>JAOXJK010000032.1:77667584-77683012 GCA_025774025.1 Xenus cinereus | reverse complement strand
AGAAATACCACAATATATCAAAACATTAGCAGTTAGAGTTTTATGTCTTCTTTTTTTAGCTGCTAACTTCTTTTCTCACTCTATATTCAATGTTTCTTAATCTAAAAATATTTTTCTATTACTGAGAGTTAGGAACAGATCCTACACTTACAGAAAAACCCTAAGTTGGAAAGTTCGAAAAAACCTGCTATTTTTATTAACTGGGGCTTTGACCTGCTTTTATTTACATACAATTTTCTTCTTTTGTAGTCAGTTTTGTTTTCTGCTTTGCCATTTGTTTGTTCTGGGTTTTGCATGTATTTTTATGAGAGGAAATAACTTTATGTATCTATATCTATATACAACCTCATACCACATATATAACTTGTAAAGTTATTAAAAAATATATTCTCGACTCATTTTAGTTGAGTGCAATTATTCAGGAGAATACACTTGGTCTTTTGGAAAGTCTCCTCAGATGATGAGGATATCAAGATCAGGAGTCTTTTGATTTCTTCCCATTACCAAAAAAAATAAACTAACAGCAGTGTGGTCAGCTTCTGTAAAAACTAGGAACAGAATATTCAGTTTTGTGATATTCTTTAGAGTAAATAAAGAATTGTTTGTATTTTGGTGTTTACCATAGAATCATGGAATGGTTTGGGTTGGAAGGGACCTATATCATCTAGTTCCAAATCCCCTGCCACAGGCTGGGACATCTCCTGAAAACCCAGGCTTTTGCCGTTATGATAGATCTGATAATAAACAAAATTGGAGGTTGCAAACCATTTCTATCCGTTGCCTTGTGAAGTTTTCTTTCCCCCTGGAAGTTTTGTTGCTGGAGACATAGAATCATAGAATCGTTTTGGTGGGAAGAGACCTTCAAGATCATCGAGCCCAACCACCAACCTAACACAGACAAGTCCACCACTAATCCATGTCCCTCAGCACCACGTCTGCCCAGCTTTTAAATACTTCTAGGGATGGTCACTCCACTCCTTCCCTGGGCAGCCTGTTCCAAGGCTTGACAACCGTTCCCGTGACAAAATTTTTCCTCATATCCATCCTAAACCTCCCCTGGTGCAACTTGAGGCTGTTTCCTCTTGTCCCATCGCCTGTTCCTTGGGAGAAGAGACCGACCCCCCCTGGCTACACCCTCCTTTCAGGGAGTTGGAGAGAGCAAGAAGTTCTCATGTAGGAAACATGGGCAGTTCAGGAGAGACATCCTTAGAGGAATTCCTGCCATCTTTTGCTGCCTTTCTGCTTTGTGAGGGTGTTTTTGTGCCGATGTTTCTGGGCAGATGCCTAACTCGGGTTGACGATTTTTTTATTGCTTTTCTGCTTTTGTCTGTTTTGAAGTATGTACTTACTGGTCAATGCAAAGGTTTCCTCTACAGGGAAACACTCTGGTACCACTGATCACATGCAAGATATGAGGGAATGTTTCTTTTCGCAGAGTATCTTCCATCTCAATGTTTGGGGTTTTTTTCCTACATTTCATGTCTCCTCTTCCTCGCACCATCCTGTTAACGTGACAGGTATCCTCAGCTGCGGCCGGGTGAGTAAGCAGCGTGTGAAGAAAGGGTTGGGGAAACGAAGGGAGCTTAAAGGTACTTTTGGCAGCGGCATGATGCTGGCGGCTCTTGGGCTCCGTTGAGCTCTGCCTGTTTGCCTGTTGCTCAGAGGAGAGGAGCCAGTATCCAGGAATCAGAGGCACATAGCAACAGCGGCGAGAATGGGGAGGGGGAGCTACACATTCTTTATTCCAGAGGAATAGCCAGCAAAGCTCAAAGGATTTCCAGCTGTGCTCTGTCTAGAATAACAGAGAGTTGGAGCTTAACAAAGCTCATTTGATTTTTGCTCATTGATTTTCATGTGTATTTTAGCATAATAAAGTTCACAAACTCCGGTGTTTGCAAAAAGTGAAAATGAAAATGTGAAAATAGTGACATTGTTCTTGAATCTGAATGCATCCTCGCCGGTTTCTCCCTGGCAGGGCACAAACATGTGTGCACAGCAGCCTATGCGCTACTTAAATCCCATTTAGTTTGAGCCCTCAGTGAATTTCCCTGGTACATAAACTTAAGACCATTCATTCCATTTTCCCTGGGCAGCAAAGTTGACTTAAGCAACTTTTGCTCCCCTTGCTGACGATTTCTGCCCCTGTGACTTCCCATCAGCTGCACTGATAATAACGCCACAAAAATAAAGCAGGTGCTTTAAGTAATATAAATCCACCAAGGCAGTTCTGAAGGGAGGATGAGTGGCAGGATACTGGAGCCACTGACATCAGCCTTGCTGCCAGGGGAAATAAATACGGAGAAATAGTCCTGTGCTGATAGGGTGTGAAAAGCAGATCTCAACACTTACTGGGGTTTTGAAAGAAGCTTTGAAAAATACAGCTCAAACCACATGCCTGCTTCTTATTTGGCCTTTCACCTGTGTGGAAGATGCTCAGGCCTAAGTGCAATGAGCAGCTCAAGTGGAAAAACAAACCACAGAGGTAGCTAAATTCAGGAGTTTGACAGATTACGGTTTAAATGATTCATTTTCGGAAAACTGGCGTGCTGTGAACAGAGTGGACTAGTACATCTGTAACACCCCCATCATTAGTAAAGAGACAAGAGCGATGATGGTTCACCGGAACAAATATGCAAACTGAATCACCCCCGTCTCATTATAAATCAGTCCTTCAATCAGATACAGTCAACATTAGCAGAAGCCGTCTCTCTTTATATACTGAATAAACTTATAACTTTTAATTTCCGGTGGCATTAATCTGGCAGTTGTCACTAGGGGTAAAATGAAAGCAAAAATTATTTAAGCAAATGCCTTTGAAAAGTACAAGATTTTTCTTCTCTCTCTGTATGTATTCCCTGTGACATGAGCCTCAGTTTATTCCCTTCAACCTTGTCAGTTTTCATCACTGTTAAATCTCAGCAGAAACTACAGGTTTAATCAAAAACAAACAATCTCCTCAGTTGGAAAAAAGTGCTCCTTTTTTTCTGGAGGTCTTTGTTTTTGAAGAGTTTGCAAACCTTTAAAAAATACAGTATCTAATATCCTTCTTAAGTAACACTCCGATACGGTGTTACAAATTAATGTGGAGTTCCAGAAGCATTCACATTAGTGCAAAATTAGTTCATCATCATTACCATTATTACCATAAATACCAAAGGAATTAATAATGATTAGGGCGATATTTTAAAACATTCTTCATTATCCTGTGTATTGTTTGTAGAATTCCAGAATGATGATAATTACTGTAAAGCTTCTCTTTGGATGAGGTTCTTATCCCAATGGAGGGATAGCCCAAAGCACCCGAAGTCCCTCTGAAATCTTCAAAAACAGGGTTAGGACACTTTGCACATGCAGTAGCTGGGAGATTGCTTTCCCCACAGGGTAAATTTCAACAGTAAGTCTGATAGAAGCAAGAAATCCCAAGAAATAGGCATTCAAGACAAAGTTCATTTTTTCTGAACCTCTGGATGGCAACTAGAATAGTTGTTCAGCGTATATTGTTGCTAGGTTTGTGATAGGTGAAGAAAGCTCAAGCGTGCCTTAGTGAATTCTGTGCAAGTATGTTTACTTGCTCAGTAATTAAAAAAAAAGTCAAACTGCATAGCAGAGAATCCTTTCAGCTGAAAACCCATTGGAATTTTTAATTTTTGATAAGAATGAGGTCTATAACACTATCATGCTTAACCTTCTTCAGGGGAACACTTATGAAATGCATAAAAAAAATGAAAATTATGGCTCCTCAGTATGTTAATGTTGGCAGCATGGGCTGCTTTTCAACTACTTGTATCACTTTACACATCACCTTTGATTTTAGACATGCATTGCTTGGGAAAGATAAGGCTTTTGCAGGGCTGGAGTGCCTTAGAGACATTATTCCTGATTTTCTCTTCCACAGTGAATTTCAGCCATACAGGGTAACAAAATCATATAACAGATATGGAGAAGAAAGGTTTATAAACACAATTTATATCAAGATAAATCTGCTGCTTCTTTGGACAGTCCAAATCCTTTAATTTTTAAGACAGAAAACTTTGCAGAGGTAGAGACTAGAAAAAGAAACCAGTTGTGCAATTTTAGTCTGAATTTCTGTAGTTTTTCATTTCTTTCCCCTACCCATCTTATTTCCAGCACATAAAACGGGGCGGTTCCACACTCCTCATCCTGTCCTGGATCCATTCCCACACCGTTAATGAGCTGACAAAGCTTAAAACTAATCAAAGAAAAAAAGAAGCAATCAAAGATCAACTCCCAGGACATCAGCTCCCTGCTTGAATAAAAGAGAGAACCGTTGGAGCTCAAGGGCTGGCAGAAGGGGATGGGTGGGAATGTGTGGCTGGGGAGAAGGGGGAACTAAGGGCTCACCAGCCTCCTTCTAGTAATTTGCTCAGGATACAAAACAATCACAAGAAAAGCAAAAAACATCCAAAGCATCAATTCATATCTGTCCCTTCTCATGGAAAATAAACTTTTAGAATGGAACTTTTTTTGACATAATCATCTTTGTAGAAGTTCTAAAAACCTCAACTCTCAGTTCAGTGCTTGCTTTTTTGTCTTTTTTTCTTTCATTTTTACATGTTATCTTTAGCACCAAATATTTGAAAACCTTGGACTTAAAATTTCCAAAGCATCTAAATCATAAATGCTTAAGTTATTGCTGAAAACAAAATTTGGCTTCTCACCTACTTAGGTGGTTTTAGAAATTTTGTACTGGATTGTATGCTAACATTTAACTTGCTGATGAAATTCATTCAGTACAGAGTTTATGCACAAGTGTTATAAGCTCTGAGTTAGTTGATAATTTTGTGTTAGAATAGATTTCTGTTAGGAAATATATTTTTTTTTCTAGGGAACCATTTTTTTTCTGGTGGAAAGAGTGAAAACGATGGGTCCCTGGTTGCTCACCTAGAAGACTGCTATCAGTTTCAGTTTTTACATGAATGGTCCAAGTTCCTGGACCATTTGCTGCTTTCAGCAGGGACAGGAAGACTAAGCATCCGTGGCGCTTTGGCAGTGAGGCTGAAAGGATGAAAGACTCCTATCAATTTTCCTCTGTCTTCAGGGAGAAAGCAAAGCTCGCGAGAGCCTTCGATCTGATACTCAGAACAATGAAAAATCCCTGTTCTTTTCCTCTGAAATAATTTTTTTTCCATCACGCTTTTTTTAAACTTTTTTATTCTTTTGATCGAATATGCTTAAGCATAGGACTCTAAGGCGTTTTAGCTGCTGGTGACCCTCACTTGAGGGCAGATTTTACTGAGGGTTATAAAGTTCTGGTGAGAACGGGCCTCCCTCGCTTTCCCCGAGGTTAGAGCTGCCTCTGTGCACAGCTACGTGTGTTTCTGTAAATGCAAAGCAGATTTCTGTAAAATGCTTTAGGCCCCGAGTTATGGCAGCAATAGTAAAGCTTCGTGCTGATTTTCTGCATGGAGTAGAAGAAGGAAAACTACAATAGATTTAAACAGAAAATCTGACCTCATAAAGTCTTTGAAACTGGTAAATAAAAGTATTCTTTAAAACTTGCTATTTTCTATGATAAAATCAACGTAGACTTTTAAAAAGGGCATGTAGTGATAGGACAAGGGGTAATGGTTTAAAACTGGAAGAGGGGTGTTTTAGATTAGATATCAGGAAAAAAAAATTCACTATGGGGCTGGTGAGACACTGGCCTGAGTTGCCCAGAGAGGTGGTAGATGCCCCATCCCTGGAAAGATTCAAGGCCAGGTTGGACAGAGCTTTGAGAAACCTGGCCTAGTGGGAGGTGTCCCTGCCCATGTCAGGGGGGTGGAACTGGATGATCTTTAAGATCATTTCCAACCCAAACCATTCTATGATTCTATGATTCAATGAGCACTTAGAAGTGGTAGTTCATTTTAGGTGCTTATTTAATAAATGTAAACATGAATTCCCTGAGCCCAGGGCTGATGTGATATAGTAATATAGTTGCAATAGTGATATAGGGATCCTTTCCTCATTGTGATCTGTTTCTGGTATTGAGAATTTTCAGCTTGTTTGGCTTTATTGACCATGTGCCAGAAAGGGAGGGAGGGACCGCAGGTGAGGAAAGGACACTAGTGACTGAATAAAATTTGTATTACTCGGTAGGGTAGGAATAAAAGCAAGAAGTTGGGAAGAAAGATAAACCATTACAAAAGTGCCAGTCAGGGAGTTTCAAAAATTATTTTCAGCAAAAGTGAGGGAAAGAGGTGTAAAGGTCTTGATATTCCCTCATGTTACTGTGACTGGTGTAAGGTAAATTTATGGCACATTGAGAGGTCGCATATGATTATATTTTGGCAATTTCCATTAAACTAATACTTCTTGGTAAGTCATTAAGAATTAGGTGCATTGCAAAATGCCTCTGTTTTTCAAGCTGACATAAATATTGCATTAATTAAATCTATTAAGAACATTGAAATGAGATTTCATTAACTAATATCCCCTATTAGGATAATTATGACTAATTATAGTTATTAGACTAATGGCCTTAGTCCTCAAGCACAATGTGTTACAGAAGGTTAAGAGGCCTATGACAAATTGAAAATCAAAATTATGATCAAACTCTTTTTTAATATTTTACACACCATCATACGATGGTAGCTATGACAGCAACAGTTTCATTTGTTTCAGCTCACCTCGCACTGGGAAAGAAAATAAATTTTTGTGACTTGATAGTGATTTTAGGTGCCCAACAGGAAGTGATATAAAGATCCGGATTTTTAGACCATAGGTACTCATTGGTATGAAAAATTAACCTCTGACACGTCCTACTAAAAGAAAACTGCATAATTTAATCAAAGTTTTCTGCAGAGAAGAGTGACATTTTAAAAAAGTGAAATTCCACACTTATATTAAAAGGTTTTGGTTTGTATGTAGCTGCACTATATGACAGAAATACTGACCTCGTCCATAGAGAGCTATGCGCAGTTCAAAAACTCATGTTACTATCTCAATATCCAGTAGCACAAGAATGACTAAATGAGTTGCAATGCATGACACTTGAATCCTATTTTGAGAGAAAGCCAACACCTTACCAGAGAGTCTTTTTTTTTTTTTTTAGGAAAAAAACCTTACAGAGTCTTTTTTCCTCTTTTTGCAGCTAGAGAAATGGGTTAAGTTTCTTGGGGGTTGAGCTGCAAAAGTCAACAAGGTATTACATGAAGTAGAACTGTCACTTAGTCACGTAACTAGAATGTGATTGGGATTACCAGCTGCATTTTAAGAAAATACATGCAAAAATGACTGAGTCTTATTCAGCTCTTGAATGGACAGTCATAAAGGACTGACTATATTCAAAAGATTTGTCACTTTGGATCTGGGGTAGATAGAGATGAGAGAAATGAAAAGAAAGAGAGAATGCAAATCCTATCCGATCTGGGGAACTCAAGGGGCAAGAATCTCAGAGCTTGCATAAAGTTGGAATTTTGCATCTAAAAGTGAGTACTTTTTTTAGGCGACAGGCTCCAGAGAGGAATCCAAAGCAGCTTTGGATACCTAAACAGTGTAGGAAGAGTGTCCTTCGAGGGAGGTGCTGTAAAGGATGGCTGACTTTAAACATGCTGAAACATTTTCCATGCCAGAGACAGCACTGCCGTTTTGATCACAGGTTCTGAAGGTTTGGACATAGCCAGTAAGCAATAACACTAGTTTGAACAATAACTTAGCTTTTAAGAGTCAAATATATTTTTAAAACTTATCTGTGACATTTTGGAGTGCAGATGACAAAGGTTCTATTTTTATAATGTTGCTGTCATGTTGCAAGATAAAGTCTTCATTATCTGCTCATGCCAAAAGTATGGAGCAAAATATTTTAGATATTTGAGTCAAGGAGCTAGTTTCTTTTAATAACTGACCTTACTTCTCTGGAGGTTGGCTCTGGCAAATCTTTATTGATTTTTTTTTCTGTACGGTTGATTCAATAAACTCAGTTCTTCATTTGTTTGTTTGCTTGTTTTTTTATATTGTGACATCTGGGTTTCTTCGTTTATCTTGTTATCTCCTAAATAGAATGTCTATGATTGTGCAGACTCTTTTCTTTCAATGGATTCTGTAATAATGCTCCAGTCCTCCCTAAGTTTTCATGTCTCATTCCTGTGTAGTCTCCTAATACACGGTGTGTGTTTCTCATGACATAACAACTCTACTGAGCTGCCAAATCCTCCACTTAGAGGCCTGGAAAGGAAATTGCATGTGTTATTAATCAGGAGCTGGCATGTTCTTTCATGGCCACTTTCATTTAAGCCACAGCTATTAGAGTTCAGAGTTTCCGTATCACGAGGTAATAAAGCCGAGTTTCTGACTTGGATACACGGCATAGAGACAGGGAACATGGAGTCTGACACTACAAATCAGACTAATGGTCTATCTTACATGATATTTGCGTGATGAGGCTGAAAAGTACTATGTGAAAGAGTTCAGAGCCAGGAGACGAGATCCCTATGATGAAAGGGACATCTCTTCCTCACCCCAGGCAGTCACTGTGAGGACTTGTGTTGTGAAGCACAAAGAATGACAACCCAAGCATGTTTTTTAATCCTTAGCAAGGTAATTGTGATTCCTATTGTTTGTGCACCATTTCTTACTCTTTTCTGAACCTCCCACCGTATTTCATGATAGCTCCTTTGGCAGTAACGATGGCTTATAAAAATTGCACAAGCACAATATTAAGGATGCCCAATACTAGAAATTAAGAAATATCAGAAGGAAGTTGCTGATGCAGTTTGCACTTTCTGCTCTTTCCCATCATATATTTTAACTGTTTATGTTTCATGGCTTATAATAAATTTTAACGGCACATTTTTCATTGGTCTTCCATCCCACTCAGGATGAAACCTACCCTGGAGAGACCCTGCCTTGGCTATTATCCGGGAGATCACTCTTTGCTGCAGAAATAGGAAGAAACTTAATGAGTGGGCAGAGGGTGGCTAGTTTTCAAGTCTTTGCAATCAAAAAGAGAAATTCGGGAACATGTCAAAGAAAATATAAAAATTTTAACCTGGGGAGGAAAAATCGTTTATTCCTCCTTAGCCTTATATTAAAAAATGGATGAAATGTTTAGACTGTAATTCACAGTCTGAGTATGATGCTTGTGAAAGTCAGGGGGGGCCCCAATTTAGGAATTGCCTCCTATAGCATTTTGTGTTGGAGAGCCTTACACAGAATGTTCTCCCACAGTTTCACCCTGGCCCCAAATGCCCCTGTTGAGTAGTAAGTAAAAAGTGGGGACAAATGGGAAAGAGCAGAGCTTGTGAAACAAAATTTTCAGCTGCACTTCAGAAAAACCTTAAGGGTTTAGTTTGGGCATTTTTTTTGTTTTTTGGGTTATTTGTTTGTTTTAACTTAAAAGCAAGAATCTGGCATAATATAGCAGCCAGGGACTCATTTTCAACCTCCATTCATGTTGCAGTTATTTATTCTTGGTTTTCTACCCTGCCTCTCTCCCCATTGGTTTCTAACCCACAGTAGAATTGCACCTTACAATCTGCAGGATTAATAGCCTGAGTAAAACATTAAAAGGAGTTTTTTTTTAAAAAAAAGACAAAACCAATGTGACATAAAAATTCTAACCTCAATAATTGTATTTGCCATTTTTTAGTGTTTTAAAGGGCTTCAGCTGACTGAAGCAACATGACTACCTTGCAAAGAATCCATGACGATTTAACATTATTTATCATGTTCATCTGTGTAAGGACTTGTATATATATTTTTTTCAATTAATTTACCTTTTGATACAGTGAACATCAATGGTTAGCAGTCTACAACATCACCTCTTGTGAAGACAGGCAATACCAGATGACTTTCCAGGTGTCCAATGAAGATTGACTCTTTTTTGTTGTTGTTAGCAATTCAGTGTTTTCATTCATCCCAATTCTACTATCCAGTTCTGGCAAGTTATTGTGATTTAAAATATCACATGTTCTGGCATCCCCTCTTTTTTCATCTTGATCTTTGACAGTGCCTCATCTTCATTATTTGCAAAGAATAGCTTCAGGGCATGTGTATATCTGCCAAGTGTGGTAAAGAATGATGGGAAGAACTCATTTGCTTTTTCTGCAGTATTGGTGTTCTTACTCCCTGGCAATCCAGTTTAAAATTGGTTCTTTAATTAAAAGCTGGTCAAGAAAGGATGCAGGGAAACTCCACATACTCCACATGCTTTCCCCATTTTCAACATGCCAAAAGTCCACTTTCATTGCTGTCCACAAAAGCAATGTGAATCTGACCAGATGCTTCTCTTCAAATTAATCACCAGTAAGTGTATGTCAATCAGTGTTTTACTACAAATCAAGGGGACATTTTTGAAATAAATGTCCCAATAACCTCAATTTTCTGCTTTCTGGCTTGCTTCACAGAGCGGTATCAAAGCACAAAAAATAGGCTTCTTTCAGATGAAACCGAACGAGAAAATATGGTCTGGGTATCCAGATATCTCTACTATGAGTATTTCAACTCGTAATAAGCATTCTGTTCCCAGAAGCAGAGCTGGCCTGGTCCATAAAACCCTCTGAAATACACATAATGTAGTTTTCCAGTCCTCAGTACCAAACGGTCTGCCAGTAGAATCATAGAATCATAAGATAGTTTGAGTTGAAAAGGACATTTAAAGGCCATCTAGTCCAACCCCCCTGCCATTGGCAGGGATATCTTCAACTAGATCAGGTTGCTCAGAGCCCTGTCCAACCTGACCTTGAATCTATCCAGGGATGGGGCATCCACCACCTCTCCGGGCAACCTGGGCCAGTGTCTCACCACTCTCAGAGTAAAAAAAAAATCTTCCTAATATCTAGCCTAAATCCTCCCTCTTTTAGTTTAAAACCATTGCTCCTTGTCCTATGGCAACAGGCCATGCTAAAAAGCTTGTCCTCATGTCCCTTGTGCTGTGTTCCTTGCTAACCCAAGCTGAACTAATTCCAGTGCGTCGCCCTTCCCTGAGGTATTTAAGAACTGAGGTTGTGAGCTCTTTAACAACATCTGGCACCTGGGAAGTCATTTTTTTCTCCCAGTAACCTAACTGTCTGGGAGCTTGAATTTGTGTGGCTGAGTGGACTGTGTTCAGCAAAACATGGTCATCCATGCCAAAAAGCCCTCCACCAGCCAAGCTGTAGGGAGGAACCACACAATATGGAAGAAAACCAGAAACCTGGGATTCATTGCAGATTTTTAGCCATAAGCTCGCTTCTGTGACATATTAAATTGAATCAGCTGGAAAAAAGATGAATATAAAGTAGTTGGTTTTTTTTTTCCTAACTAGATCTTTCCCTTTGTGTCAGTGCGCTATTTTCCTGCGCTCTCTGTAAGCTTTCAGCATTTGCACTTCAGATTGCCTTGGAAGTCTCTTAATTTATGTTTTATCTAACATAATTTTATTTTCCTCTCTGCTTCACCAAGACTGGTTTTTAGTTTCTTCCTGGCTGGAATGACCGCTTCGATTTGTCAGTTAATCATGTTATTTTTATTTTCCTTTCTGCTTCATTTTCAAACATGCAACTGTTCAAACTGCTAACTCTGATAATAAGTTATCATCCACATACATCATATATACTTTTTCCACTGCTTTTACTGTCTGAACCACAGACAGGCTCAACTCCCTTGCCTAATTCTAATGTTCTGTTGATTGCAGTGTTGAGACTAGTGGGAAACAGGGCTAAAGACACTAGAGAAGCTGAAAGAATTTTCCTACATCATGTTCCTTTCTGGAAGACCCACATGACATCCAGAAGTACTAATGAGGAGGCTATTGCACTCTCAGACCTTGTTCCCAGCTGATCTGCTGTTGGGAAATTAAATATTTGGGCATCTACTAGAAGAGAATAGTTATACCCAGTGAAATGGATCATAATTTCAGATGAAACTTTTGTTTATCCCTTAGACTTTCATGAAAGGAGATATTACAGTATCCTAGTTTATTGATTACTGTTCTCAAATAAATTATTTTTAAAATCAATAACATTTAGCCAATCTCAGTGAGAATCTAGGGCCAAGTTAATTAATTTAATTATCTCTTCTGTTGTTAGCTACCTTAGGTAGCTTGCTGTTGTGGTTAAGTGAACTTTAAATACTATTTGATTTTGCATTCCCCCTTCATCACGTAACACAACCACTGTACTTCATTTATCAGCAGAAAAATACTTGAACCAGTACTTGAATATCACTGCTATTCTTTCAAAATCTTTTGGGTAAACTTTCAGGAGTGTGTTTGGGTTCTGGATCCTCATGTGATATTGATCTACTAAAACTTAAAGTGGTTTTCTGAATACAGTAACAGCCCATTTTAGGTTTCAAGTAAATCATCGCTTGCTCTAGTGGCCTTCAGAAAGTCTGAAGAATGATACTTTCATATTTCCGTTTATGTAAATCTGTAGATGGTAATTTATCTGGTGGCTCACATTTCTAACACAGCTCTTGCAAGCTGTGGGTGTTATTTTTATCTCCAGTGGGTTCATCCATAATATTGTCCATTAAGAAGTCTAGCTGCCTGAGAGCACCCACAAATCACGTAATTTAGCTTCTCAAGCTTCAGTCCTCCTGATGTATACGTGCTTAGTCTTTTGCACATGGAATTGTCTCACATATTTTAACAGGACTATTTAAGATGCCATCAAGGCAGGGGCCTAAGCAAACTGTAATGGCTTCTAAAGCTAGTAGCTAGAATAAAGTTTTCCACCAAACTATGAATGACAGAAGTCAGAGATTTTGTGTCACATCCTTTATAATCTAATGTGAATAGTTCATATCTTATTCCATGCTATATCTTCAGATATACTGAAGGATAAGGACAAGAGGACAAGAAGTCCTCAGGGATACCCAGGGTATGAGTCTCACGCGCTGTTCTGAAAGAAGTATCTCCCCAGGAATGCTAGTCTTTAAACATGTATACATGTTTATTTTTATTTATATATATGCTTATATATTTTTGAATATACATATATTCTACTTCACCTTTGCAGCCTCCACTGTGAATTGCTAGGTATAACAAGCAGCATTCCAGTTGTCATGGAAAAAAAATACATTTTCTTATTATTTGAACAACTACTCTCTTTTCAATTTTTCTCATCTGAAGTGTTTGAAAAGAGAGATAATTTCGACACTTACATAATCCAATGACAAGTGTTTTTTTTTCTTCTAATGCCACCGTTTCTTCACATAGCTTTTACTTTTAAAAGCACCAACATCAACAAAGGGAATATATTTCTCAAGTGAAAACTTCCTTTGCTTATGGCAACAAGAAAAGTAGTTGATAAAGAGCAATTAAGGCACTTCAGACTCTTCCTTTCTATATAGTCTGTTATTTATATCAATGCAAAGTAAGTGTTAAATAGCTGTCAAATACTTTTCCTGATTAAAAGTGTTCGACAGTCACTTAACATTCACATTGCTCCGGTGTGAGTGACTGTACTGTGCAATGGGAAAATCAGACTCAGTACATTGAAAAGGCTTATAATAAAGGCTGATAATAAAGGTTTATGGACTTTTGGCACCATCTAAAGAGGATAAAATGCTTGCTCTGTGGGAGAGGTTGGATGGTTACAGGACAGTGTCATTGTGTGAACCAAGAGCAAGAGCTGAAGTAGGACTTGTTAAATCCGAGAATAAATGTGGTGAGACAGGACAGGTTCTTCCAAAGTACCTTGCAGCAATGTGTAATGTTGCAAATTACAATGATATAAATTTGAATAATTCGAATAAATATGAGCGTTCATGAGTAGATTGCTCAGCCCATTATCTGACTCTACTATGAAACTGTTGTTAAGCATTATCTGCTTTCAGGTAGGGTATTGCTCATTTTTAGCAAGGTCATGGGAATCAGTTCCTCTTAAAATTCCCTCTTCAGAGAGGTTAGCATGAATGCAAATAAAAGTACTTATTTCCAGCATACAAGCTAGACAAATGTTTATAATAGATGCAAGTAAAGAAGTAAAATAAAAAAAAAAAAATTCACTTGTGCTGAGTTTGAAAAAGAACTCTATCCAGCTGTAGAAGGTCACCATTTGTCAAGGATTCTGACTCAGTGCCTGCGTTTGCATTATGTTGCATTCCTTAGATGAAAGATCTTCCCAGAGGAACAGTTTTTTCAGTTATCCTCTTTCAGAGTTTTTCAATGGGTCTAGACCAGAGTTTGTGTCCGGTAAAGGACAGCATAGGCATTTGGCATGGCAAGTATCTGGACTCACCTGGGGAAATAGATAAAGGAAGCCTCCTACCTTCTAGCCAGGAATCCCTGTGTCCCTGGTCAATCAGGTTCTTGAATGATCTCCTGTGTGAAGGTTTCGGGTAATCTCCATAATCCATACACAGCTTTTTGTCTCTGGTCTTATCTGTAGCCATAGCTCAGGATCTAGGGGCCTGTTTTCATATCTTTTATCTCTGAGAGTTACACTTTAAATATCTGTCTCCAGTGGGGCCACCAAATGGGAATTGTTTTAGTTTTTAGTTATATTACGTGTGCTTTTTCTACCTGCTGGAACTATGAAGAAAGCATCAACTTGAGCAGTACATGGGCAATTCTGTAGCTTCCTCAAAAGTCTCTTCTTGTTTTCTTGGGTACATGAACTACCAAAGGTCCTCTGTAGCATGAGCCACTCCTTGTCAACTGTCCTTGTCACCTGTCCTTGTCACCTATGGATTAGTATCTGTCTACCTTCCATGGTTCTCAAGGGAAAATAAATGATCCCAAGTTTACAAAGACATTTACCGTTCCTGTGTTGCTGCAACCTTCAAGGAGGTTTCAGAAGATGCAGAAGAACAGTTGGTGATTCACTGAAAACAGCTTTGCATACCCTGTAAATCTTCCTGCTAACTTCTTCCCCTTAATGTCTTTCTACTTCAGGAGTTTTTCTGCTCCCCAAATAAGTGTTGCTGCTGTTTCTTAGAAAAACAGCTGTTGCTTTGTTAGACCAGCTGTCATCTCATGAATTTGACAGATCTGTCTCACCTGAGTTGTGACGGCATTGTCCCACAATTAGTGCAACCCAGCATATGCTGGCATTGCTGCTGGAATATAAGACCCCTCAATTCTGCCCATCCTCACCTTGACACTGCCCTTTCTCTGTGCTTACAGGTCTGAATCAGGGAAGGAACGTGGAGAAAGAGGCTGAAATTAGAGCAAATTGTGCCAAAAAGGGAAGGGGCAGTGGCATAGGGACAGGGTGGTGCATCAGGCTGAGAAGAGTTGGGGGGTTCAGCCTGGAGAAGAGAAGGCTCCGGGGTGACCTTTGAGATCTTTCTAGTCCCTAAAGGGGCTACAGAAGAGATGCGGAGGGACTCTGGATCAGGGAGGGGAGTGGTAGGATGAGGGGCAATGGTTTTAAACTGAAAGAGGGGAGATTTTGACTACATATTAGGAAGAAATTCTTTCCTGTGAGGGCAGTGAGGCACTGGAACAGGTTGCCCAGAGAAGCTGTGGCTGCCCCATCCCTGGAGGGGTTCAAGGC
>JAOXJK010000032.1:77632672-77643931 GCA_025774025.1 Xenus cinereus | reverse complement strand
GTCCCTGCCCATGGCAGGGGGGTTGGAACTTGATGATCTTTAAGGTCCCTTCCAACCTAAACCATTCTATGATTCTACATGGAACTATATCTAAAGGCAGCGCTGATACGAGTTTGAATACCCTGCTACTTTTCCTTAAGGACAGTTCTTATACCTCTGTACCTGGAAGTACTTTCAGATTGGAAACAAACATCGCACCAACAGACCACCCGCTTCCTCACCTGCTTGCAGGCTCGTAGCTCGTCCTTCCAAATGGCAATAAGCTGGAAATCAGGAGACAATAAAATGCTTCGTGGCTACTTCTGCATGAGGAACGGTAAAAGTCCTCGTTCAGAATCTTAAAGCTATAAAAATATAATTTTATTGATCAAAATTCTTCTAAGCTGGTGTACTGTTCCTAAAAGCTTTATTCTTTTGTGGAGCATGGAAATAAAAGCCGGAGCCAGCCACACCTTTGGAGGAGGAGGGACTCTGTAAGCCCAGCGAAAGGCTTGTTCAAAAGTAGAGGCTCTACTGAGAACCTTCAATTTTGTCATTAAGACATTTAATCTCCTTGCATTCACGGCAATGAATGATCTGCCCTGCACATACGTATAATTATCCTTTTTCTTCTCAGTGGTAGTGAAATTAAAGTGGTCCATTCTCTTTCTCAGTGCCGGGCTTCATACCATGAGGGAATTAAGAGCTCGAGATAAACAGACACATGCTGCCGAAGAGAAAACCAGCCCAGCTAAGCAGCCCCGAGAATCATTTTGAGGTGGCAGCTCTGTTCACCCTTTGCCTGGGCTTTTGTTGGTCCTAGAAAGTCCAGTTTGATGATGGTAACCCATATTGTTCTTTTGATTTGGACTTGATAACCTAGAGCACAAGGCAGAAGAGTCAATAGGGAAGGAACATTGAAGTCTTATGGGAGAGCACATGCAGAAAGATGCTTTATTTGAGCATAAGAGTTGATATGGATTGATATTCCTGCTGTATCTTAAGATGATTCAGGTGATTCTGCCCCACAGCTCCACTCTGGTGAGACCCCACCTGCAGTGCTGCCTCCAGCTCTGGAATCCTCAGTACAGGAAGGACATGGACCTGTTGCAGTGGGTCCAGATGAGGCCCCAAAAGTCATCAGAGGGCTACAGCCCCTCTGCTGTGAGGACAGGCTGAGAGTTGGGGTTGTTCAACCTGGAGAAATCTCCAGGGAGACCTTACAGCCCCTTCCAGTATCTGAAGGGGGCCTACAAGAAAGCTGGAGAAGGACTTTTTACAAAGGCATGTACTGCTAGGACAAGGGGTAGCAGCTTCAAACTGAAAAGTGCAGAGATCTAGATTAGATCTCAGGCAGAATTTTTTCACTCTGAGGGTGGTGAGACACTTGAACAGGTTGCCTGGAGAAGCTGCGGACACCCCATCCCTGAAGGTCTTCAAGGCCAGGCTGAATGAGGCTTTGAGCATCCTGGTGTGATGGGAGGTGTCCCTGCCCAGGGCAGGGGGTTGGAACTGGATGATCTTTAAGGTCCCTTCCAACTCGAACCATTCTATGATTAAGAGGGCGAGCAGAGGAGCTGCCCAACATTCTGCTTTTCCACTGCTTTGTTTTTCAGTATTGCCCCGTATGTTCCCACTCCCATCACAGTTCATCCTCATCTGTATTTCTTATTCATGGGAAGATATCCTCATCTGTATTTTTGATTCGTAGGAAGAACACGTCTATGTGTTCAGACTCCACAAGCACCAAGATTCAAGTGACTTTAACACAAACTGAAACACTTTCAGAGAAAAATAATGATTAGTGATGACCAGTTATCATGGGACCATAAATAAATTCCTATTCTTAAAGCACAGTAGGAAGTCAGTAAATGTCAAGATCCAGAGGAGTGATAATTGTATAACTGAGGAAAAGTTAGGGAAAAAAAATTGCAATTCAGGCAGTAAAGGAAAAAAAAACAACAAAACAAGCTGCAGGAACAGAAATGGGTTTATGAAAGAAATCATCTTTACAAAGCTACATGATAGCTGGATAAACATAGAGCACTATATAAATAGCCAATTCCCGAAAAATATTATTTCCCTGTTTCTTGGGTTAGTATATGCCCTATTTACTACCAAAAAGCTCTGAGAGTTTGAATTTTAGAAGTTTTGAGCATCCACGTTTCCAATCAAAGTCCACCCCACCTCTCCGAGCGTATCTCTGCATAACACAGACATTGCAACATCAAAAAAAGCTGAAATTCTATAGGAAACAACATTGAGGCATCCCATAGACTAAGAAAGAGACTCCAGGATGAGTTTAAAGCAACATTTTAGGCCAAAAAGCATAATAAAATGTAGCAGGAAGTGCAGAAGGAAAATGTCTGAGTCAGTTCTGGCCAGTGATGCAAGAAAAATGTAGTAAACAAGAAGCTCCCCAGGAAAACAAAGTTTAAGAACAATGATGGGTTAGAGAGATGTACTAGTGGAGATAAAACAAAGGAAAAAACCCAGTCTATAACCGCATTGCAAAAAGCACAGCACATTTAAAAAGTCTTAAGAGATCATATAAATACATCCCTGCTGCTCCAAGTTACTCGTTTACATCCCCTCTATTGTTATCTTTAGGTCGTCTGCAAATTCTAACAAAACGAAAACATGAAATTATCCATCTTTTGCCCCACACTGAAGCTACCAAAAATCAAAATCCATCCCTGGAGGGGTTCAAGGCCAGGTTGGACGGGGCTTTGAGCAACCTGGTCTGGTGGGAGGTGTCCCTGCCCATGGCAGCGGGGTTGGAACTAGATGGTCTTTAGGGTCCCTTCCAACTTAAACCATTCTGTGATTCTGTGATTCTGATTCTATCGTCTGCAGTTTTCTTCAAGTGAATCCAACAAGCAAACAGGAAAAAAAAAGGATTTTCCATAAACATTATCTGATTACTGAGCAGGTCTTGTGTTCACATTTGGTCTAAATATACCAGAAGGTCCTCCCTTTGACCTTATGGAAAGCCATAAGCAGCTTCTTGTGGATATTTTTTTGGGGAAGCAAGGCCAGAAAATAAATAAAATTAGTATTAACAGAATTTTAAAATGTAATTAATACAAAATAGGGTAAACTGACTTCCAGATTAAGGCATATTTTTGAGAAACATTTGGAGAAAGCTGGATGAAATACCATTTGAAAACTGAAGTGCCATTTCTTGAAGCGCTATTATATTGGTGCTCTTTTTGCTTGGTGGCGCTGAATTTAAGACACATGGACGAGTGTCCATTCAGATGACATGTGGAGGAGTGATTCTGCCTGCAGGTCATTACTTGGATTATTTAATAGACTTTGTTGTAAGTTTTGGCATGCCAGAAGTTGGGAAAGGAAGCAGTGGTCTTGTGGCTAACGGTAATTCCTACTTCTGCCACAGATCGGGTCAAATATGGTTCTTATTGGGGTATGAGATCATTGCAAAACCACTCAAATGAGCAAACATATTTCACTGGTGGATGGAAGAATTCCAAGTGGAGAGCGAAATACTTCGAGTTTGTGAGCTATTTAAAGAAGAGGAAAAAGCTTAAGTTTTGCCACTGAATGCCTATTAAATATTGTAATTTACAGCCACAGATGTGGGGTTAAAAGAGTTTGTTTAGCTTTGCCTTTGGAGAGATCAAGCTCAAGCAACAGAGACCAACATAAGAGACCGGGGTTTGTGGGCGCTAAACCCTGGGCTCTTTTATGTCCAAAGTATTTCTGAGTATTTCTAGTTGCAGGTGGATATGTTTGCTCCATCCCCAGAGGTTGTTTTAAACCTCTGTAAGATACTTGCAGCTACCTAAGATCACAGTGCAAAGCACAATAAACCTCAGAACTTTTTGCTATAAAGGCCCTTGATTTTGAATTAAAAGCAACATATGCCTGCGAGCATCAGCTGAAGAGCAGGTATTATAAAAGTCCTGGTCTACATGAAGATATTCAGAAAAACATGTGAAAACCTGTGGCCAAGTTATACCACTCCAAGGGGAGTTTATTAATTTGCAAGTAAATTGGCCATTGTTTGTATTTCACCATCACTGTCAGCTGCGTAAATGGTTTTGTTAATTCGTTACATTAATTTATCATAAGTTTCCTGAGTATTGCTATATAAACTCTAACTCAGACAGAAAGAATTCATTGGTTTTTTGACACATCAATGTTCTGGTCACAGAGGAGATCCCTGTTCAGTAGAAGACATCTTCAAGTCAGCTCACAACCATTAGACAATTGCCATGGAGGACATGGAAGGGGATTGCCAATGCTTCAGTGTGCAAATCATGCTTAGAATATCTATTATTATCCTGGTGCTTAGAAGAGCTATTATATTAATGGAAAAACTTCCTTCTCAGACTCAAATATATATTTTAAATATATATGTTAAATGACATAGGGGAAAAATATACTTTAACTGAGATAGAGTCATGAAGGAGAACAGCAGCCCTGTCTCAGAACAAGGTGATGTCCGTATCAATACTTAAAAAATGGCTTTATTCCCTTACCAACTAGGTTGTACAAGAAGTAACTGGTAATTTTAGTAATTTCTTTAAGTACTGAGCATCTTTTGGCTATGTGGACTTTAGTGTTTGACGTCTGGGCTCTTCCCTCCTCAGTCTTCACAACACAATTGCAAAATAGGGAGCAACAGCCCATAAACCTAACTTAATTTCTGGGAAAACGCTTATTGCTTTAAACCATATTGCTTTAAAACCACGTGTGTTTTATTTCTTTGAAGCCTTCAATTTACTGAAACACTGTGGTCTGGGGGAAAGGGTGTTGTTTGTTTTGCTGGTTTTTCTGGGTAGCTTGAGAAATGTGTTGGTAGACTGAAGTCATCCGACCAAGACAGGCAGAACGCAAACCCACCGAAGTCAACAGATGACATTTAAGCATCTTTGGTGGGTTTTATATCAAGCTTACAGTGAGGGTTTGCAAAAAAGAACCCTCATTAAGTCATCCTGGCTTGGGATGAGGTTCACCAAGTGGTCAAGACATTATGATGCCTCTCAGTTCAGCGATGAATGAATGCCACAGCAGTA
Organism: Xenus cinereus; assembly: GCA_025774025.1. Lineage (NCBI taxonomy): Eukaryota > Metazoa > Chordata > Aves > Charadriiformes > Scolopacidae > Xenus > Xenus cinereus. The sequence continues at coordinate 77,638,910 of JAOXJK010000032.1, read as the reverse complement.
GTTGTACCTGAATTAGCCCTGACAGAATTTTTTTCAACCTTTTCTCATCAACCCGTGATAGAATCACATGGAGTCAATCTGTTCCAACCTTCTCAACTATCCTAGAAAGTTTGTTTTTAATAGCAAATCCGTTTCCTTTTTTCTGCTGCCTTTGAAATCTGTTGCTATTTGCCTTATTTTCAGAGAATGACAGATGTGTGGATGTAGGACACTGGCAAACTTTAGGGATATCGCACTCAGGTTTGCTACAGGAATCTCACCCACCGGTTATAGTGTAACCTGAGTATGTGAACTTGATTTTTTTTTCTTTGGAAAAGATATTTCAGCATGTTTACTCCCGCAAGAGGGTTGCCAATTAGCTTAGAAGTTGTTTGCATTAGATTGTTGAAAAATCCAAACAAAAGCTTATTGTCCAAAAGAGCTGGAGAAGGGTCAAGTGGCAGGGGGTTGTAAAAACTGCCTTCAGAAGGATGTTATTACCTCATCACTGTGGCCATAAAGAACAGTTTTTACCAGGGAAAAAGTTTAACAAGTTCAATAAATGTTCAAAGAACCTCACAAAAAGCTTCTCGGTTTGGAAACAACACGAGCCACTTCTTGATGCCTTACGTTTTGAGTGTGGTGAAGCAGAACTGCTGCCACGTGAAGTTGCGCTGTGACCTTCCCAGGTTTCACGATCTGGGCAGAATCAGGCCAAGATAGTTTGGGATGAGGATGTTTTAAAAGTCCTCCTGGAAATGGCCTTTGGGATGAAAGCCATGATCCCGCAGTGTGCTTGCTCGAGGACACATCTGCTTTAAACACAGGAGGTTTCAGTTTTGTGTGGGCTACACATGAGCTTCGAGAGAGGGAGTGCTTGCGTCCTGCTTACTCAAGGTTTGGCAAGGTGCTGTTTTACCTTCTGAATTGCTGTTGCAGCATCGTTGGGAAAATGCTATTCTGGATCAGATACAGAAACAAAACTCCAGGTCATTAAACGTGGTCCAGGTTGGAAGATGCTGTACAAATATACATGATTACTTAATGTGCTTGGTAAGTGAAGAGAGGCAGCTGAACAGATTCATTTAACCATACAGACAATTAACGTCATCGAATAAGCAGCGGAGCAGGAAAAGAAAAGGAGGATGTGAGGACAGGCTGAGAGAGCTGGGGTTGCTCAGCCTGGAGAAGAGAAGGCTCTGGGGAGACCTTAGAGCCCTTCCAGTACCTAAAGGGGCTTCAGGAGAGATGGGGAGGGACTCTTGATCAGGGAGTAGGGTGATAGGATGAGGGGGAACGGTTTTAAAATGAAAGAGGGGAGATTGAAATGCGATCTCGGGAAGAAATTCTTCACTCTCAGGGTGGTGAGACCCTGGCCCAGGTTGCCCAGAGAAGCTGTGGCTGCCCCATCCCTGGAGGGGTTCAAGGCCAGGTTGGACGTGGCTCTGAGCAACCTGGTCTGGTGGTGTCCCTGCCCGGGGCAGGGGGGTAGCACTGGATGGACTTTAAGGTTCCTTCCAACCTAAACCATCCTATGATTCTGTAAGTCCTACACTTCTCTAGGCAATCACTCTCTCCAACTTGCGTGGCTTTCATGAGAGACCATTTCTTTCACTGACTCTTCTCAGTGTTCTCAGGTTTCCCATCAGGGATGATGGTCAAATCGTTCTCCTTCGATAGCTTTAGGGGAGCCAATTCAGTGGGTGCCATTTTCAGCGGTGATGTTACCACAGTTCTTACACCAATCTTTGTATTTATTTGGATTACCCTTTAATCACACAATCTAACACTTTTATAGCTACATACAACATGTCAATGCAATTGCCTTTCTCTCCTGTGTTCTACTGTTTTTCCATCTAAATCAGAGTCTGCATGCAAGTAACTGCAGGGAATATATTTGTGCCTGTCAGCCTCAAGGTCCCAAGTTGCAAAGTTGCTACCTAACTCTCTTCCATGAGCATTTGATCACTTAAATGAGGTTAAGGTTTCAGCTTTACTAAGACACAAAGATCGTAAGACCTCTGTGGACACAGTTGAACTCCACTGTCCTCAGCTCTGCTTCTCAGTCAGTGATATTCTCACAGAGATGAATAGAAGGGAGAATTTAAGGTAAATTAAAGCTCTCACTGCTGAGAAATAAACTGTTAGCCTGAAGAGTTGTTTGTTCAAGAGGCTACTGCATCCCAAAGTCACATTTCAGATACAATGATGGTGACATACCAGGTGCCAGTTGAGGAACTGTGCAAAAGTAACTGATTTATGAAAATCAGATTTTCTGTGGAAGTATTTTTCCTTGTTAAAAAGGAGTCAAAAGAGTTATTTTCCTCCTGGAGCACCTGTCCATGGGGTTTACATCGTAACAGCCTTTCCAAAAATATGCAGAACGTGATGAATTCCAGATTATATGGCCTTAGTGTAGCAAACCATTTTTTCTTGTTGGCTCAAGTATGTATTATTTTCCTCTTGCATAAAAAAGATTGTTAGCTTTTAAGCTCTCTTCTCCAAACAATGTTTGGGAAATATCACTCACTTTTATTTAATTCTCAGAATTTTAATAAGGCATACTGAGCATTAATATTTAAACTCACTTATAAAATTATTTTTTCCATGGTAGTATTTGTTCAGTTTTATGACTTACTGAAGTGCAATACATTCACATTTCAGGGCTCTAAGAAGAATTAAGAACTCTTGTCTGACACGGTAAATAGAGTTCTTTCAAACTCATATTCAGTAGCAAAAGAGCCTCATATGATGCCAAAGAAAGAAAACAGAGACCAGAGCTTAGCTGAGAAGAAAGCATGGAGAAAAGCCTTGGAGCTCACTCCAAAATTATTATTATTTGGTAGCACTGGCTTCGGACATTCAAATTGCCATTCTATTGACTTAAGTGATTGCCATTAAAAGACAAACTAAATAATTTCTATATTCATGTACAGGTTTTTTTATTGTTTTGAGTAATCAATATTTCATTGCTTAAAGGCACATTCATTTCCTTACAGGTACATGATGATGTTACATTCCCAAGAGCCATATTGTGATATCTATTCTCAAGAAGACCTCAGTGAAATTACTGAAACGATACCCTATCAATATATGCAGGGGTTTCGGAAACTGAAGGGAGAAAAGAATTTATTTTCTGATATTTCTGACTGTGTGGAGTTGTAGTTCTGAAGTTTACATGATCCTGTGGCTGTTCTTCTGTTCCCAGGCATTGAGGAAAATACCTCAGACACCACTCCCAAAGCTAACTAAGCCCACAACCAGTTGTTACCCACCTGCCATCTCTCCATAAATTTCTAAATGTACTTCAAGAAGTACTGCTTTGCAGATTATCTGTAGCAATGCATTTGTTCCTTTTAGGAACAAATACTAGGAACTATATCCCACTCATTAGGTTAGAGAGGGACTCAGTATGGGTCCCTTTCTGACCATCCTTATCATTACTGCATGGTAGAATAATTGTCACTATCATTGCTGGTAGAATAATCAGAACCAGAGTTGCTTCGCTGTCCATCACAATTACTAATCTATATCATCATGAACACACTATCTTGTGATTTTTGCCATGTTAATATATTACCCACGACTGAGGAAAATGGTCTTAACAAGTCATTCACAGTAGTAGAGGAGCTACCAAGAAGTTCCTGGAATTCCCAGTTTCCGCAGTGCAGAAAGTCTCAACACTCTTGCAGCAAAACTGAACGTCACACTGGCTGCAGGAATATAAGTAGTGTTTACTATAATGTGTCTGCCACTCCAACCACAAGTATTTACTGACTAAATCTTGATGGTCAAGTTTTTGCCAGAAAATTGGAAAAGCATCCTGCAATGGTGGTTCTGCAGATTAATTTGAAAGCCTTTGCATTTAGTCATTTCTATCATTTGTGTGAGACTTGCCAAGTGTCTTTTCTCGTGCTGGTTCCTATGGGATACTGCAGCACTTGGCATCACGCTTGATATTGAAGGAAATTTGTTGCTGTTGCAGGTTTCTTCCCGATTTGTGATTTCACAAAGGTGGATGTTTCTTCATTTTCTCCTCACTTTTCCCCTATTTATTTCTTGCTTTATATATTTCCTTCTTGCTATATTCCCCTGCACCTCTTTTTTAAATCTTTGAATCTAGCCTACAGGCTGAAAGACTTAAACCAGCCATTTTGCCATAAACTACAAAAAAACCCACCACAATATCTGAATAACCACAACCAAAATGGGAATGTTAGATAGTCTTCAGTCACCTGGAAGCTAAAATACATGTTTCATTCTCTTATAAGGTACTGCAGAGGACAGCAAGATCAAATATTCATGTTCATGCCTCTTAGTAATTTCTTCCATGCAAATACATGTAAGCACAGGGCTGGATAATCTTGAAAATAAAGTCTAACGGAAGCAAAGTTGCTCCCTGGCTTAAAATTTCACATTCACATAAGAAAACTAAATTAAAATCACTAGAGAATTTCAGAGTGACAAAAGACTGAATGCCAGAAGGAAATGAATCTATCTACTTCAAACAAAATGAAAAGTTTAAATCAATGCAAGAGGAATCGGTGGATTATGTCAGTTATTTATGAGATGGATGGAATTCATCAGTGAGAGAGATAGCATCAGGGAATGTAATGAGGTAACCAGAAAACTGGAAAATTAGCCAATCATCCCACAAACATTGAAAATTAGTCATCACCATAAAGCCAGCAAAATCATGTATGGGATTAACAGCAGGCATGAGCAGAAAGGTTAACAAGTCTGTGAGAGATAAAAGTCAATGCTTTCCTGATTTTTCTTTTCTCTGCTTCTTCTCTGCCATTGAACTGCAAATGCCCAGAAATATGACTCATCCAGAATACATCAGATTTAAAAGATATGTCTGGGTTGGTTTTGTGCCATGTGCATAGTGGATTTAACTGCATCCACACCGTAGATTTGATATGTCTGTGCCCAGTTGTTATTTGTCCAGAATTTGTAGATATCTTCCGCTGTATCAGACACCAATCAGGCTGCAGGAGGTCAAAAAATCATAAGTGAACAGACAAAGTAGCCAAGTAACTTCCAGCCAGGAAAAGAGGACAAGCCTTGGAAAAAACAGAACATCCGCTGCTTCCTCTGTGCTAGAAAGCACGTTTTGAGTGAACTAATACTTGTGCTCATTTTTCACATCTCCCTCTCTTACTTGGTACATATTTTTTTTCTAACCTCTAGAGGTTAGAAGGGGGCCAGAGGTCCCTTCCAATCCCTTACCATTCTGTGATTCTGTGACTTATTAATATCTGAGGAACAGGGAGCTGGACTTAGAACTTTCCAAAGATAAAGTAGAACTTTTCAGCCTTCAGCTATTGCTTGAAATTTATCTCAAGTTAACTATAAACAAAAGGCATTTGATGGTCTCTAGTGAATGAAACCAGTGATATCAATATGTTGCACACCTCTGTGATTCTGTTGCAATAATCTCACACAACTGTTCACTAAATGGGACTCTTGACAAATTGCAAGGTAAACAAAGAATTGATAGATGTGTATCTCAACAACATGTCTTTTTCCTTTAACAGATGACAAGATTTGCTCGTTTGGGATCTTCTGAGAGTTATAAATTGACAAATAAGAATAAAAATGAAAATTCAAAGAAATGCACAGAGAACTAACTCTCTCTGTTACTTACTTTATAATCTTTATTAAGCATCTGAGTTCAGCTTATTTCTGTAAGCATTGCCAGGGACAGAAACAGCTGTATTTCAGCAGCACAACTATTGATCTGTGCTATTCATGAAGACAGGTGTTTTTCCATTTTTTTCACACATAATATACAGGGTGAACATACTTAGATCTTGTTTGAAGCTTATTTCATGCTCTCCAGCCCTTCTTGGTCTTATTTCTGCCTTTACCTTCACTTCTTTCTGTCAATAATATATCTAAGTACAATTTATCTCCATTATAAACTCTCCTCTCTGAACATCTCAGTCCTCTGAATTTCTCGCTCTTTCTGAGACGATGTGATGTTGACTCTCAAACAGTGCAACAAAAGGTGTCACCTTACTGAGTCTGCAGTGAGCAGCACAGAGCTGCATGAACACCATAGAATCACAGAATCATAGAATAGTTTCGGTTGGAAGGGACCTTAAACATCATTGAATTCCAACCCCCTACCCTGGGCAGGGACACCTCCCACCAGACCAGGTTGCTCAAAGCCCCAGCCAACCTGGCCTTGAACCCCTCCAGGGATGGGGCAGCCACAGCTTCTCTGGGCAACCTGGGCCAGGGTCTCACCACC
>JAOXJK010000032.1:77617326-77628723 GCA_025774025.1 Xenus cinereus | reverse complement strand
CAAGGCCAGGCTGGATGGGGCTTTGAGCAACCTGGTCTGGTGGGAGGTGTCCCTGCCCAGGGCAAGGGGTTGGAACTCAATGATGTTTAAGGTCCCTTCCAACCTAAGGTATTCTATGATTCTATGAACCCATTCCAATATCCAGGTCTGCATGAAATGATGTTTTTCTAGATATCTGCCTTTTTCAATCAGACACATGGTCAAAGAAAAAGAGGAGCTTTAGATTTCAGAGTTTCTTTTGGCTGGGTGAGAGGGGTCTCAGGAGTGGAAGGAGACTCCATATGACATAAGAGAATGTTCTTGGATAAACAGCAACACTCCAAACTCTATCTTTCCATCAACATCGTGTCCTAACATGCACATGACAAAGATTAAAAGATGCCTGAGGCAAAAAAGTGTTTTTATTCTTCCCGAGGAGAGTGGAACATGATTGCATACTTAAGTTTGAGAAGCATCTGGGAAATTATTTTAATGAAGAGAAAAAGTGCTAATTGTGAGCAGCAAACAAACTTGTTTTGAAAGGCAAGTAGCAAATTGTGAGAAAAACTGCAAAGTGGTTGCAAATTTCACTTACCCTTGCAAAATTTCTTGACATTTACAAAGACATGGAATAAAACCTTTGTAACGATAATATTCTGTTTTGGCTTCCATGCATTATCTCTTTTTAAGTACACAGTGGTTTTTCAAACTTTGTTTACCTGTAGCAAAATATTCTAGCCTGGTGGAAGTAGATTGTGCAGATTTTATGGGACTGTTTTCAAAACACCACACAGGAATATTCCAAAAAAGAACCCATAAGAATTAGCAAGGTTCATGCAAGCAGTAGCAGAATCTATGCCTATTCTTCCTCTTCTAAAATGTTTTGGAGAAACCGTTACGATAGATTTAAAATATTATAATTATATAAGAAAAAGTTGTATGCAAACCACATCTAGTCTAAAAGGCTTCAGGGACCTATTTATTATGCTAAATTTCATACTTTTAAAAATGTGATTAACCCTGGATTCCCTCTTATCCCAAGTGAATTGTATAATGGGCCTCTTTAGCACTACAGCAAGAATTAAGTTTTCTTACTCTTTTCTTAAAGATTGGCCAGGCAAAAATTTATCCAGCCCAGAAAAGAAAACCGAGCTATTTATGAGTGAGTCCCTGGAACGTTCCCTACATCCTGGGAGACAGAGAAGGAAAATGACAGGTCAGGTGAGGTCCCAACTCACCTAAGAGGAAACTTGCTTAGTTACAGAACCAGAGGTTTTGGCAGCAAGCCACTGCTTAGATTAGGGTCATAAAATAAGACTGTGGGATAAGCTGTGGCTGTGACAACAGAGGCCAAATGGGAATTTCTCTGGGAGGGCAGACTGGTCAAGACCAAACATGTTTTTATCGCCCTGCCTTAAATCTGAGAAAAAACTGGAGCTGTTTATACACACATTGCTCTAATTCCAGTGGAACAACCAACTTCTACCCCGCTCTCTGGCCTCAAAGAGCAAGTGGAAGGTTGATGAACCTTAGGATCCGGACTTTGATCTATTTGAAGGAGCAGATATATGCAAACCCAGCAGGCCGGATCTCTTAAAGATCAAATACAGTCTGTAAATGCCATAAATGGTAGAAAAGATTTGTTTATAGTCTAACTGGAATTTCTAAAGGCTTCCCTGCACCCAAGCTCTGGGTAGGGCTTCTGTCTGGTTACGAAACATGTCAAATTGCTGTTGCAAATTTCTGTTTAAGCCCACATCACATATCTGTGCTATTTTTAGATGAGCTTCTGATCCAGTGTTTGTGATTAAACCGAGTGGTTTCTTGTGGGCAAAGCTCAAGGTAAAATAAAGAAATTACAATAAACAAGACAATTGCCTTGTATTGCCTCCCCAGCTACTGGAAATAATTGTACCATAGATACAGCATATCAAGTGCATGCTATACATATCTAAGCATCTATATTCAATAGCAAATTCACAGATATAATCGCAGAGGAAAGTTCTCAGTATTATTTGAAAAGATAAAAATCCCTCATTTCTCTCTAATGCTGCTCTTGAACCATTTTGGAATCTCTGTCTTAAATTTTGCCACATTTGACAGTGAGAAAAAGATTATTTTTCCAAGGATAAACAGTCAAAAATATACAGTATTTTTGTATTTTAATGCCACAAACGTTTTCACCATTGTGAGTTCATGAAAAATCAGGGAGTTGCTCTACACTTCCCAGGTGAAACAAGTGAATCAAACCTCAGCTGGCTGCAAAAATTGCTGCTGCAGTTTTCCAGCTGTGGGAAGCTCACTGCAGATTCAGCAACCACATGTGACATTATGCTTATTCTTCTTTGGGCAAGTAATTAAAATTTGCAGGTTTCATATATTTCCAGTCCACAATTTATCACAGTTAACAGGGGGAAAAAGTGTCTCAACATTCCAAAATGCCTTTAACAGCCCATATACAAATAACAAACAATAATATAGTACAGGTAGTTGTTTTTAAATGCAATAAAAGAACACCCCTCTCCACCTGAATAACTTATTCAAGGTTATTTAAAACAACAGATAGAATTTATCTGTGAGAGAAAATACAGTGAATCAGACCTTACATGCAAAATTTGAACAGGAATATAAAACAGCAGCCACCTTTTTACTGTCTGCCTTAGACAGGCTCTCTTTCATACTTAAAAAAGGAGAGTACAGCAAGCAGAATGACACAGTCTCTTGCAAGCTGAAATTCTGCACATTGAATAATCCTCCCCTCTCTCTCTGTAAAGTAACATGATAGGCCAAAATCATTATTTTTTATTATAATAATGGTCCCCTAAATGTCATCCATATATGGAACGTGTGAGTTCATATGGTAAGCAGAGCACCCAACAAGAAATATGGTGAAATAACGAGCGTGATGTAGTAATTTATGATAAAGTACCTGATAACCAGACAGACAAGGCGTTACAGATGATGCATAAATAGTGGCAGACACAGAGCTGTGTCAGGCTGTACCTCTGTAACATTAAAGGAGCTCGGCCAAAAATGTGTACCAACTTTAGGAGTGTAAAAGCTCCATTTTCATCTATTTCCTCTGTTCCTGTAAACATGAATCGACTTTAATGAATGGCATTTTCTGGGATACAGTCAGGAACTGCTTTAATAATTTCTGTGTATAAGAGCTGCCAGATACCTAACGCCTTCTGCCCCGCCAGAGGAACCACTTCAGCTTCACAAATGCAATTTTGCTAGACAGTACCCAGGTAGCCCTGGCTCTAGACCGAGAGCAGAAGAGATAAAAGGAACAGCAGTAGAGATAATATCAGCAATCATATGTCCCCCTGATAGAGCTGTGATTGATATTCCAGAAGTTGCAAGGCCTGAGGGATCAGCACACAATGGAGGCTGCTCGTGTTTACCTTTATTACCTCGTGCTTTTCCATATGCATTTTGCATACAGGATACATGCATACATACAGACAGTGTACTTTATAGCGTGCTTTACACCTGAGAGAAGAAACGATCCTAACGAAACAGACAGGCTTAAACCCCCTCACACTGGTTCACAGCTTTAGAATATCCCTGCTAAAAGATAATGTCTAAAAACATCGGTTCTTGCTGGAAAAAATTGCACTGAAATCAAGCGGGACTTTCAAGACCCTTCCTGTTTACCCTTCTTTGTTGTTTTGCTAATAAACACTTCTGTATTTAGATAGGTTTTTAATTGGCAATTCCGTGTTGAAGCCCTAGGTTAGCGTTACGTTTTGGAAGATGGAAGTATTTATGTTAATTAGAAAGGACTCCAAATGAGACAAACAGAAATCCCACAAGAAGGGAATGAAAGGGTTTCTCTCACCCAGATCTTTCAGAAATGCAAAACCCCTTGCAGTTGCAGGTTTTTCTGAAAACCACACAGCAGAAGGGGAAAAATACCTGGCCACAGGCACAGAACCAGCCGTGGCAGGGTCACCCGAGCATTCACTGAATCTGTAGCTTTGGCTGACTTTTTCTGTCTTGTTCTGTCTCACTAATTGCTCCAGTCTTTTTTTTTTTTTCCACACGGCCTCTTCGTACCAGCTTAATTCCATTTTACACCCTCTCCCCGCCTTGTTACTCTGTTTACTTTCCTTTTTTTTTTCCTTCCCACGTTTATTGCCTCTGAAGTAAATCACTAAAGAAAGAGGAATGAAAAAGATACTAAAATCATGTTTATTGCCACCCTGTGGTTCCCTCTGTGTGTCGACTGCCATCTCCCTTCTCTATGCAGTGAATAGTTTTCTATGCAGTGAAGTCTGAAGGGAGGAACACCTACTGCTACGTGCTTTGTGTAGTGTCCAGCACCGTGGAGGCTCATGTTAACCCAGCTCTTAAACACTGCTATAATATCAATGATTTAAAATAATTATGATTTACATTAATTGAGTTTCTGAAAAAGCCGGAAATAAGATTTACGTCTTCCAAATCCCAATCCTCAAGTCTTGACTTGGAATATTATTATATTTTTCTTCCAGTTTTTTTCTAATTAGAAGACGCCTAAGGGTTCTTTAGGTTAGGTTTGCCAACTCCTTTTGGCAAACGTTAACCCACTCACCAAAATTAACCAGGAGGGATCCAGTAAGACCTCGCTAACTACTGCCAGTGGCCTTACGGCACACGTTATTAGAAGATGGTCCTTTCAGCAATGGCTTCCCAGAATACATGTCAAGTAAGGTTTGTCCTACTACCTGTGACCGTTCCAAAGCTGTATCAACTTCACTCTAGTCATGGAAACTGAGGCTGACTTTTTGGTAATTTTGTGACAAACTCGGTCTTTTTTGAAGTGGTTGATAACTGTACTTGAATATTCAGATGTGGATGCCTTTCTCATGCTGAGTAAAACCCTTTTTTTTGAACACAGTAAGTGAAGGTTATGTCATGTCTTGTGGCGACTGTAGGACATGCCTTCACCTAAGTGGGGCTTCAGGAGACCCTCAGGACCTCTGCAAGGTGCTGTGGGGACCAGAGATTGGAGCTGGATTTAGGAGATCGGTTTGTTAGATTGTTTTTTGCATAAACTGGAGTTCATACAAAGGGGTACAAGTGCTCACTCTCATTCCAGCTCTGCTGCCAAAAGCCATTCCTCTCATGAAGCAATGGAAAGATAACACTGAACATTTCTGAAAATCTCATCCACAGAGTCTTAATCACTATGACTGTATAGCTGAAAAAAAATCAGTGAGAGAAGAAGCAAAAGGAGACAGGTGTCTTTTACCATTAGCCCTCACCAATAAATAACCTCTGTAGTGTCATAGGGGAAAAAATAGTAATTTGAAGTGTTTGATATACTCTCCTGAGGCTATTTGAAATTTTACACTTTAAAAAAAAAGAATATTAAAAGAAAATTGACATTTCAACTGAAGATATTTTGTGTACAATATCTCCAAGGAAACTATGGATTTCCATTTCCAAAACAGTTGAAAAAAATCAAGCTAAGGTTTTGGCAAAACCTTCAGGAAGAATCCCCCAGCAAGCCTATAAACATGTGTTATCTCTTTGTTCTTACGATCTTATTGCCTGTATGTCCTATGAGGCAAGACTATGGTTTCCCATATGAAAAAGAAAGATTAAAAAGGTGGAGAACATCAACGAATCAAGACACAATTTTCTCAGTGGGTGGGAACCAGGAAAATGGAAGCTGTTGTGAAACAGAGTTGAAATTCAAACTTTAGGTTGCAGCTCTGCATCATGTTTCTTCAGCACATCCTAAAAGATGTTCATACATTTTCTTTATCAAGTCATGGTTTCCCACCTCTTCAGTAACTTCTCCCTAAAGAAGTGTTTGTGGGAAGACATTGTAGATAGACAGACATTCAGAAACAGAAATAATCAACAAATTGGTACTTTTATCAAACCAAAAAAACCCACACTACCATAAAACATTGATCTGATCTACAGCTCAAGGTCTTTGACTTTTTTTGTCAAAACTAATTGGGCAGCAGCAACTCCTAAACTGTCTTAATAACAACAAAGAAAAAGGAACAGATCTCTAAGCCTTTGCCTAAATCTATATTTAACTTCCTGCTATTTGCTCTCTTGCAGTAGAAGGTTTTGACATCCCCTTGAGTCTTTGAGATAAAACTTTTGTTCCCACAAATAGCATTTTCCTGAAAAAGTGGGAGACAAAACATTTTTCCAGTGCCTGTGGTCTATGTTACAGCCTATTACTAAAGTAGCAGCTGAAGCTTAGCTTGAGTGATTTGTTTTCCTTAGGAATTGTTAAAGCCGCTTATAAAAACCATCGTTCTCACCAAACCAAGAAATCTAAGGAATACAAAAGCAGTGAGAGCACTGTAAGCTCAGTAATTACTGATTCTTTCATTAAAGTGTTTTCTCTCAGGCTCTGGAGGACTTCTTGTTTAACTCCCAAGGCTTTGAGAGTCTCTCCATTGCATCCTCTAGTAACAGCTGAGGAAAACTAACCTCCTGCCTTCTCTTGTATTTGATAACATAATATGACCTTTCATTTTCTAGAAGAAACAAAAGAACTTAAACAGTGAAGAAAGAATATTCACAGGCAAACAGGAAAACAGAAAAGATAGAATGATTTTCACCACTCCATTCATATCTCATACTTTCTCATCTTCCTTCAAGCAATAGGCCAGTCAGTGGCATAGCCATCTTTGTGCTTAACAGCTTAATAAACGTAACAAGAAGAATTGTGCTAATATGCCAGGGAGGAAGAAACAGTCACACAGGCACAAACATGCAGTAGAAAACTCAGCAGAAGTTATTCAGCTAGAGATTTAAAACAACCCGTCTTAAAAGTATTGGAAACTGGCAACAAAGATGAACTGCTTTCCCAGGAGGAAGACTATTATCATAGGCTAAACAGCTGTTTAAAAGGAAAAGTTGCTTCAAACGAAGAAGAAAACAGATGCTTAACTAATTTTTAAACATTTGTCAGAAGTGGGAAAAAAAACACCAATGCATGAAAATAAGTTTCCTTTAAATACCCAGAGAGTTTTATAACCTAAGCTGAAAAGCAAACAAAAAAACAATTTCTAATACAGCATATTCTCTTTTTGAAAACCCTAGGTATCCTAACACTCTGTCCTTAGGCATCTATAGCAAAGCTTTCTACATCTCAAGAATCCTCATGCTGCTTCTGCTTTAGCTAACTGAGAGCTGCTGCAATTGGGGATTTCAATTATCCACAGCTGGTTATGTGCTGTGCTGCTAGGGCATTACTGGCAATTTCCTTGGGTTCAGTCACAGAGGGCAAGTCCCTGTTCCAGGCAAGTGGAGAAAATGATGAAAAGAAAACAGACCATTTTCAATTTCTGTAATACCTTCTTTCTACATGATGGGTGCTAATTATACTTCCCAAACTCAAGTGATCTGTGACTGTGCGATAACAATTATTAGCTCATACAAAGCAAAAGTGGACTTTAGGAGATGTAGACTTTGGGAGTTCAGGCATAAGTTTAGTGACCAGAATCCTGACGTTCAGCCCACAAATTCAGCCAAGTGTATGAAGTTCTTATGCAACAAAGATCCTAGATGCACGAATTGAAATAAAATCATAGAATCATAGAATGGTTAGAGGTGGAAGGTCATCTAGTTCCAACCCCCTGCCCTGGGCAGGGACACCTCCCACCACACCAGGTTGCTCCAAGCCCCAGCCAACCTGGCCTTGAACACTTCCAAGGATGGGGCAGCCACAGCTTCTCTGGGCAACCTGGGCCAGGCTCTCACCACCCTCACACCAAAGAATTTCTCGCTGAGATCTCATCTCAATCTCCCCTCTTCCAGTCTAAAACCATTAGCCCTTGTCCTATCACTACACTCCCTGATCAAGAGCCCCTCCCCATCTCTCCTGGAGGTCCTTTAGGGACTGGAAGGTGGTCTAAGGTCTCCCTGGAGCCTTCTCTTTTCCAGGATGAATACCCCCAACTCTCCCAGCCTGCCCTTGCAGCAGAGGGGCTTTGTCCCTCTGATCGTCTTCGTGGCCGCCTCTGCACTCTCTCCAAAATGTCCGTGTCCATGTCCCCCCAGAGCTGGACACACTATTCCAAGTGGGGTCTCCCCAGAGTGGAGCAGAGGGGCATAATCCCCCCCTCACCCTGCTGGCCACACTGCAGGGGATGCAGCTCAGGGTGTGGGGGGCTTTCTGGGCTGCCCATGGACATTGCTGGCTCATGTCCAGCTTTTCACTCACCAACACCCCCAAGTCCTTCTCCTCAGAGCTGCTCTCCATCCATTCTCTGTCCAACCTGTATTTGTACCTGGGATTACCATGACACAGGTGCACAACCCTGCACTTGGCCTGGTTGAACTTCATGAGGTAATTTATCCAAGAATTAAGTTTTAGTCCTACAAAATCCTGAAGTGATGTATGAAATGAGTCTTGTTTAAAAACTGACAAAGTCTTCTGAAGCATCTTTTTTCTGTCCTTTTCAAGCTTTCACGTGACTAATATGGGGTTTTTTCTGCAACTTACCCTCTGAAAAGCACCTTTAAAATCTGCGCCTTTCATCCAAATGCTGAGCAAGATTCCTTTTGAGAGCTGCAAACTTTCCAAAAAACCGTCCCATTAGTAATGTACGTGCAAATATCCATTCTGGGTAGCAGAGCTAAAAATATTATCAAAAGGTATAGTCCTCTGACAGCTTGGGGATTTTGATTTGTCTTAACAATAAAAGCATAGTGGTGGAAGCAATCTCTTGATGCCTAAATTTGGTCCAATCCTCTGTTCTTGTATGAAACCATACTACAGAAATAAGGCTGGAAGGAAGCTTCAGACGTTGCCTAGTTATCTAGTCTTTCCCCATGTTGTGGGGATCACAGCGCTCAGAAAACATTTGTGTAGCCTGTTCTTTAAAGCTTGCAGTAAGAAGTTTCCCTAAGCACCGTATGCAATCTATTTTAGGGCTCAGCGGTTCTTACTGCCAGACAGAAAGCATTCAACAGTCAGTTTATAACCAATTATTGTGCTAACATTGTCCTTTAGTTAAACAGCTTTTCCCCTACTTTCCTTCCAGTATAGTTACAGAAAGTAATTTTATTTCCTTCTAGCCTTCATTTTGCTATGATAAATAACTCGATTTACTTATTCCCAGAAAAATACCTCTCTATTCCCTAAGCTTGCTTAATAATGTCTATTCACTTGTCCAGTCTAATGGTTGCTTCAAATAGAGGATTGAAGTGATACTCACTATTCTGTCTAGATAACCTCATTCTAGAGCTGATTTTCTGATTAAGTTGTAAAATAACTTCTGCATTTTGAGCAGTCAAAATCCAGTTTGCAGAAGACAGCAACACAGAACAAATGGCTTAGCTCACAAATATATCAGTAACACCAGTGAAAATCTTCCTAGCTAAAAGCAGGAAACGGTTAGTTCACTAAAACCAAAATATCTCAAGTAAAGGTATAATTTAAAAAAAAAAAAATTAAAAGAAAATATATGGGGAAAACAGAGGTTACATTCCCATAAAGTAAACTACTGTTTTGACACTGGAATTTTTTATTTTCTTCCCAGATCTAAAGTGGGGAGAATTCTGGTGAAAATTTAGAATTAGATTTTTACATGTCCCCGTGTATCAGCCACTAAGTGCAGCATTTACTTTTTTTTTGAAGGATGACTTTCATAATGCCTAGGATATTTTCATTTAAGAGCACACTGTTCTGATTGTACTGAATAGACAAGCCATGATAATCAAATATTTTAAGTTCCCCACTAGTTTACTCCTCTCCTCAATCCTCTTCTCATTTTCTGCCTTCTTTCTTTTCCCTCCTACTTCTCCTCCCTTGAACAGGGTGTTAAAAGACTGTGACCAAGAGCTGTTGTTGAGCCAACCTAGCAGAACTAATCTGCTGAATATAGCTGAATAGAGTATTATAGAAATGGAATTTAACAGTGACTCACAGTAATAATAATTAGGTGGGAGAACAAGCCGGTTTTGAGGATCTGTTGTCATTCATGCAAAAAGATGTGGTCAACTTACTATTTCTCTGTCAAAAGCCTTGGTATCTCAGTGTGACTGGCAAGAAAAAAGGGAAGTATCAATGTGCCATGGTCATACTTATGAATATTCTGCAGTAGGGCCAGTTTTCGAATGAAATGTGGGTTGGGATGAGAGATCTGTTAAGGAGAAGAAGATTACAAGTCTATGAGAGCTTTCTGCAGTAGCTCAGCCATCTCTCTGCTTCAAAGCTATGGCTGAAATTTCCCCTGAAGACTACAATACGGCAGGGAAATGAAGAGTGAAAAAAAAAAAAAAGGCCTGTACTGCAGGATTTACAACTCTGTAGCCACTGAGAATCTCAAGTGATGAAAACTTGGAAATATGCACAGATCATCTGAAAACCTGAGGGATTTCTAAAAGGAACTGTCTGGAGGGATTCTCCAAAGCTTCTGTGAAGGCAACTGATGGCAGCGGAGCTTTCTCAGAGTCACAGGAGTTGTGTAAGAAGTGCTAGTAATCTTTTAAGGTCAACAATAATTTCCTCTAGGATATTTCGACTTTGCAGGGTTTTTTTTCCTAGTTGCTCTCTGTGTATTTCCTCTTGCAAAAAAAATCATGACTGGTGGCCCACAAGTTAATAGTGGAACTCATCTTCTGGTTACTTCTCCTGCTATGCCATTTTATGTTTACAGTTAACAGGAAAAGATTTGAAATCAGAGAGTATCAGATTGAGTGCTAATTATATCTAAAAGAATACTGAAGAAGTTTCTGCCTGTTTTGTGTACTTCTAGAGCTGGGAATTCAAAAAGTAAGATGTAGTGCTCAGGAGGAGCAACTCCTAGCTGAAATGCTGGAGGAAATATCACTGAAGAGTGATGTGATTTTTTTTTAAACTGTTGGATTCTTTTCTGTTTCCTCTTGCTGTGTTTTGTGCCCTAAAGACATGCTGATGATTTTGAATATTAGGTACTGTTAATGCAGTTTTCTGTGAGTCATCAGAGTCCTTGTAAGTCAAGTTTCACCCTGATCTACCAGGAGAATACAATTTCTTAGTACAAATTTTAGCTTTGTGCATGGGATTTAAGTATACAAATCATATAATAGCTATTACTCATGTAGTCTTGCCTAAACTTTTTGAAAGCCTTGTTATTGCTGTTAGAACATGCAAAGCCAAGTTGCTGTTCCATGAAGTGGAAATGCCCTCTGTGTTATCCTCTGCAGTGCTTCTGTGCCTCACACCATCCTTTCATTTGTTCTTTAAAAAAATGCCAGCCTGAACTGGAACTAATCATAGAATCATAGAATGGTTAGAATCACAGAATGGCCAGAATTGGAAGGGACCTTAAAGATCATCCAGTTCAACCCCCTGCCCTGGGAAGGGACACCTCCCACCAGACCAGGTTGCTTAAAGCCCCAGCCAACCTGGCCTTGAACACTTCCAAGGATGGGGCAGCCACAGCTTCTCTGGGCAACCTGGGCCAGGCT
>JAOXJK010000032.1:77601124-77617226 GCA_025774025.1 Xenus cinereus | reverse complement strand
TGGGGCAGCCACAGCTTCTCTGGGCAACCTGGGCCAGGCTCTCACCACCCTCACACCAAAGAATTTCTCCCTGAGATCTCATCTCAATCTCCCCTCTTTCGGTTTGAAGCCATTAACCCTTATCTTTACTACATACCCCTGTAAAAATTTCCTCCCCATCTCTCCTGTAGGCACCCTTCAGATACTGGAAGGGGCTCTAAGGTCTCCCTGGAGCCTTATCTTCTCCAGGTTGAACAACACCAAGTCTTTCAGCCTGTCCTCAAAGCGGAGTGGCTCCAGCCCCTCTGATCATCTTTGTCGTTCTCCTCTGGACCTGATCCAACAGGTCTACATCCTTCTTCTGTTGAGGACTCCAGAGCTGGTGGCAGTACTGCAGGTGGGGTCTCACCAGAGCAGAGGGGCAGAATCACCTCCCTCAAGCTGTTGACTGATGTCTGAGCCCGTGCAAAGACCTGATAAGTACCACTTATGTGAAAATGCAGCAATGCACCTGATATGTCATCCAATGCGGTTTGAACTATAAGAAAGACCGATGAGGAAGTCACTCTATGAGAATGGCAATCCTTCGACCTTGGGTAGGAGGTCATGTTCAAATAATTCAGTTATGTATGCGGATACCCAGCTGAGCCAAGTTTCAGTATTACTGTCCTTATTTTGAGTGGTCTGTAGTTTAGTTCTGCTTTCCTCTGCTTTTTTAGCACTGCGAGCACTGTAAGTGTTTAGAGAGGATTTCTTTGTTCTGTACAGGGAGATAAACTGTGAAATTAAGCCTCATCAGCACAGCAACTTAGTTTATTTAACACATTTTCCTGAGTAAAGAGTAGAAAAAATAAAGAGCTGAAGCGAATAATTTTCCAGTGAATTGCTATCTGCATTTCAGAGACGTGTCAGTCTACAAAATTTCCCATAAAACAGTTATTATTTTTTTATATTTACATAACACAGCTAATTGCAGATAGTTATGTATTCCTTCCTTGCATTGCTTAAAATATTGGCACAGAAATAACACTAGATCTATCTTGTGGCAAAATGCCATAGCGTCGTCCAATTTCCGAGGAGCCATATGGCAATGGTACAGCCATCTGTTTATCTTGATATTCCTTTCCTGGCAAACCTTTTACCCATATGGGTTATTGGTGCCCTCATCTGTGTATATCATGAAGAGGTTCAAAATCAAAATCTACAATTTTCCCCAGTATAACTTTTAACAATTACACTGAACATAAAGATCACACTCTCCTCGTGTTTAGCCTCATCCGTTTCTGTTTTGTACACACCTGCCTTCTTCTGTTAGATGCAGAAACAATTTGATTCCCAGAATTTGTGAAAGCTGTCATCGCAAGCTGTCAGGTTCGAGGCATCATAATCATCTCAAAGGACTGATAGCTCGTGCTTTGTGGATTTGAAACTTCATCACTAAAGAGATGAAATGATCCGTCCTTTTACGTGCTGACAGGGTAGCAATTTTGTGTCAGTGTAGAGATTCACGCATCCAGACAATAAGGCCATGCCGAATATATGCAGAGTCCTTTTACATTTTCAGTGACAGCCATTTCCAATAATGTCTAAAATATTTGACATGCACTGTTTAGAATAATTTTAAGTATGGGAAAGTGTCGGCTTTCAGCCTGACGTATCAGCAAGCCAGAGCAAAATCATGTTTATATCCCATTTAGCAATCTGGTCTTTAATTTCCTCTTCATATGAAAGAGTTGTTTCAAATTGGATACACCCGGAGTACAAACCAGACATTTTAAGTGTATATATGTTTCAAATCACATTAGAACAGATAAGCATATTCCTTTGTTTATTTGGGGATTTTTCCCTTTTTTTTTTTTTTTAAATAGTACAAACAATTCCATTGCAGATACCAAGCAAACGCAAAGATGCAAGGAACATAAGCTATTACTTTTATGGGGTCTATACTGAATTATGTACATAATGAATTGTTTTGCAGCTCTTAGGTGTTTGTTGACTAATGAAATATATTGATTTGTTGCATTCCACAAATTTGTAATGCAAATTATTTATGAAATTCATTGGTTTATTTGGCAACTTTATTGCTTTTTTGTTTGAAAGATAATTTTTTGTGTACATTATTCTGGTTACAATTCACATAATGTACTTTTATGAAAATTTAATTGAATTATCTCTCTCATTTTCTGGTAGGATTTTTTATGAAAATATAAGAGTATTTGTTTGCATTTTAAGTATTCCATATCTACTGCTGATTTCAGTTTAGTGAAGTTTAAGATAAAACTCTCTTTGATTCCCAAGGATCTCTACTATGACTGTTTTATTTTTAAATTCTTCGCTTTAATAATGAACCATTAGGACACCACACATCCTGTCCCTTTGCCTTCTAGATTAGATTTTAGATCATTCATTTTAGATCCAAGGTTGTTCTCCAGCCTTACAAAAAAATTCTACTCTCCGCTAAAACACTAGCAAATCAACCATCAGCTTCAGTAGTAGTAGGATTTTGTCCTACAGACAACAGGAAGAATACATGATTTAACTTCATATGTCATAAAATATCATCCTCATGTGCATGTGTGTGTTTGCATCTCCCTTACTTCTCCATATGACATATATCTATTATCTACAGACACATTAAAAGTTAGCAGTCTTTTCTTTCTCATCACCT
The DNA here is from genome assembly GCA_025774025.1 of Xenus cinereus. NCBI lineage: Eukaryota > Metazoa > Chordata > Aves > Charadriiformes > Scolopacidae > Xenus > Xenus cinereus. Next base: position 77,614,579 of record JAOXJK010000032.1, on the reverse strand, counting down.
TGCGTGTTTGTTCACACCCCTCTCTCTGCTATATCTGTGGGACTGCATTCTTCAGAGGTAGATGGTCGAGTCAAATTTGGCAGTAAACTAGCTCTATTTCCATATAAAACCTTTCCGTGCAACAGAGAACAAAGTATTCACAAAGCTGTCAGTCCAAGGCTGTGCCAAAAAGTGAAGAGTTTTAATGATTAAGGAGTTAATAAACCTTTGATTTTTCTCAAGAAGCCATTCTAAATTTAACCTGTGAGCTTTACCGTGGTGTTGAGTTTTCTGTATCAGGTGCAAATAGGCTCCTCTTTTCTTTCTGAGCCAGATGATTTGTCTCACTCCCTGCGCCTGAATGGTGCTCTTCCATTCCATGTGTAATACCCCTGAACAATCTTCAGACATTTCTGCCTTCTCTTGCTTCCTTTAAACTTTCTGCTAACTGAGGGTGTTTGCATTTGAAAAGCTCCTTGCCTTTCCAAAGGGTCAAAGTTTCTATTTCAGGACACTTTGAACATATCCTCTTGGTCCCAATTTAGTAAATACATCTCTGTCTAGCTACTTAGACTCTGCCTTAGAGGTCTTGGCATAAGTAAGAGACAGCTGTGAATTTTTCTCCCTCTTTTTACCAGCATGCCAGAGTCTCGGCAACACATGAATGTCGCTGCCATGAGAAGAGTTGCAGGGCAAAAAGAATAAACAGCTAAAGTGTTGGGGTGCACTGGCTATGGATGTAAAATAGAGGATAATGGTCTCAAATACTCTGTAGTTACAATTTTCAGAGTCTGCACAACTGCACCAGTCTCCACAAAAGAGCAGGGACCAGATGTCGCTTCACCTAAGCTAATATTACCACTGATAATCCCTGCTAATTACTCCAAGGCATTTCAATGCTAACATAGAGAGGTGGATGGTGTAGAGAGGTTGTAAAGAGGTGGGGGTTGGTATCTTCTCCCAAGTAACAAGGGATAGGACAAGAGGAAACGGCTTCAAGTTGCCCCAGGGGAGGTTTAGAACGGATATTTAGAAAAACTTCTTCACGGAAAGGGTTATCAAACATTGGAACAGGCTGCCCAGGGAACTGGTGGAGTCACCATCCCTGGAAGTATTTAAAAGCCGGGAAGACGTGGTGCTGAGGGACATGGGTTAGTGGTGGTTTTGTCAGTGTTCAGTTGATGGTTGGACTCGATGATCTTAAAGGTCCCTTTCAACATAGACCATTCTATGATTTTATGATTACATTTCTTTCAGAACTCAATCTAGAATCTCTGCTTGCATCTCTACACTGTGCATCTCTACTGGGATTTACGAGACTAATCATACAGAAAATGTAAAATAGATTTAGGCACATAGAACCTAAGGCTACAGCTGAACTATAGAGCGAGACATTCTCGAGAGCTTTCCAAAATCCTAATCCCAGGCACTTTAGGCTGATGACTTGACTGGATTATATCACACCTCCCATCTAAGCCATGAGTCTGTCTTACCCTTTCTGGTAAAGAGGAGGCAGGGAGATGAATAGAGGGAGGAAAAGTATATGATTAAAGTTTGTCAAGAGACAGAATTAGGTGGCAGGTGGAACAGATAGACACATCCTGTGCTACGAAAACGGACTTTGTAAGGATGTGTGGACAGTGTGAATTTTTAGAAAGTCCTTTATGTTGCCCTATAGCTCCTCTAGTATCTTGTGTATCACTTTCTCGAAATTATGTCTGGTGTCACTATGAATGCACCATGTTAAGGAGTAATATAGTCAGAGAAGTCAGGCAGCATTAGAATTCAGGCTGTGAAATCTCAGCTAAGTGTCTCTGAGTAACTTTGGAGCTGAGCACTCACTCAGGAATCCCAACCAATGCTTTTCAAGTCAGGCAGGACCAGAGAAAATGCTAATAGATAAGTAGTTGATTTTTAATGAAATCAGTGTAAAGTCAGGTTTTAATAACGTTAATCAATGGCTCAGTAGAGATAGCAATAATCAAATTAAATGGTCACATCATACAACTTACTGCAGATAAAGAAACAGGCTTAGTGAAGGCTTTAGTGTTTTTTCCTCTCGCTGTCAGTAAGCTACGTAAATCTTTGGCTAATGAACTCATCAAGCATATCCCTGACTTTACTGGAAAATTCAAACTTACCTCTTGAGCTACTGTATTTAACATATGAATACTATTAGTTGGTGCCGTTGTCAGGAAGAACTCTTTTAAGTGGAAGTCGGCTTACACGTCACCCTGAGTTTGATCCTTCCGAAACAGCTCTTGATCCTGAACCAGTCTCATTAAAAAAACTCTACTCTTTTTCAGTGGGAACAGTGGGAACAGGTGTCATGTGAAAGTATGGCTGGAAGGCTTCTAGCATGGTATCCATTGTCTGTCCATGGACATGTTGTTTAGCATTAGCACTGTTAGAAAAATTATTCATTCCCCTAAATCCATTCAGGCCTTGGATACGACATTCAAAATCACCAATTTCTTAGGGCAAAAGCATAAAAAATCCTCTATAGAAACACACCACAAGTACAGGTAACTAGACATTTTTTAGTAGGTACAGATTTTTGGAAGGCTTGGAAAATAACAATATTGATTATTTTTTATTAACATCAGATTGAGTGAGAATTACAAAGCTTGGTGTTTCATGAGAGGAAGAGAAAAGGCAGCACTGCTCTACATAACAAACACAACATCTTGTGGCTCGAGAGATTCACGGGTCTCTTAAGAACGTCAGGAGTCCACTTTTGCTGAGCTCTTGCTCTACACTCAAAAACTCTTGGGGTTTATTTTTCAAACAAAGTGAAAAAAACTCTCATAAATAATAAGAGGTCTCTAACCTCTTTCTGTTTTAAAACTCTTCCCTTTCATATACCCTTTTGCAAGATCATTTCAACAGACTGGCTGTTAACAGATGAACAAAATGCCATTTTTTCCTGTTTTGTAAAACCGATTGCTTTAGTAAACAAGACACAGTTTGGCTGTGATTCACAATAAATAGTAAACATGAGATGCTTACTATTTTTGAGGTGATGTTGGCAGTAAGCAAAAGGAAGCTCGACCACCACCCCCTACTTACAGAAAAAGAAGCCATGTCGATTAGGATGGGTTACTTAAAAAGACAAGATCTCTGAACTTGAACTAAGGTTTTATTACTTTTATTACAGTTTTTTGTTATTTTTATTCAGTTGATTCAGAAGTCACACTAATGCCTATAGCATTGATTGACATTTAAAAATTGATTATATTTCAGCACTAGTGAAACCCCTGCCCAATTTTGGAGATCTTTTAGGGTGCTAACTTCAGTTTGGCTTTCCCTCTCTTGTCCACAAGTGACCGAAGAGAGAAGCTGTAGCAGAACCTATGTAGGAGATAAAAAATGAGGTTTTTTCAAAGAACAAAGCATGAGAACTGATTAGATATATAATGCTGATTGAAGAGTAAATGGAATCAGGAATTCGTTCATGCTGAATTCAAATTAAATCTTCAACTTCTGGTGAAAAAGCAGAACTGTACCTGAACCATTGCTTGGGTGTGTTTGTTGAATAATAACTGCAAAAATATAATGAGGAAAACATACTGTTGTACAGTACTTCCTCTTTTCTCTCCTGACCTTCATCACCTGTCTGCTGAAGAGGTCCTACCACTAGGACTCCAGAACAGCACATGCTACACCTTCTTTGCAGGTTTTTAAACCCATTTTCCAGACCAAGAGAGCTGGAAAGAACTTGTGGCACCATGTGAGGAATGAGTGCTGAAAGAAAGGGCCAAGCCATCTCCTGAAGACAGGTCTGTCCGTTGTTATTTAATCTTTTCTAGTCTTTGTAATTGCATTTTCTAACACTGACCAGTTAATAAATTGTTGTGAACATTAACTGAAGATAAAAACAATACAGTTTCAGTCGTGACTGGTGGGGAATTGGAAGGAAATCGAAAAATCTGCTGGTTTGTCCTACTGAACACAATAGGAAAAAGGGAAGTAGAGAAGCACTGTCAGTAGTCCCCTTTTCTAACACAAAACAGGGGACCACTCCTTGTCAGGATACTTCTGGTGCAATCTTGTTTCCACTTCAAGCTGGTTCCAAATGATTTGGAAGATATCACAGAGAACTTCCAGCATAGGCATACCTAAAATAATTTGTTGTTTGTGAGATGCTTATGCCCACGTAAAATACCTGAATACAACAGCAAGAGCTTGAATTGATGAAGAAAAGGGAATTTGAGTGCACTAAGTTCACAAAAAGATAGATGCAGGAAAAAAATATAATATTTGGAATGTATAATTGTGCCTTGTATCAGTATTGATGGACTGCATTCCAGTTTTCTATTGAAAGAAAATTCCAATTAGTTGACCTGATTCTTTAAACATTATCATTTTGGTAAGGTTTCTTATTTGAGTTAAAACTAGTCCTGTCGAAACTGTTGGAAGCAGCTGTGTTCGCAGGCTTAATGACTGACTTCTACCCTAAAGCACAAGAATTTCTACACTGTATGTTGGAACTGCAGTAGTAGACCAAAAAAGGTTTGATGGTGCAGAGGGACCTGGATGGGTCACTCATTGCTTACTCTGCTGGGAGACTGAAAAAAAAAAGCTTTTTTGCTAATGTTAAGCACATAAAATTTTCCTTCTATGCCCACACTAAACCTGTGTCCTTATATAGGTTGGAGATCATCTCTTCATTGATTTAGAAGGTCAATTGCTTACTGCTTATAGCTCATTAAAAAATTGGTCTTTATAACTTAAACTACACCTAATTAAAAACGCAATATTTTATTACAAATCATGCATGCTTCAATTTCATTATGTCCTGCTGCCCAGCAATTCAGTAGTGAACTGAATACACCTCACTTGTTTTTTTTTTCTAAGTTGTTAAAGTGTTGTTTGGATTTATGAAATTTCAGGTTGATTTCTCTGTGAACTATGCATGCAATTATCTAAGACCGTGTCTGCAAAATCTGCTGCTGTTTTGTTTTTAGAATTCTTGCAGTGTGGTAGAAGCAAAAAGCTCACGCTGCAATCTCTCATGAAGACTTCATTTTCTTTGTCATTTTTTTCCCTCATTGTAATTTAAAAATGGGTCTGTTAAAATAGGAATTTGCTATTCTTGTTTGCAGATGGAATTCACAGGATGGGTTTGGTTAAAAAGCTACAATAAGAGCACTGCTCATTCAGATTATGCATTCAGTTAGAATGAAAGATACCTTAAAAATGTACAGCACTGCATAGTCCAAAAGACTTAGTACTGTGCCGGGTCAAAATTCATAGAATTGCAACTGGATAATGTACTTGAAAAATGTTGAACATGAGCAACGACAATAGGTGGAGGTGGTTTTTTTTTTTTTTCCCCTTGTGTGGTTAAAAGTAGTAGAGAATGGAAAAGAATGAAATGAAAAATAAGTAGCAATTATTCATGAAAACAAGACTACAATTTCCCAAACAGGCTTCCATTTAATTAAAATTGAAAGTTAAAAGAGAGTTTATGGTTAAATAGCTTGTTGGGGGGTTATTCTTGTTATTTTTTCTTGTTAAGAATTAAACAGAAAAAGATACGAGTATAAAATTCCAGGTAGACAAATGTCATAAAATTCTCCATCATTATTTGGACTCTTGGCAACCATTTCAGAAAGACTAAAGGGTACCTGAGTATGGAAACAAAACTATTCTTTTGACACATCTAACTCTTCCAGGCCAGCAGGGTGGTATCAGCCTATTGTCTCAGCTTTACAAATCAGACAGTCTTCAAATGACAGGTGTGTGACAACCTTCACAAAAGGAAACTTCACATTAAAAATTGAAAATAATAAGAAAAACTTAGACAAATGCAGCTGTAAAGTATGAGTGGCTAAAATCAGAACAGAGGGGGAAAAAAAAGTGAATTAGCATACAGAAATGCTTGAGAATGCCATGACAACACAGAGACAGGCAGGCTCAGGCTATTTCATATCATTCCATTTGACTTATTCTTGCCCCCTGCCTCTCAACTTTCAATCCAGGAGAACAAATCCTTTGTGTGCTATTTTCATGAATTCTTTGCACATTTACTGGCAGTTAAGCCCATTTTCTCATTGTTAATTATAACACCTCTCCTGTTAGTAAATAAATAAATGCCATCCTAATGGTGTCCAATCCTTGATTTCTCCCTCTGGAAGAAAACAGTATTATTGTTACAGCAGCATGTTTAGGATGCTCTGGTTAAGATCCTGTCAATACTTTCATTAACTCATAGTTTCAGGGGTTTCAAAGCTTACAAAAAAAAAGGATTCTGTGCACAGCTGGACAGGACCTGACAGCGCCGAGGACCTGAGCCTGGGGCCAAAGTCAATACATCACTCCAAGAAGCATGAGTGAACCAGGTAATTTTTATACATACAAAGAGGTTCTGTTAAGCAATATAGAAAGATCTGTAATACAAAGGTATATCTAGTACAGAATTGCAGCTGTGTGGTCTTTGAAGGTACAACTGAATTACTGCTTTACATTAAGTGTTTTTTCGTAAATCAATGGCTGACAGATAAACACTGATTGCTCAGAGATAATCCGATTGTTTTTTTCCTGATCCAGTGCTATATGCCACACATTGTAGGAATTTCACTTTTATTTATCCTGAAAAAAGCACAAGTCTCTGTCATTTTAGTTTCAGTAATTTTATTATTTTTTTTTCCTGAGGAAGATGAGTCTTCTTAAAGCAGAAGCAATTTTCCATAACATTATAAATCAAGTGATATAGGAACTGTTACAACATTACATCAGTAAACTACACAGCTCCAGCTCTTCTCTCCTTTTAACGCTCATCAATTTAAAAAAACCAAACAACTAAACAGCAGTCTGACTGGATTATATCTATGAGGCTAAATTAGTAAATCTGTTGCTAATAATAAACCCAGCTGAAAACTCATTGGTGTGCGAAGAATCTTAAAAAACAAGATAAACTGAAAAATCTCAACCATTTTTTAGCATAAATTACACAAGCTTAAAAACTATCAAAACACACTGGTTATCAGCAATTTGGAGTATTTCTTATTTTTTAAAAAAGTGAATTTTCAACAGGGGTGCACCCTCCTGCCCTGTTACCTACAGAGCACCCAAACTGATTGTGTAGGAGCAGGAAGGTTCCAAAGCTGGGAAATGTCACCTCCAGCAGAAGAGCACACCCTGTCAGTCAGAGGGACACTCACAGCACTTGACACACTTAATCTTGTCTTTTTCTAGACTCCCGATGTCATGTCTGTAAAGTTTGAAGCCAGCCCTCCTTACATCGCTCTAATCCGTGCTTGGTGTCACATTTTCTTAACAAGACACAGACAAAAGGACCAGCTACATGGGAAGACATGTAGGCAGAGGTTTGACTGGCATTTTGAAGGTACAGGCAGGGTGTTCTTCCACGAAGCTTTCTTTCATTCTTGGAGGTGAGCCCAAATGATCTTTTTGGGAAATATTATCAGCACCCTGCAGTCTATTGAAAGACCTCCGCATGCAAATTTCGTGTTGCATGCATGAAAACTTTCAAATTAAATACTCACAAGGCAATATTAGTTTGTTTCTTTACATTTAAGCAGGACGTTAGTGACAACTTTTGCTTAACAGGTTAAGCATGGTCCCTGCCCATGACAGAGGGGTTGGAACTAGATGACCTTTAAGGTCCCTTCCAACCTAAGCCATTCTATGTTTCTATGCTTAGCATATTTAATTTGCAGTCCTAGTCCATGTATATTTTAACTGTAGTGAAGACTACAACAAGTAGCAAGGATATTTTTATTGGGTCATAGGTAGGTATTATTGACATTTTTGTGGAGAAGAGTGGATCTTACCCCGTGTAGCTTGTATTTCTGGCAGTGTTAACATACAATGAGGATACTGGTAATGTTGTTTTGGACTAGTCAGTCCTCCATAACAGTGGGAAAAGTGGAATTACTGTTGTCTTCCCTCAGAGATTAGGAAAATGAGTTGATCAGCTCTTGTTCAGAAGCATATGAAAATTCTTGAGAGAATTTGGCATTTAGAAATTGAAATACAGCAGTTCACCCTGCCAGTAGGGAGTGGCTGCAAAACAGATATGCTTATCAAAAAAACACATGACTAAAAGAGCTAGCCACTAATAAATCCTCATTGTTTTATCAGAAAGAAATTTTAAACTGAAAAATCTCACCCACCAAAACTTTGTTGTAATTCAATATAATGAGAAGGTTTGGGCTAGAAGAAAGAAAATTTATGTCCATATATACGACACAGTCCAAGACACTATGGAAATAAGATTATGGTTTACTGCATAGTCAATGATCTGAGAGTATCTTATATAAAAGTTTATTTTCAACAAGATGGGTACGTAGATATCTCTGTGCTCTTAGTACTTGAATTTAGTGCTTCAAAATATGTTAGATTTTAAAGGAAAGTATTTAAAGATGAATAATCATGGATAATGCAAAATAAAGGTATGAAAGTACATTTTAAATTTTTTATTATTGTAGTAAAAGTTTATGGTTTATTTTTGCTTCCATTGAAGTGAATAACATTATTTCCATTCTCTTGTTAGTTTCCTGGTGTCTGTTTATTTAACTTTTAAATTGTTCAGAGCTACTTGTGACTGAAGATGAAGTTCACCGAAGTAAGTTGGTTTGAAATCAATGTAGAGATTCTAGTTGGTGAGGGAACATAATAGCTTCTTTCCATTACTATGGCTGGAACCTTCACCCAGGTGAAAGCACTGTCAGCCATTTGAGGATATTGTAGGCTGTATTTCTTGCCTGTAGCAAAGGGTAATAACTTGTTCTCGGGGAAAAGGATCTCACTTTCTTGTTGGTCTTGTTCCACTTGGTATAAGTTGTTATTAGAATACAGTTGTCCTGCTTTGTAATTAAAATTTTTGTATGTGGAACTTTTCAACTGTTTGTAAAATATTTAAATATGCATTGAGCCAAAAGAAAAATGTATGTGACCCTGTAGTCTTCGACAAAGCCATTTGTCTGGTTTCTGGTTCCTCTTTCATAATATATTTAAATAATTCATTTGAAGACAGACAATATCACTGTAAGGTATCCAGAGCAACTTATTCCGGTATATTTGATAGAACAGGTTGGGCTATTCTTTTAGGAAAATCCAAATTTTCTACAGATTCATGGAGGACGTTCTGACTGGTTTTTTGATGTGTTGGGTGAATGCATTGGGCTTTTGCTTTGAAGTAGTTTTAGCAGTTTTCTTTGTTTTCTGTGCATATGATTGAAATATTTCATATAAAGCTGAACAAAATATCTCTACAGACACAGGGAAAAAAAAGCCTGATTGCCATTTGCTCATTGAATAAGATAAAGTCAATCAGAAACTTCCTTTCCTGACTTATATGGTTAAGTGAATACCTAAGGAATCATTATTTAAGTGGTTCTGCTCCTGTATTTTTGAATGGGAGATACAAAAGAACCACTATAAAACACTTTAAAGAAGACCCTCAAAGAGCCACACATGCAAGAAACCACTCCTCCCAACTCTCATCACCCATAGAAAGTAGATTTGGCTGATGTTCATATGGAGATTTTTAAGTATTATTGCACATTCTTCTGGATATTTATTAAGTCAGGAGAAAAATCACAGAGGTCTACCTTGTTTTGCAGAGAAATAATTAATGATCTCAGGTCATAGCACAGATAATTAAAAATAAACAAACCAAAAGCTAGCCAATAAAAAACAATGGTGTGAGAAATGATTATTTTCTGTGGACCTAAAGAGTGTTTATTTTCAGTATAATGTTAAGTAAAATAATTTAATATTTCTTACTTTGTTTTATACTATTTTAGGGGAGCATAACCTGCATATCATGAAGTCAAGTCTCCCAGTATGAAACAATCAGAGACTGGTAGTGTTTTCACTCTTTACTTCTCCTAGATAAAAATGATTGTCCACACAAAATTTTAAACAGAATGCTTTGGGGTCAGATCAATATTTAGTGAAATCTGGCTTGCCTGTAGATTGCCTGTGTATGTATGAGGAGCTTTCCTTTAGAGAGAAGGATTTTCAGATTTTTGAGCAAACAAGAAGAGAACTCTTATTTTCTTAGAGCTATGTGCCCTGAATATTCGTAGTAGAACATTTCAAACACATACTTCTTCTTTACAGTACTCTCATGTTCAGAGGGCAGATGTGTCACAAAAAAAAACCCCATAAGGATTGGGGGATTGTTGTATGGTGGACTCTAAAAATCCAGTAAGAATGTGGCCAGGCATTGTAAAACAGAGAGGCTAAATCTGCATTAACTCAGAGAGGGACGGATCTACTGAGTGAAATAGTTCGTGTGGAGGAGCTTCCATCCATTCCCTGCACATTTATTTCAGACCCACTGCAGCCAGGCCCTGTTGGCCAAATGACCATTACTAATTGGAGATTATCCAGCACATCCCCAGGGAACATCTTCTAGTTGAGCTTCATCTGAAAGGAAATGATCAGGGGAGCCAAGCAAAGCCCCAGTCTCTGATTGTTTCCTACTGGGAAACTTGACTTCATGATATCCAGGTTATGCTCCCCTAAAATAATATAAAATAGAGTAAGAAATATTAAATTATTTTACTTAACATTATACTGAAAATAAACACTCTTAAGGGTCAGATCAATACTTTGTGAAATCTGGTTTGTCTGTAGATTGCCTGTGTGTGTATGAGGAACACCTTCCCGTGAATCACTTTCTCATTAGGTCCCACTACAATGAATATTTTTTGGGTCATGAAACCGATAGACAAACTTCCAACTATGGCTATTGCTACAACGTAAGGCATTTGAACACCATCAGAGAACAAGATTCACACAAGCAATCAAGTAGACATTTAAAAGGCATTGTTTGAGGAGGTAGTATATCACAGGCACAAAATAATAATAGTAAAACAAAATCTTTGGCATTTAATTTTTCCTACAGTTAGATAAAATGGCAGGCCAAGAAAGGAAGGAAGGAAAGGGAGGAAATAAGGAAGTGTAATTTTATTTACTTTTGCAAAAAAAATTAAATCTGTTCCAACAGACACTGATGTATTTCTGCACACAAAAACCCATAAAATTCTTCTCATAATGAACATTCTTAGTAAGCTGAAACTTCATCGAGGTGGATATCTGAACTCACTCTGTGATAAAAACACTTTCCGTCACTCTACTTTTGCCCAGCTTCCCACAGAAACTCAAATGCATATTTCATGTACTGACAATGATGTCAAAAGCCCATAGGTTGCCAAAATAAGGAAATTATTTTCATTAAAAAGAACAGAGTGGGTTGAACCTACAGGGTTTGTTCTGACAAATTCTGCCTTTGTCCACTATGACTGTCTGTGATAAACACATACTGAGAACCGAAAGCACAATAATGGATTTCAGTAGGGACAGAAGACTGCTCCATACCTATAATTTAGCTCGTTAAAAATATATGATTCATGTACTTTTTCTGTTTGAAAGCATTTCAGACCTTTGATGTTTCTATATTGGTAGGAACACAAATGTTATTAAGATTAGCTAGGATTGTAAACTGATAGGAATTTACAGGTGGGCAGCAACCTGTGACAGTTCAGTGCCTCAAGCTGCCTGTGAAGGCTAGTGCTGGGAAAAAGTGTCTTCTGTTAAAAACAAAACAAAATCAAACCCAAACAAAACAGAAAACATGGGGCATCAGGGTTTCAAACTTAGTTTTAGAATAACTTGTGTTTTACCTTAGTGCTCCTCCCAAACCAACCAAACTTGCCCATTAAAACATTTTACTAAGGTACTATTAATGCAAAAAACATGCACTTAAAGATGATAGTATGATCTGTTCATCATATTTCTTTGAAATACTTGCTTTGTTTCTGTGCCATTCCCGCACAATTCCTTCTCTGGCATTATTGATCTGAAATCTTTTCTCCTTTCCTGAAAAGCTGTAGTTGAAATACTACATTTTAAGTTATGACTATTATCACCAGGGAAGTGGCGGAGTCACAATCCTTGGAGGTATTTAAAAGACGGGTAGACGTCGCGCTGAGGGACATGGTTTAGTCATAACTTGGCAGTGCTGGGTCAGCAGTTGGAACTGATGATCTTAAAGGTCTTTTCCAACCAAAATGATTCTAAGATTCTATGATTCTAAGTACTATAGCTGGGGTTGGACATTGATTATGTCTCTGCTGAAAGCTGAGAAGCGTATGTTCTACGGATCTCTATTTCACCGTCTTTATCTATTTCCCTCTCTATATCTACTTCTCACCTGGACAATAGGACAATAACAACACGGTTCACCTGCCTGCTGCGATGAGGAAGGACACAGAGCAAAGATTCTGCAGGAAGAATTGTCACTTACTCTGAAAATCATATTTATTTGGACACAGCAGCAGTAATATATCTCCTTCCAGGGTTTTTTGGTTTTAGTTTCCCCCTTTTTAAAAGAGTATGAACCCAGTTCCCCTTCTATATGGCAGAACATGTCATAAGTCAGCAACTAGCTCTACTTCTCCCCACCTTCAGTCAAGCAGTTTTAGCCTGAGTTGTGCAGGTAGACACCTAGGGGATGCTGGGAATTTGAGTGGAGTGGGCCAGTATTTCTGTCCCCCCAATTCTTTTTTTTTTTTACTGCACACAAGGAAAAGAGTGATTTCAGGATATGAATTAATTATACTCCAAGGTCAGACCATTTTAGTCAATGAGAGAGAAAATCCTGTCCAGATATCACCCACCCTTTCCATTGGCTTAATCTAGAACCTCCTTAAAATCTCAGACCCTTTACCTTCACTTTCCAAAATATCACTAACTCTTCCCATTCTTCTTCCCAACTTCCTTTGCCCTCCTTTCTATGTCTGAGTTTTGTCCTTCTCAAAGGGGTGGTAAAATTCAGTATCCCCTGTTCTACTGAATAGTGGGGTGTTACCCTGCTTGGGCACAGAACTCTTCATGGTTAGTTAGTCAAAATTACAAAAAATGGAACAAATATCACGGCTCTAAGTGCAACAGATTATTTATCATTGTTAAAGCAACAGCTCCAGTGACCACTTGAAGGTTATCTTAGAATTGTCAGTTTTCCACAGAGCCTAATTTGAAGACAGTGAAACTCTCAGCATTATAAAAAAACCACAATTATCTGTATTAAAACGATGAATGGTTCTGTTCATGTTTTCAAAAGAACTTGAGGAGGAGAGATGGAAACAGATTTTCCAAAGAATTCTTGTTCCAGAAACTGTTACAAACACACCTCTTCAAAAAACAGGAATAAGGAGGCCTGAGAATATAAATTATTTAAAACAGTGTGGGAGATGCTCTTCTTAGAGATACGCATTATCATATTAATATAGGACTTATCACAGCCTGTAGTTACAACAAAATAGGTCTTATCCATCCCTGAGGATGTCTGATGACGCTGTATCAGCAAGGACCAACACAATTTCACTTTGTCTAAGGTCCTTCAGCTGTGTCCCGCTTGGCTTCCCTTTCTGTTACCAAACTTCACTTCCAAGTTCGAGTATTATTAGTACTCTTTCTTTGATTATGTCAAAATGC
>JAOXJK010000032.1:77571713-77591074 GCA_025774025.1 Xenus cinereus | reverse complement strand
CTCAGCCGCTCCTCACAAGACTTGTGCTCCAGACCCCTCACCAGCTCCGTTGCCCTTCTCTGGACACGCTCCAGCACTTCAATGTGTATATGAGAACTACAGCAGTGGTGTGGGAAGGACACATGTTGGGGTGCATATACAGTTACGGGTACTGGAGGATGGATGGATGGATGAACGGATGGATGGATGGGTGGAGGGATGGATGGGTGGATGGATGGGTGAATGCTTGAACACCACCTCTCTGTATTTGAAATTTTACCCTCTATGGTACTTTGCAGGCCATAAATACCCTTGAATGATTTTTCTCCCTGCTGATTCTTTGTTCTGTTTCTCTTTTGTGTGTGGATAATGATGGTGGTAATTTGGCTACAATATTCTGAACTTGCGTGATTTTTAGTAAGGACTACATGGATTTGAATCTGTCAGCTAGTCATAATGCTTCCTCAATATTACCCATTTAATGTCAATTATGGACAAAAAATAGCCCACTTATTGTCTCATATTAGCATCCACATCAATAATTGTGCAGAACAAAAGGCATAAACTGAGACCATCTGCTCTCACTACAATAATCTACCTAAAAAAGCTTAGCCAGTAACTCACAGTAAAAGATTCTGATGCCTTTGTCTGGGATCATGCTGTTTAAGTGTCTTGTGCGATTAAAATTATTACTGCTTTGGCCCATCACCTATTAGGACATATATTTCCTCATTTCAAGTAAAATACTGTCATTTTATTTTTAGTGCTGTTTTAAATTAAGATGGCTTCTGCCGGATACCTATAAGCAAAAACTGTACTTTGATTTTATACTTCATTGTCACTCTCTTTCCTGTTGACGCTAACAATACTTAGACATTTCTAAAACAATCATATATGCTGCAGATTTTTATTGTTTTGACAAGTGCACAACTCTTGAGCTGTGCTAAATGCCAGTAAAAAGCCATATCAAAATGCAAAATGTTAACCAGAAGTGCCATCGTGACCTGAAAAGTATAAAAGAAAGAAAGAAAAGACTATTTAAAAGCCTGCAATCACAAAAGATTGTTGATATTTAAAGGGAATATACTGTGACTTTTCTCTGCGTTGGATATGTGGAATTTTTCCTGGCAGCTTGCAAGAACAGATAGGAGTTTAAGAAACATTCACATGAAAATATAAAAGGCAGGCAAATCCCTGCTGTTTTATACCAGTGTCCTTATTCTATTCTCCAGCACGTCAAGCCTGTCAAGACATCTCAGTTTTCTCCTTCTAACAAAAATATGTAAATGAAAATAAGGCATTGCAAATGCCCAATGCATTTAGCACAATGTCTTAAATGTTTGGTTCCGATCAACTGCAGATTCAGTAAATGCTTAAGATTAGACGTTCCCTAACCCCCGATGACAACCATTGAGACTTGATTACAGGCTGTCTTTGAATAGCAAAATATATGTTTTTTTCTCCAAAACTGAAATATAATGCTACACTGTCTGATTTTCTAATGCGCTAAGCACCCATCTTTCCCCTTGATTTCAAATGGATTTTTACATGCTCACACCATGATTCGTAAGCTGTGGGACTTCTTTTTCATTGTATTTATGCTATGAATTCGATAACAATTTCCTTCACGATATTCAAAATAATACTTGGGAGAAGAAATCAAAGGTAAATTATCCCTTTAGGAAACTTGGGTTTATAGTTTATAACTATATTACTGGCAGTTCATGACCAACACTATGACACCTGAAAAAAAGATTCAAGAGAATACTCAAAAATTCGTGTCTATTTCTAGGCTTTCAAGCTTGGCTAACATGCGCAATTTTTGGATCAGACAACTTTTAGGTTTTAATCTAAGAAAATGAGGCTGAAAATGTTGTATTGATGGTTAATCCATCTATTTTTCAGTCCCTGCCTAATAACAGTTGAACAGCTTGCTGACTTTTAAATAAATTTTGGGATTAGAAGTCTCTTTCATCCTGGTAATGCCAAGAACACCAATTAGAGATCTTGATGAAATGAAGGCACGTAGTTATTTGGTTTACATTGGCCAATGGTAGACGATGTATATAGTACCTGTATATAGCCAGCCAGTCAACATGTGTGTAGTTGAATGATTAGCTTGAATACATTTGTGAGAATTTGTGATATTTTTTGACCAGCCAGGGTTCTCAAAATAGACACTGGCAAATGGTCAGGGCAGATTAAGGGATGAAGTGGGTTTGTCATCAGTAACCCCTCATGGTAGGGTCTGCTGTTTGTGCAACCACCTGCTTTTCTTCTTCAGTTGCACCATAACTTTGAGGCATCTCATGTACAGAAATGAGTCTCACACTTTAACCTTCTTTTCTCGCCTTTGTAGGTAAGAGAATTCTGGTTCTGGTTCACCTTCACAGAATTCTGGTTATGAATCTTATATATTGGTAACTTGTTAAGGCATTAAGTTAAGGTGTCTACACTTGATAAAGCAGTGCAGTTTCTAATCTTTGCTTTCTTTCCTTTAGAGCATGAATTTGATGTAGTCCTGCTCAAAAAAGTGGTTGAATACTAAGCTACAAAGTCAGCCTCTCCTGCTGCTCCCCAAATTCATAAATACTGCAGTAGTGGAAGTACACACATTTTTGCACTTCAACCTGTCATGTAGAAATACTTTCACTTACAAATGTAAAAAAAAATTGAAATTAATAAAAGTTTTAGTCAGTGTTGAGGTTTTTTTGGTTTTTTAAGTTCAAAATTATTCTCCTTCAAAATTCAATCTTATCACAGTAAAAAATAAAATAAAGTTTAAATAATGGAAATGGCCAGTGTATGTTGGAATGCCATTTTAAATATTTTTGAAGAAAAACAGTTATCATAGAATTATAGAATATTTTGGGTTGAAAGGGACCTTAATGATCATCTAGTTCCAACCCCCCTACCATGGGCAGGGACACCTCGTACTAGATCAGGTTGCTTAAAGCCCCCTCCAGCCTGGCCTTGAACCCCTCCAGGGATGGGGCAGCCACAGCTTCTCTGGGCAACCTGGGCCAGGGTCTCACCAACCTCAGAGTAAAAAATTTCTTTTTTGATATCTAATCCAAATCTCCCCTCTTTCAGTTTTAAACCATTCCCCCTTGTCCTTTCACTACATGCCCTTGTAAAAAGTCCCTCCCCAGCTTTCCTGGAGCCCCTTTAGGGACTGGAAGGGGCTCGAAGGTTTCCCTCTTCTCCAGGCTGAACTAGTTCAATTATTCCTGCCAATTCCGACTGGAAGGTCTTTCAAGCTGTTCTGGATCGTGCAGTTTATTTATCCCAAAGTTTGCACGTGTCTGCTCAACTACAATATGGAGCAATGTGTAGGTTCAGAGCTATGGCTCGCACCATGGCAGGTGTTTAACAAATTGGGAAGTCATTATTCCAGCCTTCATCTGCTGAACAGTGTGGGAATGTGGGCTGTATTTATGAGATCAGGGCTGAAATTTACTGTGTGTTCCACCTGTTCCAAAAGTAATAAAAAGCAGATAGCAGTAAGTGTAATATGGGATAGCAATTTTGACTGGCTATGTAAGCTAAGCATTTTACACCCATATGTTATGATTAATAATGCCATATACAAATGCTTTTCTTGAAGGTGAAAACCTACAAGAAAAGTAAAAAAATAATCAAAAGCAAGGAAAGCAAAACCTACAATTGTTGTCATATATATGGAAGAGAAAAAAATTACCTAACGGTATGCATTCCTCTCTATTACATTCCATTAGCATCAAGCCTGTAGACCTTTCCAAATATGAAGAGTTCTTTTATGCATGTTAACATCATCCAGCAACAGAAGGGGCACTTTTCATGATGGACAGGAGAGTCATATTCAAATTTTAAAAAACTACATGTAAAACACATCTTGTTTTAAAAAGAGAATAAATGTATAGTGTTCTAGATTGTTAATTCTTCAAATTAATTTAGTCCTGGACTGATTTATAAAATTAAATTAATTTCATATGTCTGAAAATATTCCTTCACATTCAATTTTGTTCCAAAAACATAAGGTTCAGACTGTCTTTTCTCAGTCAAAAAGTTTCTACATTTTTTTCTCACAAACTGCCCAGTAATTTCATGTACAAGGGGATGTTATCTAGGGACCTGAAGATCAAGGGAGTTCTTAAAACAAAACCTCTGGAATCTGACTATATCTGGACAAAAAGCAGAAGAGTTAGAACCATCCTTACAGAACAAGATTATAAAGATTTCCTGATTAAAATGCTTTGCTTGATTTCCCTCAGTCTTACTCCATACTTTATTAGCACAACCACAAGCAATACCTAAAGGAGGGTAGGGGGAGACACACGCATAATTTTAAAGGCAAAAATCCAATAATTTTAATGACCACACTTTGGGTACCTCAATTAATTGAATGTGTGGGGGACTGGTGAGGTGCTGAATATGACAAACCTGACCAATAGTCTCAAAAAAAGCAGGCAACCAATCAAAAAACCCAATGGTGAAGGTCTTAAGAATTTATCAGAGATAAACAGGACACTAATTTTTCACTAGATATGACCTTTAAGCTCTGGAGTGACTTATCCATGAATAAAGTGTTCTGCAGAGTTCTCATAGTCCAATAAAAATTATGAATAAAACCCATACGATTGACTGTCTTCCATAATAGTTTGTAGTGTTTATCTTCCAAGCACTTCGTTGCATCACTACTGCCAGAAAAATACTCTATCAGCCATCAGTGGTTAAAATGTTAGTGAGTTCTACCCCATTCAGAGACAAGTAGAAAATCTAAGGTAACTCCGATTATACTGCAGAGGGTAAAAAAACACTATAAACCCCCCCTTTTTTTTTCTGTTTTGGAAGTTTCTGCAGGATGTGGACAATCAGGACATTTGGTGAAAGTGGTTTCTCAGAAAGTATCCAGAACAGTGAGAATAATATTTTGTTGCTTTGAATATAAACCTTTTATATTATTTTTTTTTGTAAGAGAAGGGATAATTTTTCCAAGGTTTAAAAATTTACACAATGCTTCCCACACTTATATTCTGTTGCAAGCACTGAATTTCTGAAAATTAGGGTAACACTATATGGTGCGCTAACAGCTGACTTCAAATAGAGGTCAGTTGCTGCGATGAGCATTCTTAGGTCTTCCACCTAAAATCATGACTTTGACATCTTCACCTTGACATGCCAACCATCTAAATAGTAAAAATGAGGAAAAGTTTATTTTGTTAAGGTAGTTCTTCCTAGAAGGACACAAATACTCCAGAGTGGTCTGGTCACTACATTTTATAATATGTTCTAATTCAAATTGTTTTAGACTAGAGACAGGGACTCGCATCAAAGGACAATCACTTGAACACCAGGTTTTCTGAAGTGGAAGATTTTCTTATTTTCGTTACTTGTTCTACTTGGAACATTCTCTGCCAGGACCATATTAACAGCTATTTCAGAGCATTTCCTGGTTTCCTTTTGGTTTCACAGGTCCATCAAAGTAGGGTTAAAAGGTGTTTGCACCTGAATGGGTGATTTATGCTTACTTCTCCAGCTTCCTTTTAGCTTTGGGTCTAGTAAATGCTTTCAAAAGTTTGGGTTGCACTGTCAATCACTACATTTTTTTTCCATTTAAAAAAAATTCTTTTATTTTTATATCTATATTTTGTCTTCAGTTTGCTGTACATCAGGTCCTGGGAATATTCTGTATTCCAGAGCTTCTCTACTAATCTGAGTAGAAAGAAAATTATGGTTAAATCACTCTACTGAAAATCCCTGCATGCTTTGGCTTTAGAGCTCAAATCCTAGTTTCCAAAGTAAAAAAAAAAAATTAAAAAAGGAAAAAAAAAGAAAAAAAAGATATTTTTTTACTGTGAAAACAAGGGAGAAGCTCACCACACTAAATTAAAATTCTTCTGAACCCAGCTAGAGGGCTCATTACTGGGTTGTATTGCAGGATTGTCTGTTCCCTAATCCCTTACACTGTTTACTCATTCACAAGTGTACTTTGCCGGAATTTTCTCCATTTTGTAAAATGTACTTTAGAAATTATATATATGCAGCCCAAATAAAACTAGGACTTACCAAGTGTGCTGTTTACTGTAGGCAAACATTATCATTAAAAGTCCATGTGTTGCTTGCTCTGTTCTGAAATTCACTCTGTTAAAAATGGAAAGCTTTTCCTTCCTTTCAAGTGCTTCCCCAACATCTGCTACCAGGATGTGTAAGCATGCAAAAGATAAGTAGGCTCGCATTTTCAGATTAGAACCAGCCTTTATTTAAATATGCATAAACCTACAAGGAGATTTCGTAAAGTAGTAACAGGCGTGGATTTTGCAGCTGGTTCTCAAAGTTTGAGAGGTAAAAACTTTCTAGAAACATTTTTTGTGTGGAGAAGCAATAGTATTACTGCAGATTTGTAAATTATGGATACCTTATCATGGATGCAGTTACAGCATCACTTCTGCAATGAAACATACAGATGATGCAGAGAGTGTAAGAGGTGAGAACATAAAAATCAGAAAACAGAAGTTCTATATGCCTGTCTTACTAAACAGACATTATGAAACAGGAAAGAGTGGTTTGGGCTTTTTTAAATACAGATTTTTTAACTATGTTCAACCGTACACAGTACTGAACTGAGGGTTGAGGTATTTTACACCCATTGGATTTAAAGTCTCCAAAGAAAATCTGACCTACCTCCTTGAAAGATGGCTCAAGTCTCTACATAAAATTATGTAGATATCTGTCATCATCACATGGAGCTGTGAACACATACATAATAATGATGAGCCATCATTGCTTTTTTGTATGTTAAATTAATCTCTCCAACTTTCATGTTCTCCCTGAATACTTATTATTTATTGTTTTTCTACTTCTAACTTCTTGGCTAGTTAACCAAGCTCATAATTGACTTAATGTTTCTCTTGATTGATTTGTTTTAATTTTTCTTGTTTCCTCTTATCTTACTTAACTTCTTTGTATTCTCAATTGTCTTTCTTTCCTGACTATAAAATTCTGCTCTTTCCTGATTTTTGAAGCTTTCCTCTTCTTCTTTCGACTGTTTTTCATTTTTTCCTTTCTCTGCCATGTTCTGCTGTCCATTATGTTTTAAATTCTCCAAGTTTCC
The DNA here is from genome assembly GCA_025774025.1 of Xenus cinereus. Classification (NCBI taxonomy): domain Eukaryota; kingdom Metazoa; phylum Chordata; class Aves; order Charadriiformes; family Scolopacidae; genus Xenus; species Xenus cinereus. The sequence goes on along the minus strand of JAOXJK010000032.1, from coordinate 77,584,002 downwards.
ATATAGTTTATGGTGTTGGAAGTCTCCTTGAAATTAGGGACAAAGCAGGAATATCAAAATACTTGCTTTATTTGAGGGATTTGGTGGTGAAGAGAATAGAATTCATCTATTCAATGCAGCTCATAGTCCGTGTATCTCTCTCTCACCTATTTTTTTGAAGTAAATTAGTTCCCAATAGTACCATGGAACTGTTGAAAAATCCTCTGCTCTACCTTTCCTGCAAGACTCCTACATCTGTATTCTGAATAATTTTTAGCGTAGAGAGTATGAGAACATAGGGGGATAGATATCAGTTAGAGCAAATGAAGAAATTGGCAAGACTATGAAAAAAAAATCACTTTAAAATGTGTATTTTTCTTCTAGTCTAATCAATGATTTCCTGACGGGTCTCACCCTAAGACAAAATAAGCACTTCAGTTGTACAAATACTTAATTGGCAGATTTAAGAATTCCCTTTCATGCTGTACCTACCCCATAAATGGTAATGGTCTCAGGAGGTTTTGGAAGAACACTTGGAGATGCTCGTGTGGCAGTCTCCACTCTGTTGAACATGTTGATGCATGTACCATCTCCAATGGTCTCTATCTTTCACTAAAATCTTCGCAGTGTCCTTAAGGGTTATTCACGTCTCTGTTGCTTGAGTAATGTGTAATCTTGTTTTCTCTGTGGAGTAATCCAGAGATATATCCACAGTAGGTAAAACCAAGATGTGACATCCTTGTTCTTGTCTTGGTTGAGAGTATGTTGTAGGTCATGCATTCCTAATTTTAAATCCAATAAATCAGTTGAAATAATCTTTTCTTTTTTAGTCATAAATCATACTGTATTAGTGTCTTACAGAGATGTGAACTTGTACTCAGTCTATAAAGAGAAATACCTCACAAAATATTACATTTGTTTCAATACAACTACTATATACACTCTTTTCTTTATATGATACCTTTGTAAATATAAACTGACAATTAGGTAGTGCTGCAATCTCTCTGGCAAATGAAGAAGTAATCAAACTTGTTGATTAGACAAGGAATAGACACCAGGTACATTTTAAAAGTTCTTGATGGATCTAGTTAACCTGTTAAACTGGTTTATTTTCTTCAAAATATAAATGCATCAACAAAATACTTAAAGAGTTTTTGTCAGCTATGCCATAGTTTTAGACTCAAAAAAATAGCAAGAATAAAACCAAAAACTGCATAATTTTTAAAACGTGCTAACAACTGACTGGTGTGTTTGATATATTCTTTACTATAAATGGAGTACTACAATGAGTTTCTAGTGAGTAAGTCCGTGCTGATAAGTCTGAAGGAAAGCACGATGAGACACTATGACAAAAGGCTGGCATTTATCTAGCATCATTTCTACATTGTTGGAGGATTTTGGTCCATGAAAGTCAACAGGTTTTGCAGACTCCATATCCCAACCTCTGCTAAAGTGGAGGATTACTCTATTAGGTTGTGAGTTTGTTTTATATCTGTTCAAATCCCTGAGCAGCCCCTGTTCCATGGCTGGGCCAGTCCATGGTGAGGGACTGAGGGCCTTGGGCTGTCACAGATGGAGTGATCACTTCACTCATAGAGAGAAGCAGTGATACATTTATTGATATAAAACATGGATTTAACTAAGAAACTACCATCTGTACAAAATTAGAATATTTCCAAATAAAATATACAATAACTTTTCCTGTGTTATTCCCTTTCACCCATATGGGTCATGTATAAGGGCAGACTTTTCACTTGCAGCCTCTTAAAAAATTCCTTGATACAGCAGAAATAAGATGGCTGATCCTCTTCACGTTTTCCAAATGGTACGTGCTATCCTGCACCAATAATGGATTTGCTTATGGCACTTACTAATTTTCAATATTGTGCCACTCTTCTAACAATAACAAGCAGAAGTATGAACAGCAAAGGTTATTATTTACTAGCCACAGCTCAGCGCACCATATAATCAAATCCTTTGTCAGAGCATCCTGCCACATAATCAGATCTTGTGAATTGTCAAAGGCAATTTTATAAATATATATATTCATTTAAAGCCTCAGCAAGCTTGTCATGGCATGGGATAAGTACATTTTTCTTTTATTTTTGTGCTTTTGCAGTTCTTTATATATGTGGTAATTGCATTGTCTTCAGATGCAGTTTCCACAGTAAGAAGTAACTCTATACATCTACAGCATGCTTGTGTCTAAAAAACCACAGTTATTAGACTGGATAGTTGATTTAAAGGTTATTTTTCCCTATGTAATGTGGTTTAAAGATTTTTATGCCTTTTACCACGTTGTATAACATGCAGTGTGATGCGCAGCATAAAATTAGAAGAATCGGGAGACTCCACAAAGAGTACATAGCTTTCCTAGTCTGGTGTGGTTTAAGATGCTTCACTTCTGGCTCTGGCAGGGTGATGAACACCTTTGGAATTTTTATTTACTCCAAGGAAGTGGTTGGAAGACTTTTTCATAAGGCTGATTTTATCGATTAGAATCATAAAGTCCAAAATTGATCTGAAACTCTGTGAAGAGACTGGCCGGTTCAAAGTAGGAAAAAAAGGTGTTAGACAAATGTTCTTGGAGGGGAAAAAGTCATAAACATTGCTGAAGGTATTGCAATAGATGTTGTTAAATTTTAGAGATGTTAGAAAAAGCAGTAATTTTAGGTGAAATAATAGACATTATATAATGTCCTGTATATTCAAAGCCTGTTTTTAAACGTTAGGTGTGAACTCAGTGGCTTTATAATCTCACATAAATACCTAAAATCTTCAGAACTCTATTCTATCTGTATATGAGACTTTAGTATTTGCAGTCAGATAGCCTCAAAAAGATGCTCTGTAAAAGCTACGGAAAGCATTTTGTAGTTCAAACATAAGTCGTGCTATTTAGCGTCTAGTCTCCATACATCCTCATTGACTGTCCTCTAATTGGATGATGATGATGCAGACATCTGCCAGATTTAAAGAAAAAAAAAATCAAGTAATATGTCAGCCAGAACAATAGTGAGAAAAAAAAGAAAGAGGAAAGAAATAAGTAGTAACAATATCCCAATTAAAGTGAAGAACAAAAGAGTTGAAGTGCCGATGAGTGTCAGCTTTCTTCAGACAGCACAGACAATGAGAGCTGTGCAAACACATCCAGGATATGTTTGGAAAAGAGGTAACTATAGCACCGAAAAAATAGTCCTGAAATCAGTAATTGAATAATATTGCCAGGATTTAGCTGTAACAGATTAAACAGTACATTTTCTCAGATATATATCCTGTGTGAATTGACAAAGTCAGGGATTGAAGGGTTAGATAAACAGTAACCAATTCTTGAACACAATTACTTTAGCTCTGGTTTTCCTCACAATCCTGATTATTGGCTGTTGTGGTATGTTAATTTACTTTACACAAAGAAGAAAGAAGGGTCTAGAGAGGCCATGGTTCTACTTAATATATCTAATGCAGTGTCATATAAATAAGTGGTGCCATCTGCATTATGAAATCGCGGGGGTCTTGACTTTGATCTCATTTCAGTAACTTTAGAGTGCAAATAGCTGCAGTGTTAGTTTTCCTTTATTTTTTGATGTTGTTATTTCCAACAGCACAATTCAGTCAGACTATGTGTAAATTAAAAACTTCATTTGAACGCAGGGGGAGTTCAACCACTTCTGGACAGTTTTTTGTATTGCAAAAGTCCTCAGGTACCTATTTCTAGGGTAAAATATGGGGCTGGATGGTGTCTGGGCTCAGATAACCGATCTTGCCTTGCAACCAAGTCCCTTCAGTTGCTGGCATGTGGACACACAAGCCCTTGAGGCCACGGTCCCACTCCCCTTGCATACACACACCAATGCACACACCAGTGGGTATTGTACTTAGAGATGGTCTCCTGGTCCCCCCAGTAGCCAGCTCCTCCCATGGCGTTGCCTAGAGACCTTCCCACCACCCTGGCTCTGAGATCACTCCAGCTCCTGACCACCTGCCCCAGCTGGATCCTGTCTGGCACCCACACACTCGCACACCCACACACTCGCACACCCACATCAGCTTCTGATGGTGTGCCACGGGCACGGGGCTCTGGCCCCTTCTCCCACTTTCCTCCACCTGGCACTTGCTGTCACTCAGATCAACCTATTTACTCACCACCAGCCCCTTTCATCCCCATACTCCTCTGTTTTCCCCCACTTGTCCATCCCCAAATCACCCAGATCCCTCACCTTCCCATCTTTGGTTCCTCCTCTAAACATTCCTTAATCAGTCCTGTGCAATTCCAAACTTACCGTGCATCCCATAATGTGTCCCACACGCCTAGATAGTGACCAACCTCAGTCCAAAAGGCTCTCTTTCAGCATTGACTCACTTTGACATGTTTCACAAGTGAGCTTTCAGACTGGAGCTTTCCTGGGACAGCCATGGGAGGGACCTGGACAGGACATCCCCTCCTCCAAGTCCTTAATTTGGGTTCCTGGGCCCTTGTGCTCCTCTGAGTTTGTGAAGACTGGCCTTTGATGGTCTGATGGCTCCCAAGTTGGGCCTGGGAAGAGACAAAGCAAGGTGTTATTTGGGACCCCATCCTGCCATGGTCTCTCTGCTCCTTTGTGGGCACGCAGATGAACTTTTAGCACATACCTATGTACCACAGGTCTCTTATATGTCATCATGTCCACAGTTAAATACCTGAAGAAGTTCAGCCTTGAAAACAAAGACAAAATTATCAGTTGGACACTGAATAAGGTGAATCACATACTTGAACTTTGGTGCCCGGAACTCACTTGAGACAACCTAGTGTCCGAAGCGATGGATTTGTCGATGTTTCTGTCTCACAGGACATAGCAAGCTAGGGGAAAGTCATCTGAAAGGATCTTTCTTTACTATTGTAGAAGGACACGTCCCTAGGCAGTGTGGACACAAGTCCATCCATTACATTTTGTTAGGAATTTGTCCCTACCTGCTTTTTATTTACCTGCATAGACATATCCATAAGAGTAATGCAAAGAAAATACACAATTAGGCAGAATACACTACTCAAGGTGTGCTTAAAAAATTGTTCCCTCAAAATGGAATTTTGTCAAATTGGAGGTTTTATCGCAAGGCTTTCTCCTGTTTTGGCACTAGTTGATATTTAATTACTTGAGTGACAGAGTGTGCAGTACACCTTGGTAAGTCTGCACGTGTCGGCAGGCCAGGAAGGATCCCCTTCTGAAGGACAAGGTTAGGATGCATAAACGGTCACGACAAATTAGGATGCCTGTCTGAAATAAATAAGATGCCCGTCAAGAAGGACAAGTTGAAAGTGCTTCAGGGAGAAGTAAACAGCTGCAGAGAGTTGAGCTGGGGGACGACCAGCCAAGCGGGAGTTCTGCAGGTAGGACCTGGGCTCATGCTGAACCTTTACAGACTCAGAAAATCATGCCATTGTGGTTGTAAGGACTCCTGGAAAATACCAACCACAGCTTGTACAGGCTATCACCAGCACTAGATTGGATCAGGTATGGCTTTTTTTTTTTTTTTTCTAGCAGCGTGAGTAGAAGATGTCTAGCAATCTCTAACTTCTTTGTTCTTGCTCCAAAGTGATTTCTTCATGCCTGGGCAACTGATTCAACATCACCATCTGTGCCTTGTCCCTTCTTGAACAGTCTGGAGCATAGCACTGAATTAAACTTGAAATGGTTTTGGTCCGGCACCTCCTACAAGACATTGGAATGTTTTCAGTTTCTCACTCCGTAGCCCTTTCTAGAGCACTTATGTACTCCAGTCAGCAGTTTTTATTAGACTATGTCTTATCATGACTCTTAATCTAGCAGGTCCCTGCTAGATTTCAGGGTACGTAAGGCCTACTGGCATAGCGTTGGACATTTGGGAATAAAGAGGCAGCAAGACTCAATGCAGACCAATGCATGAACGTTACAGGAAGAATCCCAAAAGAATCTCTGTCAAACTACAGAGTTAAATGGAGAAAGGTTTGGCCAGTTTCAGCAAAAGGGATCCTGCGAGTCCACAGTGTGGATGCTTCAGCTAAGAGGACCCAGAAGAAGATGCCTCTGAGTGTAAAAATCAGAGCAAACCTTGTGGGGTGGCCTAGTGAAAGACTGTTGCAGAAAAAGACTGGTTGGAATTGCATTAAAGACAGGTGAAGTGTGTCCTCTAGTCTGCTCAGTGCTGATAAAGCATCTACTAGAGTTTTATATCCCACTGTAGGCATTATTCTTTCAGGAAAGATAAAACAGAGTAACTGGTGAGAGATCAGTGCAGAATAATAATAATGATAGGTGATTACAAAGACAGGAGTATTTGGAGCTGATTAGTCTGGGCAAGAGAAGGATGAGGGTACCAAGATCAGACTGCTAAATATGAGAAAGACGTAAACTCACTGTCATGGGATTAAGGCAAGGAATAATAGGTAAAAGAGAATCAAGGAATGTGTAGTGTAGACATCAGAAAAAAGACTTGCCAACAGTAAGAATAGTTAAGCACTAGTTTAAGTGAGAAGACTGTAGACTCTCCATAACTAGGGATTTTGAAAAGCAAATTAGCCAAATACCCCTTAGGAATGGTTTCACTGCCCGGGAGCAGTGAAGGGATTAGACGACTTCTCAAGGGTCTTTCAAGGCTTATTTCCCATTAAACAACTACAACGTAGTATTTCAAAGCATATTAATACTATAAATTCTGTTGCCACTAATACTATAAATTCTGTTGGCAGGGAAGAGCACACTCAATTCTTCTAGACAAACCTACAAGAGCAAAAAAAAAAACAGTTGCATAGTTGCATTGTAAGGCACAGAAATTAGAATATGAAATGTATGTATTTCTAGTTTTAGAAGACATGCACTAATATTGGTAAAGCCATACTTTCTACTTTGCAATCATAAGAAATTTTATAGTTAACTGTAGTGAAGCTGGATTTGGCCCTTGCATTGTGTCTGTCTTCACTTTTTTCAGAGGTAATTTGTCACAATGGTAGACACTGGAGAAAATCTTGAGGTCTGGTTTCTTAATCCACTTGTCTAATAAGAAATATGATAGAGGATTACAATTAAATTTTCTTATTCTTGACCTACAGTGTGTCATTGTATCTGCTTTTGATGATAAAGAATTGTATAATCTCATGAAGAAAGAGCAAGAGGCGCTTGGCTAATTTTCTTATCAACAGCCACTATAGTGCTTTGATAAAAATGAAAACTTTCAACATGTAAGAATTGAAACTGATAAAAAGCATATATGAACTGGTTTCTGGACTAAAGTTGCTAATCTTGCAAAAGGGGGCTGTTGTCATCATGACCTTCTACTAATAAACATTAAAACACAGAGCTATTTAACTTAATTTTGTAGCTATTCCTGCAGTGCATGCAAATGGAATTTAATTAAAGATGAAAAAAGTTACATTAGATAATGTTTTTGACCTCTTGCCCAATTACTGGCTATAAATATATTGACCTCTGCTTCTGGGAAGCATATTGCAAATGAAACCAAAAATACATTGAAGAAAAATATTTATTAAGTAGTGTTTGGTAATACTAGGAAGCATCAGATAGTCTCTAAACACATAGGAGAACTTTTTTTGTCCCAAAGACCTTGTAATCTCAAGTGGCAAAGATGAGAAATGTGGAAATGAACACAATAAGCGACACAATCAGGGTAAAACTAAGCATGTATGATACTCATCTTCTTCTTTCTCTCTTTTTGAAGTTGAGCATCCACATTTCATCACCTTCTGTTCTCCTCTTGAGCCATTTTGTCTTTCTTCCACAATGAATATCAATTTCAATCCCTGTTTTTACACACTTTGGATTCATCTGAATCCAATATTGGTTCCATTTTGGAATGGAGGTGGTTACCACTCTTTGCCAAGTAGACATGTATGTGGCTGTAAGTTAATCTTGTTATTAGATTGCTTGTTTCTTCGGATACTTGTGAAAGGCAACAATACGCTGGGTTAAAAAGAAAGATAATTAGAATCCAAACTATGATGCTCTGGATTCTCTACTGGTTGATTTCCTGGTTTTCAAGCTTTCCACAGCTATTAAGGTGCAGGTCATTTGTAGTCAAAAGACCCATTTAAAGCCTTTATTATGGGAAAACTTTGATCCTCTTCTCATGAGTGGATACAACACATGGGAAAGAAGACTTTTCCCGCCTACCAATCTGCAGAATTCATTTTGAAGTGCTCTTCAAAGATTTCAGTTACCAAGTATAAGTAATCTACCTAGAAAGTCTGGCCTTGCTTCTTGCTTCCCTAACAGATGCTCCTAACACAGGTACAGAAGAAAGAATTTATTTATTTCTTAGAATCTCTGTTTATCTGTAATGGCTCAACATTCATTTTCTTGATAGAGGAATTTTTGCACCTACTCTACGCAATTAGGTCTTAATCTCACTCTCGATTAAAATGGCACTTCAGCACTCAAAGGTCAATCTTTCAGCTTTCACAATAGAAATGATGACAAAAATACTCATAGGCACAAAGCAAATATTTAATTGTGTATTCTAAAGGGTTGCTGCTGTTCTCAGTAGAATTGAAATTGCCATTCATTAAGACATCAAAAAAAATCCAGTTACCAAAAAAGAAACATCCAAAATAACTAAAATCTCAGTCAAGCGCCGGAATGGCTAAGTTATCATCAAAGCAATAGTGGTTAAATGTACTCAAATGCTGTGAATAAACTTTATCACTCACCCACTGATGATGGGAATCAGTGATAAAATCTTATTTAAATGAGAGAAAGCATGCACATTGGCTAGTTTAACGGACTTGAAAGATGAAGACTTCGAAGTAGTTACCAGATTTAAACTGAGAAGCATCGGTCTGTACTGGTGGGCATCTACTCTGTAAAGAATACAGGTTTCTAGACCTTTATGAACATTCATTAGTCTCGGAAAGGGAGTATTTTGTGGAAAAAGGAACTCTTGTCTGTGCTATTGTTTAAATCCTTTTGGAAGAGAGAACTACTGCAACATGTCTGTCCAGCTGTGTCAAGAAGATAGGCCAATAATTCCTAGTAGTCAACTGTTTCAAAAGTTGTAGGGAATAAACAGGTTGGTCTCTCAGACCAAAAAGTTCTGAAATGTCCAAATTTGATTATGTTGAAGATGTGCCTTGAAAACTATAAACTGAACCTGGTAATCTCTTCCTGCCTAAATCCCTTTTTAAATATTTTTTGAAACAATCAGAGAAAATAAATTATTTTCTTACAGCAGATATTTATATATAAAATACATATAATATAATATATATTCTCATATAAAAAATAATTATATAATATATATATATAAAAGAACAGATGGAGCAAGGTGGGCAATGACAAACTGCCAAAGGAAGTAATACCATTTTCAAAAAAGGTGCCTTAACCTTTGTGTCTCACAAGCGACACTAAAGACATTGAGGAAATTCCTCAAATACCAAGCCTTTACTGGTATCTCTAAGAGATTTGGAAAACTCCAAGGAGGAAAAATTTCCACTGGTTTCCAGTTTCCATACTAAAGCAGAAATAACGAGAATAAAGCAGCTTTAACCTTGGACTTCCTCAGTCTCAAAGCTAGAAAATAAAAGCAATTTGGATCTTCCTTTCTCTGACATCTAGTGATTTTAACAAAATGCTTTAAAGTACATACCTTATAGGATGCTGATAGCTACAGGATGTGGACTATACCAGAAATGTGTGCAACTTGTCCCGGTGGTGAACACAACTCACAAATTACTCCCAAAATGATGAGTATGGATTTAGCAGTCTAAATTTTGCAGTAGGAGGATGTTAATTTTGCAACAACCACTTACAGAGCCTGTCTCCTGGAATGCTTTTCTCCAGACACCTCTTTTATTCAATTCACCAGTGCTGCCTGTGCAAATGCATTTGTAGAAAGCTACCATCCATGCAGGATTTCATACAGCATGACCTTGCAAAAATGCTACTTTTACTGTTAACATAATTTTACAAATATCCTATAACTTTTTCAAAAGGAATAAGACTGTACTTGAAAAATTCTGGAACACTTCCAAAAACATTTTATTCCAATCTTAATTTGAAGTGTGACAGTCCTGTCAATAAGAAAATGGTGTTAAGGAAAATGTATATCAATTAGCCTCATAGATGTCAGAAGACAATGCATAAATACCAAGTCATGTTCAGAAGACCACTGGTAATACAATTAGAAGCATTTTATGATTGTATACAGTAAAGTGTCAATAATTTGGATCAGTTACAACAGTCCTTTTGTGGAATAAACAGTCTAAAAGGCTTTCAGAGAGCAAGAGTGACTTCTGTCCCTTACTCTCTTATTTCCTTAATTCTTTAACTAATTCTTCCCTTAACTCAGGATTTTGCACTCAGTGTTTTCCATTAGGAAAAAATATAAATTGGCTTAAGGATGTTAAGATTTCAAGGAGATGGAAACAAAACTTTCATGCACTTTATGAAAGAGACATATTATGTATTTCATATATTAAAATACATGTTTTGAAAACTATGCAAAACTTAGGTACGTGAGTGAATAGTTATTATTACTTCATTTATTCTGTATATTCTGTGTTCTTTTTATTTTTCTTGTTGATTATTCTTCAAGAGTTCAGGGCTATTAAATACTGTACCTTCCTACATGAGAAAGCTGGCAATGAAGAACTTAGAGCCAATGCTGAAGTTTTTTTTACAGCTTTACTGTATTTATTTTTCTTGTCAAAAGCAAGCAAAATCTAGAAAGGACCTTATTGTAAGTTTTTAGTTTGGGTTTATTTTAATTATGTTTTGAGTCATAGGGTCACAGAATGTAAGGCCAGAAGATATCATTGCAAACATCTAATCTGACTTTATAAAGAACTTAGTTGAATTAAATGAACTTCAAAGTACCCTGATTTATAATGGGTAAACGGTTTCTAATATTTTGAGGGATGGAAAGTCCCTGTAGGCCCCCACATCTAATGACTTCAGTACTAAAACTGCTTAAACAACATCGACCAGAAATGTGCTGACCCGTCCTTTTATATGGTTATTAACATTCACAAAATACAGAGATATTATACAGATATTTCTGTTCCCCGTTGAGGATGAAAAAGAGGGTAAAGAGAAGGATGATACAATTATATTTCAGAATCATGAAGAAATCTCTTATGAGAGTTTAAGACTGCTACCTCAGTTACTTAATGATTTTCTTATTCTAGAAGTACCTTCAGATTTTGAGAAAGAAAAGACAGTGATGATTTGGGAATATTCTACAGAAAATGTTAGTTACTGAACTTAGCTCATTATTTTCTCTTTGAGAAGAATAATTGCAAAAATTATCCCTTTTTATACAAACATAGTCATACTCTTGTTATGTGAACAAAGAATAGGTTCTGGTTTTGCTTTGTAAGAGGCAAATGAACAAACTTTTGCAGGTTTTTTAAGAGAATAGGAATGAGAGTGAAAGAAAAAATGTTTTATAATGAAAAAAAACATGAGTTCAAAAACAGAACAGCTTTGGCTTGATCATACTTGCATTGTAAAGAAAAACTGTGAGAATTCAATGGCAAACAAAATCAGAATAACAATGCAGCATAAGTTTAAAAGCAAGCATATAATTTATAAAGTGTTATATTTCATTTTACAATTGTAAAAATGTTAAAATTAAGTCTGGATATTTTCTATAGAAGATATAACTCAATGTTTAATACTTGTTCCTTATGCCAGGTTTAATTTTATGACTAGCGCAATTTTAGCCACCTGCAGTGGCAGTCTGCATTCGACTGGGACTCAAACTTAAAGAAAACCAAAATGATAATGACTATTAATTATGACAATTTTATTATTAGAGAAAGGCAAAGATAGTTGAAAAAAACCACAATTAAGTAAAAGGTGATTACACCAGAGGTTATTTCCTTTGCCTAAAGCCTCAATTAAAAAGAACACAGTTCAACTTCTGGTTTCTACCTGTAGACAAGACTTTGTCACCTTCTGTTGTGGGTTAACCCATGTAGGCAGCTAAGCAATGCACAGCCTCTTGCTTGCTCCCCCCTCAGTGGGATGGGGAGAGAGTCATAGAATCATTCAGGTTGGAAAAGACCCTTGGGATCAGCCTTACTCTACAAAGTTCTCCCCTACACCATATCCCCTAACACCATCTAAAAAACACATTCAGGGATGGTGACTCAACCACCTCCCTGGGCAGCCTATTCCAGTGTCTGACCAAGTTATCAAGTTGCAACTCACCATCCATGAGCAAGGACATCTTCAACTAGACAAGGTTGCTCAAAGCCCCATCCATCATGGCCTTGAACCCCTCCAGGGATGGGGCAGCCACAGCTTCTCTGGGCAACCTGGGCCAGGCTCTCATCACCCTCACA
>JAOXJK010000032.1:77522817-77571613 GCA_025774025.1 Xenus cinereus | reverse complement strand
AAGGGGCTCTGAGGTCTCCCCGGAGCCTTCTCTTCTCCAGGCTGAACCCCCACAACTCTCTCAGCCTGTCCTCACAGCAGAGGGGCTCCAGCCCTCTGATCACCCTTGTGGCTTCCTCTGAACTCTCTCCAATAGGTCCATCAGAAGGGCAAAAGTGAGAAAACTTGTGGGCTGAGATAAAGACAGTTTAATAGGGAAAGAAAAAGTTGCACAGGAAAAGAAGGAATTAATTCACTACTTCTCAAAGTCAGGGAGATGTTTAGCCATCTCCAGGAATGCAGGGCCTCATCACATGTAACAGTTACTTGGGAAAACTAATGCCTTAACTCCAAACTTCCCCACTTCCTCCTTTTTCCCCCTGCTTTTCATTGCTGAGTGTGGTGTTGTATCATGTGGGATGGTTGGGGTCAGCTGTGTCCCCACTTGTGCACCCCTAGCCTGCTAGCTGGTGGGGTGATGTGAGGAGCAGAAAAGGCCCTGCCCTTGTTGTAAACCCTGCTCAGCAAGAGCTAAAACATCTCAGTGTTATCAACACTGGTTTTGTCACAAATCCAAACACAGCACCACACAAGCTACTAAGCAGGAAATTAACTATCCCAGCCCAAAACGGTACATCTTATTTCCATAAGTTGTACATACCTTTTCACTGTATTCCCCATACCTGAAATATTTACAAATGGGCAAAATATATTCATTATTCATCAATTATTCATCTCTGATGAGATTGTCGGTCTTGGCTAGATTATTGTAAATTACCTACGTCATTTATAAAACCATTTCCCCAAACAAAATAAGCAAGACAGTTCTCAAAAGAAACCATTCAAGGCATTGTCATGAGAGTAAAAAATGAACGTAAGATGAGAATTTAATTCTACTGTTTATTTTGGCTTACTTAGTTTATGCATCCTCTCCAGAAATAAGTAGTCTAAATGACTCCGTGTTTAAGTAAAGAAGCTTTTAGTGCTTAAACACATAAAAATCATCTAAATAGCCCATTCAAAATCCTCTAAGGAAAACTATTATTAAGTGGCCCCTTACAACTCCAGCTGGCTTTTTTTGTCTCTGTGAAATCCCATGGTGGAAGGAAGCTGACCTGAAAACTTGCTGTGCAGATTCAGGCAGGTGCCACGGGGAGGAAGGAGAGAGTTGTCCTTCACTTCTGCTTTCTTATGGCATCAAGACTGATCAGGGAAGAGTGATCTCAGGTTGAGAAGAAGGTCAGGGGGACGAGCTGGATCTGCTCCAAAGGCTTTTAAAATATTCTTTATCTCTAAATACACGGAAGAGGGAGGACTCTCTCATTCACGTTTTTCTTAGTTCAGAACGAGCTGTTGTCATTTGCCGTTTGGCTCCACTCCTTCATGAGATCTTTCGTTACATGTTTTTGGCTCATGAATAGCCAATCTGCTACTTTATATGCAGTGGGGTAATCCTCTTCCATCAGCTTGATGGGTAGATGGTCCTTGTTGTGGTGGTGGAAATTCTTAAAAAACATATTCAGCCACTTTGTTTTGTAATAGATTCTTTTAGTTTCATCAGTTTTAATAAGAGCTGAAATGTTTGTTCTCATAAATCCAAACACTCAATTACACATAAAAGCTTTTCTGGTCTTAAATTTTTTTGCTAAAATTGGATTGTTAAAATTATCTTTCTTTTTAATAGTTATTTGGTCATGTTGTCTTATTGAGAATAATTGCATAGTTTCTTCTCAGCATTCTTGAGGGTAAAGGCCATTGACTGTTCAATACATATGTAAAGGAAGTTGCTTAACCGTTGTCAGAAAATGAATTACTTGGTAAATATATGGGGGTTTTATGCTTGTATGGTTTTTTTTTCTATTTGGTAGCCTAAATAGTCTTGCTTTATTACACATAAATAGTTTCATTGCTGCACAGTAAGAGTACCAGGAAATTATAACCTATCATTTCAAGAAGTTTGTCATCTCAATTATGTAAGGAACAAACAACACGTACTCTGTTGGAAAGGAGATGTTTTTTGGAAGGTCTGCTGGTGAAAGAAAATTTGCTTTTCAAGACGACATTCTCACTATTTGGTTAGTTCTTATCTAAGGGATTAATAACTTTGAAATCTTCTGTGGAGGGTATACTTCAAAAGTGTCACTGGTTCAGAGAAAACAAACCTCACAAATAAATGTTAATATTGTTTTTTAATAGCTAATATTAGACCAGAGAAAGTTAAAGCAAGACATTATAATGGTATCATGTTATCATTCCCACTGATAAAGCAGGCTTTTTCTTAAGTTACAGAATGTACAAAGCTATTGAAAATCTTTGTTTAAGTGAGATAGCTTATTTAGTGAAATAAAATACAGAACAGAACCTGTGTGAATGGATTGCTATATACTTTAATGATGGATATAAATCACAGTGAGCATTATTTAAAGTTCAGTAATGGTCTAATGTTAAAAGAAAGAATGGTTTTGTCCAAAATAGTGATGAATTAATATTGAGGCTGCTTCCCCTTCACCTACTTGCCAAGTTTTACCATGTGATATTTATAAGTAGGGTTCATTTCTTCAGACCTGTTAATGGTGTTTTTCATCCTTATTTTCCCATGGCTTATTTCTCTTGTCTAATTATGCTATACTTTCTATGATCTGAAACAGTTCCATACTTAACAGGAAAAGGTAATAATTTTCTTCACTGTCATTTAATTTGGCACTTCCGAACGAGATGTGTAACAAATACACAGCTCTCAATGCTTTCTGTTCCTTGATCACAATTGATTTCATTCCAACAAGAATATTTCTCCCGTGTTTGAAAAGAAATACCACAAGAAATTTATTTAAGAGCCTGAGAATGCAATAATCAGATTTATTCTAAATATAACTGTTCCTTCAAAGGTTAGAATATTTGCTACAACAAAAAGATTTCCTGGGTTATAAGCAAGAAAATTTCCATTGACACACATACAAAGAAGAACAAAGTGACCCTCAGAACTTTTTTTTGTACAATGAAATTTGTGGCTAAATGTCTCACTGATAACACTGGCTGATTTCCATATAACTGTAGGTTATTTAACATTTCTTAAGTGATTACAGAATAAAGCACAAAGGAACTTTATGTTCCTCAGAAAAATTATTTCTCTCAGTGGTAAAAAAATACATTCATAGATAAGTTCAGTGACACACAAACACCCTGATACCTGATATTTTACACTGCTAAACAGTGAAAGATAGCAATTAGAAATAAACTGAGATTTAAGGATTTGAGTAATCTTTTAAAATTGTATCATTTCATCCTCTGTGGGACAGTTCACATGATGAAAGTTCTGCACAAGATTAGATGTTTTCCTGAACAGAGTAAAATCCAGAAATGCAGTGTAACATTTGCTCCTGAAGATGACGTGCAAAAGAGATAGACTATTATGTCAAGGAGGAGAAATTCCTTTCCATTTGTTTTACAAATTTGGAATGAAAAATTCCATTCTACACTTTTATTTGTATCCCAAGTCATGAATGGGTCGTCCTCTTTTCTTCAGAAATACCTTATTCTCTGTTGATCACTGAGAATTGCTAAGGTATCATTCAGCTGGAGAATAATGGAGCTTAATGAATTTATTCAAAAGTTTTTTTTTGTTCCCTTATGTCTCACTAATTCATGCTCTGTTACGGAAAAGAGTATTTTCTAATATAACTGGAAAAAAATTATCAGACATAAACACTCAGTTTTTCCCCTCTTCTGCAGAACCATCATTAAAGAAAATGCTCACAAAAAGTTACCTGGAATATCTGAAGTTAGGGCTGAATGTAATTTCTTGTTGCTTTTCCATGTATAGAATGTGACACAGAACTATGTTAGACAGGAGCTTGAGTGGCTGCCTGAGAAGTAAAACTAAGACTTGCATGGGAAGACAATTTTGTTTAGAAGTTCTAAGAGGAAAAGCCTGTAGATTTTGACATTTTTTCCCCTTTAGAGGGAGAATTAAATTATTCACTGAGCTCTCGAGGGACTTCTGTGTTGGGATTCCTGAAGTTAAAAGAGAAAACAAAGTACTGTGTTGTGCTGCTGCTTACCTCTTGAATAGACTCGTGGATCCAAAATTTAGATGTAGAAATAAATTGTTTTAGATGTAGAAATAAATCCAAGTTTTGTATTACTCATTAATGTTAAAAAATAATCCTTATGTAACAGAATATTTCTTTTCAGTGGCTTCCATCTATAGCATAGATTTTCCATTCCTCCCAGTTTTTTCATTCATACATATTTTGTGTAAAATGTTTCATAAGAAAAGGAACAGAAAATACCAATATCATGTTTTACTTAAAAACATTTTTCCTTCGGATCCTATGTGTAAAATAGAGAAAGCTTAAAACACATAAAAACCCTGGAAGAGAAAAGCCTGAAAGTATTTTTCAGACTGAATGGAGGTGTAAGACTCAGGCAATCAAATATTCTAATTTGTGCTTACCCCGTCTGGATGCAGTGGGCATATTTCACTTCCCTGTCATGCTCCGATCCACTGTTGCTAGGGAGGGAGGATATGATGGTAAAATGATTTTATGTACTAAAATTGATTTAAATTACAACAGTCATTCTCACAATAATCCTTTTAATTGCTCTTAGGAATTATGAAATTAATTAAGAAATATCTTGTGGCATCCCCTCAATTTAAAAAATAAAATATTGATTTAACTCATTGAATGATTAGTACCATGTGAAGAGTAATCATCTTAGCTTTTTATTTTTATGAAGGAAAAAAAAACCCAAACCCACACCAAAACCCAAATGAAAGTTGAATGCACCTAATAAAGAAATATTTCTCTTTTGAATCCATTTCACCATCACATGCCTATCCTTATCAGCTAAACCAGATGAGATTAGTGGTGTCTTGAGTCCCATTAAGAGGAAGAAAGCCTTTGTTTTTAACTTGGTAGCATTCACTTCCCTGTCATTTTCTCTCTTTCTAAGCCTTTGTGCTCAACTTAAACTGCCGGGAAAATACATTAACCTTTAAAGGGAAGTGGCAAAATAATCCATTATATGAAGTATAAAAGATATTTCCTTCAGCTGTAGTACTTATTTTCTTTCTGTATTCATTAAGTGTTTATGCAGTGTTTACAGTTGCAGACTATTAGCCAGATTTAATTAGGTGACAAAGGACATAGAAATAGATGAAGAGAGCCCCGCCACAGCTGAGGACATATAACAGGAATCAGATGATGATGGGAATTGCAAGGGTGGCATTAAACTCCTCTCTGCACTGCCCAGCCCTGGGTTCCCTGAACTCTGGAGTCCTTCCTCTGTGATAATTTAGAGTATCCTCAGCCTAATTGCAAATCACACCGCTTGCCAACGATGACAAGGTGAGAAAGGATCGGAAATTCTCACCCCTGGTCTCCTTTCTTTATTTGCACCTTCTCTAGCAATAGTACAGTGGCAAGGGTAAAAATCATTATTCTTTGTACAGAGCACTGGCAAAGCCCCTTATTCTGGAATTGGGGTTTTTCATGGCAAATAATGCTGGTCAGGTTCCACCAGATGTGCGACACAAAATCAGCTATGCTATACCTAGAATCTAGATAAATGGTTGTTTTCAGTCGAGAGCATTCATTTTACTCGTCTACAATTGTGGTATTGAAGACAACACACTCTGTGTTTAGATTAAATGCACCTCTTTAATGACTAGAAATGAACAAAGGAATAATTATATTAAAAACATAAAAGTAGAGACAGCTGGGATGGGGGGAAATTCAGTCTGTTCAATGCAGGCAGGATTCAGTACAGGGGTCATGAATACTACTTAAGCAACGGGCCATTAGGGCGGTGTGGTTATCATGGAATAATCTCACCCCTGGAGAGATAACTACGGGCCAGATGCAGCCATGTGCTTCTGAGCACCCAGGGGTGTCGTTATCATGATAATCACACCTGCTGATTGTGCTTCATTACCACTATAAAATTTCCTGTATTTCGTCTCACTACAAACATAACACAGTGTTTAAGTATATTATTCTGACCACAGAAAATTGCCAATTAATGCACGAATGGTTAAGCAGTTTAAGCTGCGATGCTGCTGCAAAACCACATAAAAATGTGGTGGAGCCAGTAGGAAGTAATATTAGTAAGGTAAGCTTGAAGGAAATTGGTACATTAACAGATGTCTAAGGTCTTTGGAAGGCAAGACCCCATGTTCCACTGCAGCAGGACAAAGCCAAAGCTCCTGTCTTTTCTTCCCCACTTGCCAAAAATTTGGCCTCTTAATGGTAAAAAAGATAACGAAGGGCTCACTACCTGAAGCAAAATTCTTTAGGTAACTTTTTTCCCCCAAAAACCAACCCTCATCAAAGCCCTTTGGTGCCTACCTTCTGAGAAATCCCAAGGTTCTGAATTCATAGTGTATGCAGAAAGGAACCCACTTTCTTTTGTCTGAAGACGATGGTTGGGTTGGCTGTTGGCAAAATATTCTCAGTCCCCCCAGGGATACAAGCTGTCAAGTAATAATAAGGCAGCGAGGAGCAGCAGGGAACAGGGTCTGGGCTTCTGGGGAAATCCCGCTGAATCTGACTTCTTTAAAAGGCTGGGGGGCTCCCTCTAAAGAGTATATGGTCTTCTCCCTCCACTGAAGCAGTGTAACCTGACACAAAAGAATACATTAGGAAAAAATAAACAGATGGAGTTTCATCTTCGCCACTTGAACCAAACAAAAAGAAAGAAAGGACTTTCTTTTCATGATCAACTCTGACACTTTTAAAAGGAGCAAATTTGTTATCTGGAAGAGGCCTATATATATAAAAAAAAAGCTGATTAAGCCTGGACAAAATGGAGTTAAATGTTTTCAGTTCGCTGAGGTTTCATGACACAGGATGATGTTTGAAAAATACCTGAAATTTTGTCAGCCTCATCAAACACCATGATCTGGTAGAAATTAGGGCTGTAGCTTTTTCAGCTGAGAATCCTGTGACTCATCTAGGGTGTAAATTTCAGCATTCATATAAGCCTTTTCCAGATTCCTTAATTAATCGAGATTCTTGCATGAAAATTAAATTTTTTAGGAGGATACTAAGCACTGGAAAAGCACCTCTGAGAGGACAATCATTTAAAAATACTCAGGGACATGTAGAAGAAAGTGAAGATGAAAACCATGAATAAAAGAAATGAAGGAGTGGACAGGACTGAAAGAGAAGATGAAAACCATGAATTAAAGACATGAAGGAGTGGACAGGACTGAAGACAAAACCTAGCAACACAGATAGAAATATGAAATATATAAGGCAGAGTATCACTAAGTATTTTTAATATAATGTTTTCATTGCTTCTTGGCTGTCAGGAGTTCATGAGGAGAACAATAACAAGGAAAACCCAACAGTTCTGAGAAATATGCAAACAAACAGCAGAGGAAAGAGAAGAGTTATAAGGCAAAAGACAATGGGAAGGAATAAAAATCAAATAAAAATATTAAAGAAATAGAAAAGAAAGAAAATCGGAAAAAAATAACTAAGGAAATTCAAACAACAAATAAATAAACCGAGGAAATTTTACCAAAAAAAAAAAGTTATAAAAAGCAAGAAAACACTTGTATAATAAAAGGGATAATCATTATTTTCCCTTCACCTCAGTGAACTAGTGGTGTTCACATACTGTTAGAACAGTAACTGAAATGTCATTTATTTGGGTTTGGAAAACTAAAATACATTTAACAAGCCTTTGTAAAAAACAGAGCTCTCCTCATTTTCCCACATCTCTGGCTCTTACAGGAATTGCAGAGGTAAAGGCATAAATCAACTTGATCAATAAATGAAGTTGTGGAGACAGAATTGCAAATATCTTGAGGAGTCATCAGTTTTGAGTAGACTCTGTTAACCCCTCACTGCTTCTCTACTTTGAATAGAAAACAATTCTGAAAAATGATCACCTGAACAAACTCCTCATATATTTTCAGATACAAAATTCCATTTTAACACATTACTATGTTCCTGTATCGTGCAATTAGACTCTTTTTGACATGCTTTTCATGTTTAGAGATTGCTTACTTAAAGATCTAACTTACTGGAAATTATCTGTACCATTATTTGTGTTTGTGTGTCTGAATTTTTAAGGTTGGTTGGTTTTGCCTTTGTTGGTTTTTTTTCAAGAAAAACATGCGAAATATTTCCTCAGGAGAAGACATACAAGGAAGGAGCCAGAACTGCCACTCATAGATATTATTAATGATATGATCCAACTGTGACTTTGTCTTAATTCTTCTTAGAGGGATTTAGAAGAAAGTATCTGTATCTAGGGAGGGGAAACTAAAGATAAGTACTGTATAAAGCTAAAGCTAAGTACTATATAAAACTATGTAAGGGATGATCTTTGCCATGCAGGGCATAATTCATAAAAAGCCATTGTTAAGGAGAATGGAAGAAGAAAAGGAAAGGAAGGACATAATTTGTCAGATAGTCAAACTGCCAAGAACTCCTCTAATCCTGTGGGCTTTAGCTCATGAGCTCATCATCATTTCACCATTTAGTTTAAAATAAAAGGGACTTGAAAGGTACTTCCACTGAGCTACTAAACAGGAAAAAATGCTGTTAAGTCCACAGCACATAACTTTCAAAGTTCAACTCACAAGCCCGTTGCTTTTTGAGCAGGGAAGGGGAGAAAGCATTCAGAAATTTCATGGCTGAGCTGAGTTTAGGCTTTTGTAACAGGAACAGGGACACTGGAAATTGATGTGCAGTTCTTTGTCTGTCTCCCTCGTCAGAAAGAAAATTATAAGAGGTGAATAGATTAT
Organism: Xenus cinereus; assembly: GCA_025774025.1. Classification (NCBI taxonomy): domain Eukaryota; kingdom Metazoa; phylum Chordata; class Aves; order Charadriiformes; family Scolopacidae; genus Xenus; species Xenus cinereus. Next base: position 77,562,877 of record JAOXJK010000032.1, on the reverse strand, counting down.
GCAGACATAACATATTTTATGGCTTTGTTAGTATTGGTGAGCCATTTATTTAAGAATCCTTGAGCAGTAGCTCCATTTACCTTGATTTTTTTTAAGGATGCTTAGTCACCAGGTAAGTTTCTAGAAATTTAAAAGTATTTAAGAGTTAATTTAGTTCTTTCCTTCTCCTCCACTTATGTTCTCCAAGAGGGATTCTGGGGGATAAGGAAGAAGAATCAGTAAGGTAATTTCCTTAAGAAAACAGGCAGACAGAAGATTTTCTAATTAACTCTTCTCGCCTATTTTAGCTTATGCAGATGTAAGTTATCTAATTGCTGCTTTATTGGCTTGGCATAGATTGGTTGTCTTTTAATGGCATCTGTATGTTTTTTGCTTCACTGACGTTATCGGGCCCATTGCTATGATCTATATAGGAAAGCTACGTTGCCTGAGTTTGAGATAGAAGAAAATTACAAACTAAAAGCTCAACACACAATCTTTTATTTTTTTGCTGTTTAGTGGCAAAAGTAGAACATGCAAAGCATCTCTGTAATCTGAGTCTAACTTATCTGCATCTTCTATAACAGGCTGATTTACCTATCAGCTTATACACAATGCCCATGGTGCAGGAAGGAGACTGTATTGGTTTATTTTGTACTAAGAAATAATATGTGCAAATAATCTGATCAATGTAAATATTCTACAACTCAGAATATTGTACTGCTTTGATAATGGCACCAGTCATTACCTTCCTTGCCTTTGTCTTATTTCAGCATCTTCTCCTATTACAGTTCAAAATGCGAGCACCGTGAATAGCTTTCCCAGACATAACAGGGAAATAATAACAGAGGAATGGAAAAGTACATGTGTGAAAAGGTGGAAAGAAAGCAGGGATCTTAGTGAGAGAACAAAACAGAATAACCTTATTGGAGAGAAGAAGTAAGAAGGGGAGAATAGAGGTAAAGGCAAGGCAAACAGCATTATGAGTATTAGTAAGAATGGGAAAACATGGTGTTTCAGCAATACAACATGCTGAAATTGAAGGTATTTTCAGCTCCTGGCAAGATGGGAGATTAAATGCAAGTGCAGTTATATTTGATATAGTGTAAAGAATTTATGAGACCAAAAGATCTGGGAAACTTGTAACGACAAGATAAGAAAAGCCAGTGCTGAACAGAGGCCCTTTGATAAGGAGGCAACTTGATAGACCCTTCCAAAAAGAGAAAGAAAAAAATCTGTATAGGGGTGAGTTATTTGGAGAGAGCATGGAAAAACGGGAATAGGGAATTTGGATATAAATAAGGAGGGATAAGCAGACACCTAGAACTGTGGCAACTAGGAAGTGGCTTTCAAGAAATCTATGAAAGAGAGAAGAAGTTTTAGGGAATAATGGGGTTCTGAGCCATGCCCCTGCCATGTGTTATGGGCACTGTGACCCTATAGCAACATCCAGTAATACCACCACACATTTTAAAGAGTTTGAATACAGCACTTAGCATTTACCAGTTATAGTGAATGGCATCGTTTAAGATTTGGGATGGGTTGATTTTTAAGGGTTTGTGTTTAAAAATAGACTTCTCTCTGAATGAGCAAACTGTTAAGATTTAATTTGTTTAGTTCATTGATTTATATTATTCTAGTAAACCTGGCACTTCTGCTCTTTAATGACCACTTGAAAAACAAGATGTCTGTCTAGTGAGAATAGTAAACTTGTTTTACTTCACTGTTTTTTGTACACTAATATTTTTCCTCTGTTGTTAATTTAACCTGGTTCAGTGTTTTAATTTATTTTCTGACTTTTATCAGCAATAAAACCTGCTATCAGAACTGAGAATGAGTGGTTTCCTCCAAAGCAAATTATAATTTGAACTACTAATGTTCAAGGACATGTAGTGCTCGAAGGAGATTGCTTTTGTAAGTGAGTAAATACCAAAGTGAAGCTGAAGTATCTGGCAGCCACAGAAACAGTTTTTTAAGACTATATTCTATTGTTAGGGAAAATGTTAGCTTTTTTCCTAGAGTTCAATGAGTTAAAATTTGTAAAATAAAAACCGTGATAACATGCTGTTGAACAGGAGAGTTGAATTAGTCACCGATGCTGAAAAGACAGAGGTTCTCAACACATTCTTCACTTCTGTCTTTACCAGCTCTGCTGGGCCCCAGGCCTTGGAAAAACAGTCCAGGTGGACGCAAACATGGATCCACTGTCAGTGAAAGAAGACCTGGAGTGTGAATTATTACAAGAGCTTGAAAAATCGATGGGCCCTATGATTATCCTCCTGAGGGTGTTAAGAGAGCTGGCTGACATGGTTGTGAGGCCACTCTTTGTAATCTTTGAAAAGTTTTGGAGATAGGGGGATGTCCCAGAAGACCGGAAAAAGGCTAATGTCACCTCCATCTACAAGAAGGTCTGAAAGGAGGATCCAGGAAGTTACAGGCCTGTCAGTCTTAGTTCAGTCCCTGGGATGGTTACAGAACAAATCCTCCGGGGGGCTATCACAATTCAAATGAAGCACGTGATTGGGAAAAGGCAGCACGGGTTCACCAAGGGCAAATTGTGCATGGCAAACCTGATCACCTTCTATGACAAAGTAACCTGCTCAGTTGATGAAGGTCGAGTGGTGGACTTTGTCTAGCTGGATTTCTCCAAGGCTTTTGACACAGTTTCCCTCAGGAACCCCATTGGAATATTCTCCGTTGGCATAATTTCCCCAGGGAAGTGGTGGATTCTTCAATATTGGACACTTTAGGATTTGGATGGACAAGGTGCTGGACCATCTTGTCTAGATCTTGCTTTTGCCAAGACAGGTTGGACCAGATGATCCTTGAGAAACCTTCCACTCTGGTATTCTATGATTCTATGATTTACAAACATTTATAAAGAGAAAATAAAGGTGAAAACAGTCATACTGAAGGAATTTTCACATACCTAATTTAAACAAGGGATATCAGTGTTCTAATGATCCTCAGGCCTCTTAATTCAGAGGTGCAAGAAAAGTGCCTTGACATAGACATAGACAATCCTTTAGGAAGAAACTCCGCACCAGCTTGTGTCCAAGAAAATTTTGTTCAGTGTTAACGAGCTATCTGCTGTCAAATCATCCTTACTATGTTTAGGTTAGACCTCATGCAGCCTGACATCTGTAATCACCACCTTTCATCTAAGTCAGGATAAGTAAGGACATATAGTTAAATCATCAGGCAACTCCAACTCAAGAACCCAGTTCCATCCAAGGAAAAGCTTACCCAGGGAATGAAGATGGCTTTTTGGCCAATGTTTTGCCTGAAGGTGTGAAATGTGGAGGTGCTGGTTATGGCAAAGTCAAATGAAGAATTTTCCTTCCTCATGACATGGTGCACTGCCCTCCTTAGTCATGCTTGTGGTACCAAGTACCAAATCATACCATGATAATGACTTTGTTTACAATACGCCACAGAAGTTGTACCTGGGCATGAAGAAAACAACTTGGAGAACAGGAATGTGGAGATTGCAGACTGAGTGGGTGTAGCTTTCTGAGAAATACACATACAGCAATGAAGCAAAGATAGCTTTGCCCTGGGCTAAAAAGGAAGCTGAAGAGTTTTTAGATGCATGCTACCTAAAAAGATCTCAGAGCAATGGAAAAAAGTACTTTGCTTTATTGTTTGATTTCTGCTGTGTCCAGGGAATCATAACTTTATTTGTAAAGAGGATTTCATCAAGAGAGTAATACCTGACTGAATCATCATTTTCTCATCTTGAATAGAATGACTCACAAAAAGCTGAATTTTGCTAGCTCTACAAAAGATGACATGATAGAATATCAGCTGCAACATTATGAACTGCAGCCCCTTAGGACTTTTGTGATCTAGATTTAGTTTTATGTAAGTTCTGGCTGTTGATGGAAACTCTCACTGATATTGCAGATCTTCTTGGGAGAAAAAATGACACCAGTTTGCATATTCCAGTAATCTTCGAGCAAAAGGTAATACTTGAGCTTAAACTAATGGATTCTCAAAAATACCTTACCTGTTGTCCTTCCCATTTATCTTAAGGAGTGAGGCACTCATTACCAAACCAGGTCGATGACACAATGGTGGTAACTTGTTCATACTGAGGTTCTGCTACACCAGGTAGCACAATTAGATTAAACCACTTGAATTCATAAACTTGAGTCCTATCTCAAGAACCAGCTTTTCAAAGACTCTATAGTTACTTCCATCCAAAGTGGTACCCAGCATCTTCCAGAATCCTGTAGAAAGCCTGCACTTCATTAGGTTCATTATTTTCAGCCCTTGAGACAGCTCCCCACTACTAAGAAACAGAACAGTCATCAGGTGAATGCATTTACAGAATTTCAACCTGGGATAAAAGCAATTTACCAAAAAAACCCCACCCTGACTGTTAAGGTAGGCTATGGTAGCCTCTATGTCTCCATCAAAAGATAATTTCCTGTTACACACAGATTAACCCTATCCAGCTATATTAATTCCCACCCGCCTACATCCTGCCTTGCCCAGTCTGTGCTTTTCTGTAGGTGTATATTTCATGCTAAATGTAAACAGTTTTGCTGTCTTCATGCCTGGGAGAATGACAGAACGGTATCAAAAGCACCGTCAAACTCTGGGGAAAAAGGCACAGGTTGCGAAGAAGGCATTTGTGGGCAGATGTGACTTTTCCTTTCAATTTAAAGAATTGCTTTCTGATTATGAATCACAGAATGACACAAAATGACAGAATGATATGGGGTTGGAAGGGACCTCTGGAGATCATCTAGTCCAACCCCCCTGACAGAGCATGAAGATGGAATATAATTCTCAATTTTTTTTTAAATCCAATAATTTAACAACAAGATGATAATAAGATACATCTTGGGAAGAACTCTCCTCATAGCATGATTTGGACAACCAGCATATGTAGAGAAAGGAAATTGGGAACTGTACTTAAATATTTTTTGAATTTGAGGAAAAGACATGTATATTATATTATGAAGATACTAAACCTTCACAAATGCTTAAACAGTAACTACTTATTCTGACAACCTTTCTCCTTACAAAAGTGAGATGTGAATGACAGTTTGGCCACAAGAATGGCTGTGAAAAAGCAACATTCCCACAGTGTGAATGTACACACAGACATACACACATGCACACACAGCTCTTTCTTACCTGCAAAATTTCACACAGTTTTTCTGAACCCTCTGATGGTTAGAAGTCATGCAGAGCAAGCCCAGAAAAAAATCTCTCTAGCTCAGATGACCAACCAGTAAAATACCAAAAAAGAATATTTCCAATGGTATTTGTAGTGAATATTCAATATATGACCAACAAATCAACTTAGTTGATAATGGTGTAGTTACTAAAAGATTCCAAAAATTCAAACAGGAACACATTTTTTCATAATTTGTACACAGAAACAAAATACAAAAGATGTATTACTGAGTAGAAAAACAGTTATCTCCAAAATGGGTGATATGTAGAGAAATATTTTATTTTTAAAATTAGTGTTGGGTATGAAATTCTGCCTTGCTTCGGGTTTATATTCTTTCTATAAATGGATAATTTTAGATATTTTTAGATATTTTTAGATAATTACAAGCTACTTAGCTCATCTTCTGTACATTATATATTCTGTGAATTATTATATGTATATATAGGGGTGTGTGAGAGCACGTGTGTGTATGTGCATAATTGAATATAGGTTTTATTTTATTCTTATATGATTGTTTGGTTAATGCTGTTTTGCTGCTGTACTGTGATGCCCAAGAAACGACACCCCTAACACATATGAGAGTGTCATTTTAAAGTACTGAAGTCAGAAATTAGATTTTAATTTGCAGTGTACAGTGAAAACAAAAGTAGTTTTCTGTAGAATAAAAGATTTCTTGAAATACAGTTTATTCTGCTTATTATATCATTGATCTTCACAGTCTTGCCATTTTTATAGCCACTTTACTAATGAATGGAGAGATAAGATTAAATGATAATATCAATTTTGTATGGCAAATAGCCTGCATAACTCAGGTGGAAGATAAATTTAAAATCACATAGATGACACAAGAAAAACATAAGTTGAAAATAAAACTGGCTCTGTACTGCCTTAGTCCAAATCCTTTTTTTTTAACCTTGTTTATTGTGAAAAACAAGTGCTCTGCTTGCTTATTAGTATTTGTATTGACGTTTGTCCAAAGAAGAAATGGAAAAGTATTCTACCATCTGATGTTCTCTTTTTTGTATTATTTTGCCTTGGTTTAACTTATTCATCAAACCCTGAGAGTAACAGGCAGCGAGCAGAGGTGAACCAGCTGTGCCACACGTTTTCCTGTATTGGAGCTCTACAATTATGTGACGGCAAGTATTGATAAACTTCAGCGTAGTCATAATTTTGCCACCACTCTGGCACTAAATTATTTTGCTCAACAGTGAATAGGCTCAGCTCAGAAAGTCTGGCCTTCAAGGATTCCCACCTGCTAAATAAAATTCTACTTTAGGTTCTGTCAAATGCTTTTCCTGGAGAATTAGAAAGAGAAGAATCTTGTTCACTGACAATAACAAATGACAAACTATTGCAAGATGACAGGAAAAAAAAAGAAAAGGAAATTGATCTTAAGCAAAATTTTGTGGTGGAATCAGAGAACGAAGCAGGTTTTTAAAATGACCAAATTGAAAATAAATGAACAAAATATTCAAAGTTAAATTATTTTTAATTAGCTCTAAAATATAACATTTTTTATTTTTTTCTCTACCTGTAGCACTTTTAATGTCTTTAGGAAGAGTTTTCTCAATATGTTCTTTTGACAATAAATTTGTGAATTACATTTTTCATCTCTGAAAGATTGACCCCACCTTTACAGAAAATGCAATACAGTTCCACAAAGTGAAATCAACTATTGCTACACTTCAGTGTTACTGGAGCACGATTTGCGAAGAGAAGACTTTCAGGGCAACTTGTGTTTTATTGTCTGAGTCTATGTTAGGTATTTGTTTATAATTACCAGAAAGAGTTTGAAGAGCAAAGAATCCCAGGCATTGTAAGAAACAAATTATCTGTACGTATATAATTACATGCTTATCATAGTTACCATGACACCTTATCACAGAGAAAGATCAAATAACAGATTTTCCATTTCTTTCAGGTTATAGTACTGTTGTAGCAAAAATATTGCTTCATTCTTACCACAGCATTGCTATCCTTCTAATGAGGAGGATGAACTCTATCACTAATGTCCCTGACTTCCCAACATTGAGTCTAAGTTTGTTTTACATCCTCTCTATCTATTGAAACCATTCCATTTTCTCTTCATCATGTAAGAGCTTGAGTAGGGGACTGATTTACTCAACAGCCCAGTACAACAAGGAAGATGCAGTAGCCCTTTGTTGGGAAACTGAAATTAGTTGAAACTAGTCTCATATCAATTCATATATAATCATATATCAGCTTCTGTGGGCAACCTGGCCCAGTGTCTCACCACCCTCACAGCAAAAGACGTTCTTCCTAATATCTAATCTAAATCTCACCTCTTTTAGTTCAAAACTGTTCTCCATCGTCCTATCACTCCCTTCCCTGATAAAGAGTCCCTCCCCATGAAACAAAAATATCCACACTATCACTTGGACTGAGAACTATCTCCCAGTTCCATTTCTTTCCATTTCTTTTGATTTCCACATACCATTGCCTGAGAAGCAGTATCCAGATTTTGTAGAGGAAGGCTGTGAGTCTTTGGCTGCTGACTGTGGAGGCAAAGGGCAAAACCAAACCTACACACTGCTCAAGAGCTTAAAATACTTTGAGCTGAACTTCATAGTGACCTTTCCAGACCTGTATTTTGTGAACCAGCTCAACTGACTTAGGGTGAGATTTATCCCTGCAAAGGGTGTCCTTGTGATGGCTCAATCCCTGATACCCCTCAGTTTCTTTTTAAAAACGTGTGTCTGGCCAAGGATACCACAAGCTAACACTGAAGTTTTTAAAGTGATAGGTATAAATTAGATGTGCAGACGTGACTTGCAAACGTGCCATTTTAACATTTTTCAATTTTGCTTTAGGATATCTTTGGCCAGATTGAGGTCAGAAAACCCGGCTCAACCTCTGTTGGTTGTTTTTTTGCTTGGTTGGTTGTTTTTTAAGTGCCGTAGTAATTCAGAGGGGTAGCAAGACAAATGCTCTGTGAGTCAAACCTCTGCTTTCAAAATCAGTTTGAACTTTGGCCAAGGAAAGCTGATTTTGCATAAAATTCTGTTATCCTCTAATTGTATCATTCTGCCGAAAAGACACACATTAAATATTACAGTCGTGTATTTTTTCTATATATTACTATATATTTTCTACATATTTTTGTAATGACCCTGACTCTATCACAACATTCAAATCGTAACATATTGTGAGACAGTACTAAGAGAGTAATTACTTGCAATATTTGGAGCAACTCCAGATACATTTTTTTTTGAGATATCTTCAGTGAAAACTAGCTCAGTGCACTGAAAGCTGTTCATTAACTGTGTTTTCCTTCCTCCTTTTCTCTATTTTGTTGTGCAATTTTAAAATTGGTAATTTTCCTAAAAATCTTTGCATGTTTTGGAATCAAAAGCCTATTCTGATAGATATAGACTGGCTTAAAGTTAGCTATAATTTCTCACTTTTGAACAGTAACGCAACCAGCAGCAGTCCTATTAGAATTTCAAAATGATTTAGTAACATAGGGAACGTAATGAAGGCTGAAAAATTATGAGAAAACCATATTTTATCTCCCTCCATGTACACTATTATATATAAACATATACATACTGTGACATAATCAAATGCTGCAGAGCCAGAAAGACAAACAAGGTAAATATCAAGTAAATTTTACAAGATTAATGGTAATACCATTGCTGTAAAAAGCACAGTGAAAAAAATAGAAAGCTCCAAAAAGGGTGTGGGAATGAATTAAAATAACAATGGAATGCCAAATCCTAGGGCTCAATCCTTTGAATTTCGTCTTAAAGCACCTTCACTTAAATTCATAAATAATAGAGCTTATTAGGGGGCAATAATAAAGGATGTTGGGAAAGTTTGGTAAATTGATGGTTAGTGCCAAGTTTCACTGGGATCCACTTGAAGTTTCATTAATGTCTTTAGAGTAACTGGCTGGAAGATCCCTAGACAACTTGCCTTTATTTGCCAGACGGGAAAAAGCACTTATGTACTTATTTTCCACTAACTTAATACTTAGAAAGAGTTCTAGAAATTGCTGCTGAGGTTGCTTGGCTGCTCTCAGGGAGATGTAATCACACATTTCCTGAGCTTGAGCATGTGAGAGAATCTAACCCTACATAAGAGCTCCAATTGTTATTCATATATTCATTGTGTTGTACTTGTTCATTTCCGTCAGCTGTTGACTTTAGGATTTCATTGGTTTGTTTGTCATTAAAAACCTTATCTTTCCAATCAATAATAAATATCATCTCAGAAAAGAAACAAACAGAAGAACAAACAAACAGACAGACAGAGACCAGAACTCAGTGTCTAGAGAAATAAATGTCTCTGTTTTTAAAAAAATCTGTTGTAAATAGAAGACCCTCATACATGTTCCCTTTAATAATACCCGCAGCTAACACCAAATCATTTCAGACTGTTTATTTTCTCCAATTCTTTCTTTTCTGGCTGAAGCTTTTTGTGAGTATGTTTCTAAAGGCATCATGTTCCTACCAGCTTGGGAAATTCTATCCCTTCTGCAGGGCTTAGAGAGAGAGACTGAGAATGAATACATGGTGAAGAGAGATTTAATGTTATGAAATGAGAATTGAAGTTGATGAGAAAGAAACATTCTAGATTTTGATCTGATCCTCTTTCTTGTATTGCATATTTTGAATAAAAACTCTATAGATCAGCACAGGAAGAAAAATTGGTGCAGTTTCTGCAAACAGCTTCCTAAAATATATCTCCTTGAGGAGAAGTAGTTTTGGAAATTAATGGCCAAGACATGCAGTTAATAATCCTCCTTTAGTTTTGGTTCGTTCTCAGAGATCATTGTTGAGTCATTCCCTTCTTTCTCATTGCTACAGACTGAGCTATTCTTATGCTGTTGAATATTTACTCGTGCTCCTTACAATAATTGACTTATGAGAGGTTGTGCTTACCAGTGTAAGAGTTTCTAATGTAATATATTAGTACTTGTACAACGAGTAAGTCTTCCCCTAAGTGCTAATGCTTTGTGTGTGTCAGCATGCCTTTATCTCTGTGGCTGACCCACAAAGCTTTAAGTCTGCTTCTCTTCCACCTTTCTACTCCAGTTTTATCATTGCAGATGAGAGATGACACTGTGGAAGAGGCTTTTCTTCCAACATTTAACTATTAAGTAGGTCATAGTTAGTAAGTTCAGTAAGGTCATACCAAGCCTGAGACTTTGACTGCCAGATTTACAAATGATTTATATAATTCCATACATTGCTGAGTCTATTATCTGCCCTGAATTAAGTTTTGTCTTAGCTATCAGTTGGCACAGGTTGTAATCACAGTTTAATGCTTTCCTAAGAATGATTTTGGACAGTTCTTATGACAATAAGGCAAGTCTAGGGTACATTTTTCCTTTCCAGAAACAGCACGAGAGATGAATCTATAATATTTCACAGTAAATATTGCTATTAGCAAAATATAGAGGAACTTCTGAGACTTAAGAACATAAACCAAAAGTTTTACCTTCTTGGGTCTCCCACAGAGACTGTAGTGAAGCTGAAGACTTTTAAAAATGACTGAGAATGTGGCAAGGGACTGAACAGGGTGGAACAGGGGAGATTTCGAAGGTGAAAGCAATACAGTATTTTCCTCACTCATCTTCCTGAAGTTGGATGTTATTCTTTAATCTTTTAATCCCTTTTGCATTCTGACATGTTTCTCTTGCTCTCCCATGCATTCTATTTAGGGAACATCCAGACGGTCCTTTAAATTGTTTTGGGGGAAAGTAATCATTAATTGAATCAAAGCATTTTGATATTGCTGTCCAGAATTAGATGAGATCAAAGGCTGGAAGGTTCTTAAATCAGTCACTGTGGTTACTACGGTCTCAGCAGGGATTGATATTTTATACAAACTTGAGAAAAGTTGCTGGCTTTTACTTGCTTTCAAAAGGTATAAAACTTACTTGATTGTGCAAGGTTTTTTTGGTTTTTTTGTGCTAAAACTTGAAGGAACTGTTGGCATTGCATTACTTTCCTTTTTAGGTCTTTTACATATTTAGAAACTTTTTACCATGTGGCTGACCTCATCTGGGCCTCTTTCCCAAACCTCACTCTACTTACTAATTAGTTTTAATGCCAGAAGCCTAGGGTTGGTTTTTTGGTTTTTTTTTTATATTAGCCTGGTATAGCAAAGTTGTACCACAGATAGATTTACAAAACCTTAAGTAGATCTTAGCAGATGCTTTCACTGCCAGGCGTCAAATTTATTCCTGTCAGGGTGCAGCCAATACTTTGTTAGAGGTAAAATTCATCCTCTCTTGAGTTATTAAAGAAGAATTAGAACACTGTTTCCTATACCTACAAAATACCCTCCCCAAAGTTTCCTTTTATTGGTTTCTTTCTTTCACTGTTATTGTTTTGGTCAAATTGTTTCATAATCTGATTACTTTTTTAGGGTACCTATTAGGTAATATTTATTTTAAATACGTTGTGTTAGTCACTTCTAGACTGTATTAAAATTTGTTGTGACTGTTCAGTGATTTTCAATGTTAGTGGAAGTGCAGTAGTTTTCTAGACATGTGATACAAGATCACCAGGAGAGCTCTATATAAGCTTCTAATTCGAAGTTAACCTCATGATCTACAGAGGCTAATATGATCTTTTCTAATTCACATCATTCCTGAGCTGTCCCCTTTTTGAATCTTCTTATCCTGCAGAATAAGCTTGTATCCACATTTGTTCTTCCTGTCCTAGATTTCAGCTTTTTTTAAAAAAGAAGAAGAAAAAGAAGTGGTTAAGACAGTACTTTCCTTTGATGTTTTATTTATTGTGCCACCCTTGTTCTGCTGGATGCCATTCAGGTAGTTTACTAATGAAAAGAGAATATAGTCTGCTGTCTATACAATACAAGCTTTTCCCCCTTTTCTACTGGATATTAGGTGTGAAGTAGATGTGAAGTAAGTATTGTTAATTTATATCAAGCTCTGTAAAATTAATTATCTCCAAAAGCAGATTGAAATTCTTTTTTAGTTGAAGCACTTTTCTCTTTCAGTTTTCACAGGTTTTAAGAAAGCACTCAAAATTCTAGCAGCTGTAGAGGGGAAATGGTTTTTGAAATCATAACTTTTTAAATATAAATATTCTTTGATTTGGTATTTTAACTATGCAAAAAATGTGGGTTTTGTCTAGAATACACTGTAAAACTGAAAGAAACAGCTTCTGGACCAGGAAGCCAAGGAAATACGGGGTGGCAAGAAAAGGAAGTGAAAAAACATGGATGGAAGTTAGTAAATTCTTGGAAGAACAAGTGGCCAGGAATTGGTTGGAGAAAGGAAAAGCAAATAGAAGAAGTGAAAAGAAAATACAGCATAAAGGATAATAGAGACAAACAAACAAACAAACAAGAAAACCCAGAATCAAAATAGGCAGGAATTCAGAGAACATGGGCTAGATTGAATCCATGTATCTCAGCTGTAGCCAAGCCTTGAACTGAACATTTAAGAAATGCTTCCCAGATTTTCCCAGAGAATTTTTTGGCCAATTTTTCAAAACCCAAATGACTATATTAATTATCTGTGGCTAAACATCTGGACAGTTAAATGATTTCTGGAAGAAAATTAAATCTTTGCCTAGTCATTTTATTCTGCCACTAATTTTGATTGGCCTAGTATTTCTGGCATTATTAACAATATATTTTATTACAGTGGAGGGCCTATCTAATGAGAAATGGCAGAATGTTGGTTTCGAGGCGAAACCCAAGAGAGATCTGTGGATGAATTCTTTCCTACTCCTTCACTTATAGTACAAAGCATGGGACAGGGCAGGAAGCAGAACACGATGCAGGTAGAAATTATTTGTTCTCTTTTTTTTCTCTTATTCTGGGCACATTGTAACAGGGACTTCTGTAGGGGTTATGTGTTGAGCTATAAACTCCCATGGAAACATGGAGAAGCTGTGCCCTTGTCAGAACATCATCAGCTACTGACTCATTACACACTTGAGTGAGAAAAGCAGAGGGGGAGCAGAGAGAGGAGAAACAACTGCAAAACTGGCTGTACAATTCTTGGAACATCTGTTTTGAAGCCAAGTAGTGCCTGCCAATGTGCAGGCAGGATGCTGGGTCCAGGCTTTAATTTGGGGATCTGTCCAGTATAAAAATACTAATCAGTGCACAGTCCTTGTAGGCAAGGGGAGAGGCATTAGTAAAACAGTAAACTGTCTGAGCAGTTTCTCCACTCTATGTTATTGGCTCATATTCAGTTATTTTCACAAGAAGAAGAATGTTGATAGGTACCCCATTCTGGGGGTACACATTCATGGTACAGGAAAGCTGGGGAGTGACTGTCTATCAGGGAGTGGGGCTGTAAGACAATGGGTTACAGTTTTAAACTAAAAGAGGGGAAATTCAGGTTAGATATTAGGAAGAAATTCTTTGCTGTGAGGGTGGTGGGACCCTGGCCCAGGTTGCCCAGAGAAGCTGTGGGTGCCCCATCCCTGGAGGGGTTCAAGGCTGGGTTGGAGGGGGCTTTGAGCAACCTGGTCTGGTAGGAGGTGTCCCTGCCCAGGCAGGAGAGTTGGAACTGGATGATCTTTAAAGTCCCTTCCAACCCAAACCATTCTATGATTCTATGATATTTATGTATAGCCTCTGTGTGAAATTCAAAGAGTGGTTGCAAAGTTCAAACAGAACCCACTCTTAGGTTTTAAGCTCTGGTGTGAAAGCCATTTAGCTATGGGTGAAATGCTATGGCTGAGCTAATTTTTCCTGTCAGGACCTGTGAATTCATACAGAAAGGTGTGCTGTTACAGCTTTATGACATATGGACCCCAGTCCACTCACAACCAGTCTTACTAACAGGTAGGTGAACACAGTTCATGCTTGATTACCTGTTTTGACGTGTCTTGTGTTGTATGGCTATGGGCCAAACTTTCAAAAATATCTGTGCCTTAGGATCCAAAATTCCATGCACAAATTAAGTACCACTGAATAGCTGTGAGGTTTCTGTTTCTAAGGGCCAGATTTGTAAAGTTACATAGGTGCCTATACTCCCATTCTTATCTTTCTTTTAGTTTCTAAGTTACTCAAACCCTGACAATTTCATGCCTCAATGCAAAGAAGGGCTTGAAGACATGAAACAGCAAAGGGAACTGCAACAGATTGCCATCTGAGACGGAAAGATCACTAAATAAAGGCAAGAATCCAAAATTGTCTGTACTACTAGGAAGTATCATTCTTTAGATCAGCTGCAGCTCCCAATATGTCGATCAGATTGTTTCAGGTGATTTAGATATATCTTCTCTGCTGTTGTCTTTAATAAGTAACTTCTATTCTCCTTGTCTCCTGCTATCTCCTATATTATAGTCTGTCACCTTACAAATCTATGGCATTCTGTTAAACCCGTGTCTATGCTGTTAATGCAGCATAAGTTGGATGCAACTCAGTCTGCAGGAGACCATTAAATTTTAAGTGTGCAATTGTTAGCCCTCTCCCCTCCTTCTTCATCTTATACATGCCCTTAAGTTCTTTCTATCTTCACCCAAAACCAGTATCTTTTCCATTTAGTATAAAATATGGCTGTCATATTTACTTCCTTTCATTAAAACTGCTATTCCTGACTAAATACATTGTAATTTTGACTACTTGGTATGCATTTGAATCATTCCTCATTCCTGTTCTCTTTTGCTTAATGCCTTATAAACCTTTTCTCTGCATCCTTCCCAATTCTCTGTAACCCTATTTTATGCTTTTCTTAGAGTGTTCTTCCAGCTCCTCAGTCCAGATACTAATGTCAGATTTGTTCCTATAGTATCCCTTGTTTTCAGCAATCACATTTTTGCCCGTTTCCATGCCAGAGATCATACTGTGTTTTCATCCCACAGTTCTTCCCTGAGGATCTACTGTGATGCCAAAAAGAAATCAGCCAGCTAATAATGACAGCAGTTACAATTTTCTACAGGGTTTGTTTTTTTTTTTTTAAATCTCATCCCTTTATCTTTCTTGGGGGTAGTTAGATCATAACTTTTTTTCCTTTACATTTGTTACTTTTTACTTTATCTCTAGAAAATGCTACTTACAAAAGCTGGTATCAGTTAAAACATATATTGTATGTTTTGCTGGTTTTACCCCAGCAAGAGGGCTGGGTTTAAGGTATTCTTTCGATGGAAGGTATAACTCACATCCTTACTCATATAAATTTTCCTCAGACCTCTCCCATCTCACTCCTTCATATTTAACCAGAAATCATTGGTAGATCCCTTAAAGCCATCTGAAACTCTCTTCTAAATATACGTGTTGCTTTCTGGTCAAAAAAATACCTTCCTACTATCAAGTGTCATTTGGTTTTGGGTTGAATCACAAAGGATGAAAATGATTTCTTGAGAAAATTTTCCCATTTTCACTGGGAAGGTAATTCTGAAAAATCTAAATAACCCTAATGAAAATAACTGCTTGTACAGTGACTCTGAAGCTGCTGTCCTAAAAGAAATGCCAACTATATAATTGTTTTTCATTCCAGCTGGCGGGGGAGCCACAGGGATATTGCCAGAACTAATTGCTGATTATTATAAACAAAGATACATTTTATATAAAAAAACAAAAGCAACCAAATCTTTTGTTCTCTAGAAGATGATTGTCATCATTAGGGAGTATAAGTGTTTATTTCTATGTGATAATATAATTCAACTAATATAGAATGTAATTGTTTGGAAAAAAAAGGAGAAAAATAATCTCAAGTCAGCTTTGTGGGTGGGTGGGGAAATATAAACCCTGAATTGAACTTAATTGTTATTACAGATAAATGATTTGGGACCCATTTGTATGTGATTTGTTTTCTTCTGTTAGTTGTATCTTACCCCTGCGTTATACATTTGAGCCCAGGTGTTATGACTTCATTTTCATGTCACCCATGCCCTCTGTATAGCCATTAAATAGATAGTTACCAAATACCCATATAAGTAGCAAGTCCTAGATATAAAACTAGCTTAGATTTAATATTCACCCACTTTTTCTGTTTTTCTTTTTTTTTTTTTTCTTTTGGGTACACCACCCTGAAGCACTGCTTTTATAAAAAGTGTTTTAGGTACATTTCTCTTATATATAGCTGTAAGGGGTAGAAAAACCCTCTTTTTTTCCTCCACGTCTTTTTTTTTATTTTTGAATGCGAAAAAGTGCCTTTTTCACCTTTTCTCAAGGACTTTGAAATGGACAGTGCAGAATCATGCCCTAGAAAAATAATTTAAGCCCTGATTTTTCATAGTCTTTCCTAATGTCACCTTACTTCTAAGAGGTAACAGCTGGGCTTGCTGGGCTACTTCAGGTTTAACAGAAATCAAGATTTGAGTGGGTGAGATCTTTGAGATTTACTTATGGAAGATCAATTAACTTGTTACAGAGGCTTTTGGATGCTGAATGCTGCAGAGGGTCCAAGTATACTGGAAAATTTGGTTTCTAACATATTATGACCTAAATTAAATCTGTAATGAAGATAGAAATACTCTTCCATACAACTTGTATTTTGTGTGTAGAAATCTTTTGGAGATTTCAGAACTGATAAGGACTCAAGTACGTTCAGAGAATAATTTCTATAATTTTAATATAATTCATTGTGAAATCTATTGGCCTATGTCATTAGAATCCGGCCCAATAAAAGTGTGGGGTTTGGGAGCACACACACACAGAGGTAAAAGCTTTTTTTTTTTTTTATGTCATAGTTCCTGCAACAACTTCCCGGAGCTATACAGTTCATCTGCAAATGCATTTCGCTTTGTGCATAAGTACGATATACACATTGAAGGGAACTGGAACAAATTGGCACTTCATTCCACAATGGGAATAAAATATTTTTCCTGATCACAGCTTTTCCCAAGAACTAAGCAAATTAGGGAAATAAAGGCCATTAAGTAAAATTAGATTTTACGCTATTTAACAGGTGTTTTGGTCTATTTTACCCTGAGGGTAGATCACAATGCAGTCCAAAAAGTTAATTGTTCGATAATTGTACAGTTTGCACGTTTATTTCCAGCAGTTTAGCCTATAGTACAGTTCTCTTAAACTTCTGTCATCTATCTTTGGACCTGTTCTTTAACACATCCAAGAATTATAAAGAATAATAGCTTAACTGTATTTTGTGAGTATTTGCATCTGATATTTTCTGAAACACTGGATAAACCATCTGAGAAAGAGCTGGAATCAGGACCTATTGTAACAAATTTATATTCCTTAGGGGATCACTGGAAGAAGAAAAAGAATATTCCCTGCTCATTTTCAATACAAATTTTCCTGAAAGATTGAGAATCACAAACAGAATAAATTGTTTCATGCTACAAAATCTAGCCCCTGAAGACTTTGCTCAAGAGAAATAGAAGATGGACCTGTTAGTGTAGAAGTATATGTTCATCCCCCAAAAATAAGCAGATATTTTTCACAGTGCAATGGTCTGATAGGAAAAATACCACAAAAAAAACCTAAACCCAACACCCCCCACCCTAAATGAAACAAAAAACCCCACCTTGCTGAACACAGTGTAAGAATATAATTCAGTAATATATCTGTGAGGACCTCGCTTTCTGTCTCCTGTCCATGCAATATGTGCCCCAAATACATCAAAAATACACTATTGTCCAGAAAAACGTATGAACTAAAAAACAGTGCAACACTACAGACAGATATTCTTTCTCAACCAGTCAGGACTCCACATATAAAACTAATAATAGGTTTTCATTTCTTTTCTGTCTGAAATGGGGTCACCAGAAGCTTCTGTTTACCATCAGCTAACTATTGTATAAATATCCACGCCTTAAACTCGTTGGATTTCTTTTTCTCATACAACAGTAGTAAGCAAAGCTGTCCAGAAGTGGAAATAAATTCCTAACCCGGTGCCCCAAAATCCAAACCTTTATGCTGCTCCTTTCTATTCAGCCATGAGAATGAGTTCTTGGCTCTTATCTCCTGGCAAAAGCCCTGCAGGGATTTCTTCTCTTCTCCTGGCCAAGACTTTTACAAAAACATTGAGTCAGAATGTTTGCCTCAGCCAATGTCTCCCCAAGGGAAAGCTTCCAAAAAATTTGTGAGAGAAGACACTAACATTTAAAAGGACAATTCTGTACATGGGAGCATTTCCAGATTTAGATACTTTCTGAGTAAGCTTGTAAAGCTTCAGCTGCTGAACATTTATACCTGGGAGAACATAAAAGCAAAATTTCACAAAAAAGTAGGTGGTGACATTGCTAATTCTCACAAGTATAACACAAGAATAATCTGAAAAATCATTTATTCTGGGCTAGAAGTATGAGTTACTCCTCATTTGAATATAATACCTTTTTTTTTTTTAATATTTCAACAACTCATAGCTTAATCTAATTCTTTAATTGTTAACTATGTACTGCATATCGGTTCGCAAAATAAATATGCCTTGCACTATGTACATAACAAGGTAAACTGAATGCTGATGTATGAAGTGCTAAAATTTAATTTCTTTTAAAATCAGTAATAAACTGCCTTTCCCTTTAGAATTTTTTTTTCAATTTTTTCACTTGTTTGATCTGTTCTAGCAAAATAGGTTTATGAGCTAATTGACAGTTCCATTTTAATAAATTATTCTGCAAACTACCTCATAAGTATTACTCTAATATTACGTCGAGGTACTATTGTTGTTGAAGGGCATAGTTTTTCAGTCTTTGCTTTTAATTAATACATAGATCTTTGCAGTTTTGCAGCAACTTTCAACCCTAACAGAGTTACTCTAGTTGGACAGTGCAGACTTCCCTTTTGATGCTTACTTTTCATCATGTCTAACATCAGTATGTTGTGCATAATGTAGGTTGAAATGGATTTATGCTAATAATAACTTTATGGGCATGAACTCTTATTCCAATTTATAATATAATTTCAATTTTGTATGAAATTTTGACTATACATTGCAGCTTTCAGGTGAATGAAGTCCCAAGATCTTTGACCTCAACCTCAGAATTTGAAAGTGTTTTGTAATCCCCGGAAATCTAATGTCCATCATTATTATGGCCTCAATAATGGTGACACAGTACAGGATCTCGTTGGCTGTTCTTATACTATAAAATCAACAAAATGTTCCCTATCCATTGTGGAACAGATGAGACAACTGTATGTGTCCCAATTTAGGAAATTCCTTTGAACTGCAATTCTTGATATCATTAACTAATATGAAATTGCATGAGAAGTCTATTAGATGTGACAGCTCTTTACTACTGGCAGGCGAGTTGTGACCAGCAGAATTTCTTTGTGATATTCAATATCATGTAACTCAAGGTTAGTGGTGTTGAATGCTTCAGGAGTTAAGCATATTTTGATATCTTCTAGCATGATTTTTTCTTTCTTCTGGTCCCAGCTTATGCTGGGTCTTTTAAACAGAGCCAACTTACAATGGGACTAAATATGATATCTCAGTAACATTGCTGTATTTATTCTTTCCAATGGAAAATAGGCATTTGCATTGAGAGAATGAAGTAGTCTTCAAGACTGAAAACAGTATACATTCTATACATGCAGGCAGTAGAAATAAATACAGTAGATAGAATGTCAGATCATAGAACTTTAGCCTGATCTATGATGGCATTTACATTTTATATATCTCAGTTTGTACTGAATGGGACCAATTCCGAAAATATAACTGTAACTTTATTCTCTTCTGTTTCCCTGTACTAATTTTGAAGTAACAGATGTAACTTAAATAGGAAAAAATACAAAGCTGTATGCTTTTCAGTGGATTTTAATTCCTCTTAGGTACCACTAAAGAATTAAATACCATAAATTATGAAAAAAAAAAAGAGGAATTGACAATTTTAAACTTGCCATAGCATTCTACACAATGCTAATTTTGGAAACATTTCAAAATCAACCACAGTGGCTCCTGCTTTATTAATATAGTACCAGCATAAGCACCGTCTTTTAAATGAGATCAGTAACAACAAGTGCATCTGTAATAGCAAATATCCTATGTCGATGAACCTGTAACACTGTTCTGAAGCACATTCAGGGACAACTAAAGCAAATGAAGGGGATAAATAGGTTGCACACTCTTCTCTCTCAGCACTTACTACCTAGGGTTCAGAAAATCTTGTACTATTCTATGTTTTCTTATTGGTTAAAGTGAAAACTGCCACATCTTAAGTTCCCAATGTCAGCAACATTGGCCTGTTCTGCAGATGTATGGTGTAGAAGACCAATACATGTATTTATACATTTTAAAACTGTGACTTTAGATCAGGTTATAAATAATTTGATGGATGGCCGAGTGCTCTTTAACAATTCATAAGCTACTTGGTAGGTTGACTTAAACATAACTTATAAACCATTTGCAAAGCTTTTGTAAATAAAAATGAATAAAAGGTGCTATATAATTAATAATCTTTGATCCACTGTAGGTAACATGTTTGGTACATGTGGGGTTAGCATTCCTGGAATTTAGTTTTGTTATACTTTCTTTCTACTGAAGTTTTTCACATAAAATGTTGATGTAGTATCTAATCTTGACAATCTGCTATGACTTATGGCCTGTTTTTCTGTTGGAAAATTCTCATAAACAGTTTAAGGTGTTTCTATCAAATGGTTATCTAACAGTTTTTAAAAACCTATTTTAAAAGCCTATTTTTAAGGTGCTATGATATCCCAGCGAATAGGATGTGCTATACTTGGAACATGCTATTTGAATTATGTGAACAATCATTTATTTCCCATGGTGACTTTTTTATTCTATGGTTGCATGCTCTAGGAGACGAGATCCGTGAACCAAGAAGTTATTGGTATACTGAATCTCTTAGGAAATGTGCATGCCTTTGAGGATCTAGAAAAATAAAACATGAGGTAAACAACTTTGCGATCTATGAGAGCTTTACCAAGCCTTATACGTGTCTTCGTCCCTTAACAAGTAGACATATGTCTAAGAAACAGCTTCTGCAGAAGTGTCCTCTAGCTTCAGAAGGCACAAGGATCCCTTTGATTTAGAGTTTCCCTACTTGTGTTTGTATGTTTTCATTTGGGCCTTCCACTTGTTCTTTAGGTCCATTTTTGCAGCATGAGAAATGTTTACTGTCTGTTCAGGTGGAGGCAGCAAGTTTGTACCTACATCTCATTTTTCACCATTGCACACTGCTCTCATCACTCAGTGGTAGATATGAAACCCTCCATCTGTTTGGCAAGACAGAGAAATCGCTGCTCCTTGACTTCAGTAGCCCCAAGGCGGCACCATGAGGGAGGTAAAACTCAATGAATTCTGAGTCGTGAAACGAAGCTTCTCTTTCACTGGTTTACTCTGAACCAAGAAGAAATACTCGCCAGGTGAAGAATATCTACGATCACCTCATTTCCTTGCACATTTGGCTGACACCATCTTTACTAAGATCGGTCCATGTCCCTTTGTTCTACAGGATAGGTGCCATAACCATATAAACCAGCATCCCATTCCCCTATTGCTTTAACAAAAGTCATCAATTCAGCTTGGGAGAGAAAATCTTCATAGGCGATTTCCTCAGAACGAACCCAGTCTATGGTAACCAGCAACCTCTAAGCCTTTTCCCAACTCTCCTTTACTTTACTCCTGAAAGTGGTAAACCTTTAAACATGGCACTAGTTTTTTTTTCCACAAGTCCAGCATTTGTGACTGGGGAGAGTGGATATTCAGAGCTTAATAAAAAAAAGCATTACATTTTACTGGATGTCATTTAAGGTACGGTATGAAATGCCTGGCTTTCTCAAAACTCTCACTGAGTGAGTGCGTTTGATTTACTGGCCAGCACGACTGGAGAATCTGATGACAGTTGTTTCTGTCCTATAAAAAATTGTTCTGAAAGTTTCTGTAACAGTAAATATAATCTCTTTGAGTATCACACTGTGCTTTTCTTTTCAGGCAGGCATTTATAGACTCTAACTGCTCATTGTCTTGTGACTTCCGTAATTGCTTTTACTTGGACAAATGAATTACGAAATGCTACCATTTTCATCTGGCAATTTTTGTACAGCTATATATGACAGCATAACATCAAAAAAAAAAAAAAAAGGATTGAAATGTCAAGCATGCTTATAAAACAAAAGAACAGCCTCTGAGTGAGTTGTCTACAGTAGGAACAATTCTTAGGGGTACTTTAAGGAAAATACTTTTTAAACACAGATATACATTTTCCAGATCCAACATGTTTCCCTCTGTGCTCTTAAAATCTGTGTGACCTTAAAATCTTGATCTACTAATACATCATGTAAGATTTCAAGGCTTTTTGGTTGGTTTGTTTTTTCTTTTCCAGAAACAAAAACATTTCCTTAATCAGGTATTGGAATATTGGCAGTAGTTTAAAATCTACTTTACGTCAGCTACTGAAAGAACATGGATTTCTAGTTGTTTTAGCAGATTGCTAGTTCAAATTTATGGATCACCACACTTTATTTAAAATATTAATTCCTGCTAGAGTCATTGTCTTGGGCTCAACACAAACATTAAATATAGCACCAATGCAGACGGTCAAGTGTGTACACAGTTCAGCTTTCTCCCCCTGCTACCTTGTGTCAAGTCTACCATACCAGCAGCAATAATTAGCAGATCTATTGTTTATTCCACTGCATTCGAGGAGAATCTTTTCAGTCGCAATTTTATTTCTTTTTTTTCCTGGACAAGGGACAGCTTTCAAAGAAAGGGAATCACACAGTGGCACTGCGGCGCATCCCTGAAGCCTGTAAGAACGCGGGAGGCATGTAAATTCAATCCGCTCGTAAACAGATTAAATGTTGTTGTGTTCGGTTCAGGTCACCGTATTTACCACTTTTTTTTTCAAGAAGGCTGTTGTTGATCTGGGTTCATCAAATAAGACAGACGCACATCACAGCTGGGACTGACTGACTGGGCACAGATGTGTATCTACCAAATTGTTTGTGACAGTGAGTGTAGTTAATTGTGATGGGTGACAGGTACGTTGGAGGCCAGTCAACTCAATGAACTGTTGCCGAGTGTGGTATGAGACACGGTGTGTACTAACTGCAAGTGGAAAATTTATGTCATCCATGACTGAAAATCCAAATCAAGTGCAGACAAGGAAAGCAGATTGGAGCTGTTCCTAGCCCTTTTTCTTGCCTCTGCTTTCTTGCTATCCTTAATATTAGAACAAAGTATTTTGTATCATTTTGTCCAAGTGTAGGTTTGCAAATTTTCTTTTGTCAGGGAGATGACAAGTGATTAACAAATTGCCACAGTTTATTTTTGGATGAAAAGATGTGAGACAATTTTGTTTTGACATTTGCTGAAAGCGGTTGTAATCTGCTTCGAAAGATCCTTTTTTTTTTTTAATGGAAATTTTTATTTATCTTAAAAGTAGAATATATTCCAGTTTGGAAAAAGAGTTATACCTTTTTCACTGAAACTATTATTGTTGTTGTTGTTGTTGTTACATCACCATCATCTTCTTTAGAAAAAAATAATGCTTTGGTTCAACCTACATAATTTCTTCCCAGAGTTTCATTTGCCCACTCAGTCAATACAAAAAGAACGGAAAAAATTCCTATTTACTGAGTTTTATTTACACTTTACCTGTGTCTGTTTTCTTAAACTTCTTTTCTGCTCCTTGCTACTGGTTCTACCTTATTAATGTACTGAAACATCAAATAAACTCTCTCTTTCCTGTTCTGAAGTGAAAACAGTGCAACAATCACATTTCATTTTTCTAAAACTGAAGTTGGACACCTTGAGATAGAATAGTAGTCATAGATGATTCCGTGAGAACCAGAAGTGATAGATTTCGAGAAGCTCTGAAAGAAGCCCTGTTAAACATTATTATCAGCAACAGAAGCTCACGTTAACAGCATTTAGAACTTAGACGCTGAGTGAAGCACGGCTGTCAGACCCGTTTTGGGGGGCAGGAATGTTTCGACTCAAGGTTCTCTTCTTTTGATATAGCCCAGAGTAGCACAGAATTCTCTTTGAGGTTTCCAAACTACTCCCTCCAGAGACCCCATACCATGCTCCCTAGTAGCTTGCCATAGCACTGAGATTTTTTTGCTTTATTCTAACACTATCAGATGCTACTCCCTGAATGCAGAGCAATGTTAATGCCAGAGTTTTAGAAATTAATGTTTCTAATGTTACAAAAGCTGTAGCTGGTTGGATGAGTAAGAGGGTTAGTAGTGTGAAATGATCAGCAGAAGGGATGGGCACAAACAAACAAAAAATTGCCTCTACTTAGTTGCATAAAAGGCTCTGCAACAAACAGTTTTCTGCTGTCTTCTGAGCGCCTACAGTCCCTGGGGATCCCACCAGGGGACTGTAGTTGAACAGAATAATTGTTAAGTGTCTGCATGACTTTTATGTGAGCTGGGTGTCTACATTTCATGCATGTTTCCTTCTCTCATACAATTTCTGCTTAAACAGAAGAGCTGTCATTAAGCCTTGGAAATTCAACCCTTGTTTCAAGTTGGGGTAACAAGAAACTCACACTGCCATGTCTCAGTTCCTAGATGCACACTGTAAGCAACACCTCCTTTTGTACCAGAACCTTTAGATCCTCCTAAGGCCACTGTTTCTTCAATAATTCCTTAGGGCTCATGATTATCATGACACTGTAGTGGAGTCAATTGTTATTTTATACAGCATTCCTCTGTGTTAGCTCCCATCACCCAGTAACAATCATTACAGTTGTGGTCTTCTTCACCCAAAAAGTACAGTGCGGAGGTGGAAAACCACCTGCAGCTTAACCTTCTGCTGGAGAAACAGATAGTACGGATGACATGTGTTCCTGTGACATTCAATCTTTAATGGGTGTATAAAGAAAGCATAGGATACATCTCTTATACCTTTTGGAGGCATGGTCTCACTGAGCAGAGACCTGTATATAGGATGGCATCTGTACAGCTACAGAGACCATTTCCTACTAGATGTAGTTGTAGCAGTGGATGTTGAGTTATATGAAAGTCTTCCCCAAAGATTCATGAAGCCAATGGAGCTAATGATATATTATATATACACAAAAAATTGGCCAAAAGTTCCAACAAAAGGGAATAACGTTTCTGCTGCTCCTTCTCTATCCACACCTTTCTGTGGTCTAGACATGGGGCAGCAGGTAGATCTTATAAAGAACTGAACTCCATGCCACTAATATCATTGCACATTAGAGAGTTTCTAAAACGCTTGCTGTCCAAATTGTGATGGGAAAGAGTGCTCTGTGATACGGACATTATCTACCTACTGTTCCAGCTTGCTCATACTCACTATGCTGTGACAAGTGCTCCAAGGCTTGGAGGCTTCCAGAATTCTGTGGGCTGACAGAAATTTGGCTGTCAGGACAATGCCAGGTACACTGTAAAAGGACAGAGGGGTGAAGCCAAAGACAACTTTCCCCATCTGCATTTTGACACGATTCAGTTCCAGGAACAGGAATTAACCTGAAAGTCCGATTAACATCTAAATCATATGTGCCAGAATGACATTTACATTAGGCTACAAGATTAGAATAAACTAAAATTAAATACTCTTATACGGCCCTAGTGTATGCTGGTGTTCAGGTGAGAAACTTATTCCCCATAAAACAAGAGCCAAAGTGAAACAGCACAGATGTTTTGCAGAATTATATGATATCTTCACTCTCAATGGCTGGAAAAACACGACCAAGCTGTTCTCTTTTAATCTGATGGATTAGTTGAGGAAAGAGGAGGTTGTTTTATTGCTACTATCTGATATGATGACTCTGTAGCGCCGCTCTCCACGTTTCCTTATCCCTTTTTTTTTTGTCCGGGGCAGAGCTGTGCTTCCCTATCAGCCCACATCTGGTCCGGGTGGTACGGCTGCAGCACGGTGATTGCGGAGAGGAGCACCAGGGATGGCAAAGATAAACCCACTCATACAGAGAAGCCTGCAAAGTGTCGTGCCCTTCTGAGTACATTACAGGGGAAGCTTAGCAGGGGATAATTAAAGCATCAAATCCGTGTTTCTTTGTGGTGTGGAAACAGTGTTTGGAGAGGGAGTAAGAGAGGACAGTGGCCACATGCAGAGCAGAGTGAGTCTTTCTCCTATTAAAGCCAGAGGGAAAAGGATTCCAGAGAGAGAACGAGACACAAATGTTTTTACATGAGGTTGAATTTTTAAGGAAAAGGGCAGGAGTGCCCAGCCGGGGCCAGGTTGCTGTCTGTTGTTATGGCAACGGCGGGAGATTCTCCTGTTTGTGAGAGGAGCCGGGGGAGAGGGAGGGCAGGAGGAGAGAAAATGGTTTCAGGAGGTAGGCAGGGGGTTGAAAATGGAAAGAGAATGAAGCCGAGTGTCGAGGTCAGGCAGAAACAGTAGCGTTGATGGCCATGATGCCTTAAATACCCTGATGGACCTTGCCATTGCCTTGGCGGGGGGCGGGGGTCAGATTTGCTGGGGTCACGTCCACAGTTGTCGTCTGGCTGGAAGAACGTGGCCTCAGTGCCCTGTCCTCCTGCACCAGCTTCAGCTGAAGGGCTCACAGCCACTTTTGGGCACTGCCCGAGCGTGCAGAATTCTTGTGAGAACAACTCCTTTTTAATAAATTGAACTGATCTCAAAAGGTCTAGCATTAAATTTAATTTTCTACTCGGGGTGTGTTATGTGATGAGAGCTACTTCTTCACCGTGGGAAGCTCCCTTTCTCCCCTGAGGAGCAAGCTTTCTAGTTAGGTTGCTACTTCCAAGATGAAGTCAGAAAATTCTGGCTCCTGGGATGTCTTTGTCAGGAATAACGCCTTGATACAGCGTGGGGCCAGGGCAGGGAGTTATTTTGACTTGTAACAAGGCAACCCAATAGATAGGAAGAGGAGCACAAACCAGGCAGCTGGCTGGCCAGGGAAGCAGCTTAAAGCTTTGCTAAACAGATTCAAAATGAAATCTTCATGCCCAGCTCAACAGAAGGAAGCATTATAAACCAGGACTAAGCAAAAGTAAGACTTTTCCTTCAGTCTTCCTAACAAAAAATGGAATGAAAAAAATTGAACAAACTCATGAAGCTTTCCCAAAGGGTGATTTCTGTTTTCTTTCTTTTTTCTTTTTTTTTTTTTCTTTCTCCGTCCTTTCCTTTCATGCCAGTCAGGCTGTTCATGAGCCAGAGCAGTTGGGAGAGCACAGCAATCCCTGCTCCTCCAGCACTTTTGAACTAGCTGGCCAATTTCTGGCAAATCTGACAGAAAAATTTTTCAGATGTTAGTTTCTTACAAGTTCTGTGAAAACAGTTAGCTAGGGGCAGGAAAAGAGGCTACAGTGACACCTACGCTGAGGGAAAGACCAGAGGATGAACTGAACTATTACTGAAAACACACATTCTTGTGTTGAAGGGTGTAGATAGGAGAGAGAGGTTATAAATGCTTTAATTCTTGGAAAAGCTTCAATCAAAGTTTGAACTTTATTAGGCATGATCTCACTTTCATTCTCCTTCTCTCTTTCCCTCCTCATATGAGTTCTCTAGTGTTTAATAAGGACAGGAAACTTGCTGCAGGCTTAGTTTACTTCATTTAAAAAGCCATCCGATGAAACACAAATCATTTGGAAACACAACTCTATTAGTTCCAGTGTTTGTGGAACTATTTATTATTTAAAGCAAATGATAGTTGCATTACACTGTCAGAAAAAAAAAAATTCCCAGTCCTCTCTGCTGTCTTTCTATCCCTCTTCCTTTCATTATGTACCGTCTCTTGTCTAAAATATCCATATTTTCCAGATTTTTCCCTTAATTGTAGATTCAAATCAGTCCTTTCCCTCGAAAGACAGTGTGAACATTGTTCTCTTCTTTCCCCCAAATATTCAAGTTTGAAATGTAATCTCAATATGAAAACCAGTAGATTTCTGAAGATTGTGTCTATAATCTTATTTCACTGAAAGTTATGTGAAATTCTTTTAATTTAAAATAAAATATCGTCCCTTCTTCTCCTAAACCTTCTACAGGTCTCTTAAATCTCTGAAGTACCAGCTTAGCCTCCTGGTCCATGACCATCAAACCATTTCACTTTTTTTTAAATATTGATAGGAAGCCTTCGGGGAAGTCATAGAATACAAACTGTCCTCTTTGTGTCACATTATGCTTTTCTCACTTAACTTTCCAATACCAAATGAATATTGATTTGAAATATTTTTTCATTTCATCAATACATGTGCCTACCTATCTCCCTACTGTTTTTTACTTTCTTGAATTCCAGAATCCAAATAAAGACGATACAGTATTTGGACAACTCGGAATAAAATAAAAAACTGCGAAGGGAGTTTGGAGGCTTACAACTGGGATGTCAAATGTTGAGGACTGAATCAGTCTGAAGCTGGCTTGATGAAGACTGACTCTCACCTTCAGAAGAGATAACACTGCTCAAGATGTAGTATCCCTGATGAACTACAATCTATTATACTGTTAATTGGACAGCAAGAAATTAAGCATAAATCATTCAACAGAACACAGTGATACAAAATCAATTAAGTCATTGCACTGGAAAAAAAAATTAAGTGCTCTAAATTAGGCAACATTATGCAAAAGAACATCAATTTTAATAAACTCTTTGCTGTTTGATGCTCGATACAGTTAGTCAGACAGATCTTAGAAGATCTGATTGGGTTAAGGCCTTTGATTTTGAATCAGAAAAGCACTTCTTATATAAGTTATTAGAGAAGAATAACCAAGCAACCACTGACTGTCATAGTGATACAAGTTTAGAACCAAGTTCAGATGTAAGTAACAGATGTGTAAGCATGTTGATTTTCATCAGATTGCATCGGTGCAAAAGGTGCAAGGAAAAGCAGAACCTGGTTCTCATTGTCCCCTTACTTACCTGCAGGGAGACAATTAAACAATGATTTTTAATTTCCAGACTCATTTTAGAAGCAGTCTAAATTTGATTGT
Organism: Xenus cinereus; assembly: GCA_025774025.1. Lineage (NCBI taxonomy): Eukaryota > Metazoa > Chordata > Aves > Charadriiformes > Scolopacidae > Xenus > Xenus cinereus. The sequence goes on along the minus strand of JAOXJK010000032.1, from coordinate 77,533,925 downwards.
TGTGCAAGACTTGAGAAAAAGACAAATTTTCTGCAGTTGCAGTACTCTGGCTCTTTCTCACTCACTCTGATGACAACTGCGTGACAGTGACAAAGTTCCCCATTAACTCCATCCATTCCTTTTCACTCACCCTTCCAAACATTACTTTAGATAGTTTTTCCTTCCTTTAGCAAGAAGATTTTGGATACGAGAAACCAAGTGAACCTCCTTCGGAAGCAGGCTTTTGGAAAGAGAGACAGACCCATTTTCTTTACTCAGTCACCAGCAAAACACTAACGAGCAGCAACTTCAAAACAACCCCAATCTCCTTCAGGAAGACCATAATGCACCACTCACTTGAGGGCTGACAAAAAAAAGCCAAGTGTTCAGGTTTATTCCCTAAATTCTTAATTTCGCTTTCCAATAATATCTCAGGTGACATTGACCAGGCGTATTTGCCATATGTCAGAATTTGGGGCTCAAAATCATCAACCAGAAAATCCCATCATCCTATAAAAGTACTCAACCACCAGTTAAATAGGTATCCATGAAATCTTTAACTATCCTTGTAAAATCTATTTGCATTTTGCATATAATTTTACATACACACACACACATACGAGTCTATATATAAAATTACCTGCAAAATGTTATACATGTGGTCAATTTTTTCACAGTTTCTTTGCACGCAATGTTTTTGCCAGTGCCAAAAAATTAAAATCTACAATTGATGATGTTAGTCCTATCTTTTTGAATTTTAAGATTGACATTAGTATTTCTTAAAATCATTTGTTATTGTTGTTTTTAATAATAAATATGCTGAAAACAACCTGTCATTAGATTTAATGAGGATTCCATATGCCAGCTCGGTATACAAAAACAAATTAAGGCTATAATTAACTTATTAATTCAACACAGCACTAATTCTTAGACTTTTATCATCGCTTTCTGTAAGTGGAAGTTTTAAATGCACAGCCTATCTTTCCTGCTTGGGAATAGCTCCTGGAAACATGACAGCTGCTTCCCCCTCCCTGCCCCCCCAATTCTACTGAGGATCAAACCATTAATGTACCCAGGATCACTAAGGTAATTATATGTTTTAGTAGCTTCATTAAGAGCTCTGCAAGTATATTTCACTATAAAATAATTTCTGCTCTCTTCAAATTGTCTAAAAGATGAGGAATTTTTGGTAAGAGAAGGCGAAGGTGCTATGTTTCTTTACTTTAGACAACAACCTCTTACAAATCAGTAGCAAATGATGCACAAAAATCCCTCGGTATCTTAAAGAGGGAAAAATTACATAGGTAAACAGATAAATCTTTAGTACATTTGTCTTTATGGGAGCAGCTCCTGCTGTTGGTCTCTAACCTGGAGGGCATTATTCTTTTCTAAATTGCCAGTAGTGTCCCACAGCACAGTGATAAATAGAAACCACTGAAAGAAATAACATTCATTCTAACACACAAGAACTTTCCAGACAGACATTGGCCTCTGAGAACAAACACTTAGATAAAACAGATTAGTTGCAATTGCAGAATATATCACTCTGAGTCCCTGTGAACAGGCGTTATCCCAGCTGTGCAAATAAGTGCCTTTATGCCAATCATTAAGTAATAAATACATTTAAGAGATGGCCTAAAACTTTAAGGAAAACAGAGGAAAAGGTCTCTCTACATCAGCTGTGTTTTGTATGAAGCCAGTGATTTATTCCCAAGCGGTACTTTAAAAAATCCCTAATAAGGTAGGTGCTTGTATGTTGTTTTGTGGTAGCAAGTTTCCTTTACCAGGCAATTAATAAAACAGAAAAGAAACAAGTGCTACAGAAACACAATTAAGAGTACTAGCTTAATAACAGAACAGAAAACTCCCTAGCAATTTTCTTTCTTCTTGATCGTTTTACCCAAAACGCATATGCCAAGGCAGAATTTTGTTTATTTCTGGTTACATTGGAGCAACATTGAGCTATGCTGTTTGATTGTTTGTTTGCTTGTTAGCTGATTCAAAAGCCTGGCTAAAATGTCTTGGAAAATACAGTTATTCTGCTTTGACTGCTAGTTGTATGACACGTGAATTGCTTTCAAGAGCTGATGTCACTAATAAGTTGTGGGTTTTTTAAATTCGGGCAGAACTGTAGGAAGGGATTGTGACACTACCAGCCATTTCCCTACTGCCCTTACCCTGGCCACAAGACTCAAGGAATTCTAGTGCCTGGGATGGGATGAGCTCTCTGATCCAAATAATATAACCCTACTCTAACTATTCAACCTGTTCCAGAACCTGCATTTTCCCTCTCTCATCCTTAGACTCTATTTACAACCCTTTTTATTTCTTTTTTTTATTTCTTTTCTTTTTTTCTTTTGGATATAGGATTCAGTGCAAAACTGTACTTCTATTGACATTTAGATTGAATTAATGAGACAGATTTTATCTAAGACCATGTGCTTGAAGGTTAATTGGATGCTATCTCTGTTTTTTCTTTGTGGATGCACTACTGTTCATCAGAAGGAAGTGTTGGAAAAAAAAATGTCCCTTTTTTATTTGTTTGTACAGGTACCTTAAGTTTTTTTATGTAATTATACTCTTTTAACAGCTGTTACATACGCATGCTAGACCTTTTACTTTATTTGATTATCATTTAAAAAATACATACTTTTATGGTAAAGACTGTATTATACTAATTCAATATGAGAAGTCCCTCTTGTCTTAGCCTCATAGTTTTACAGCATTTTTAGCGCAGTATAGAGCAGTATTGACTGCCAAAACAGGCAGTGATCTTGTTTTCCTCCCACATCTGACTGTAGGTCTCAAAGCAAAAGGCACGGTGAGCTATCTCAAAAGGAACCCATCAGCACTCCCCCAGAAAACCGATAAAAGGCATGGAAGAGGCTTGGGGAGGGGCAGGAATAACTGACTATCCATGGAAAGGGAGGATACACCCTCTTCTCTCTGCAATTTATGTTGGTGCTAGTTTTAATTGGATGAAATGGACAGTTAAACATGCATGCCAGATCCATGTAGAACAAAGGAAATGTCACTTTGTGGGCTTCTGAGGCAGCCTGCAGTTTTCCCTGACTGGGTGCTTCTTCAACAAACAAACTAAAAAGTAAATACCATAACTGTGCTGACTGGGACTTTTCCATTTTCAAGGATACCGCAGCTTTCTTAAACTTCTAGTTGTTCTATCTTCATCTCCTTTGATCAACTTTTCTTCTTTTTTGTTTTACGTTTTTTTTGTCCTTCCTTTCATTTTGATTTTCTTATCATCTTTCCCATCCATCTGCTCTGGAGTAGAGAATCAAAGCCTTTTCTCCTATTCACTTGTCTCTAGGAATATCAATCATCTCAAAGACTACAGTAAAAGTTTTATAATTCTCCCTAACTGTATACATCTGTTAATCATGCTTTCAAGATACCGCACAGGACACGTCTTTAGCAGACTGTGTAGTACTGATTCATATTCATTTACTCCATGTGTGATTGTAATTCGTTTAGAAATAGCTGAACTGGCAATAAACTACCTAGTTTGAAGACTGTGCCTTCACAGACTTCCAAAGTCATCTGTGAAATAATGGAAATAGTGAGGCTATTTCTTCTCGCTGAAGCCTGAGCTGTTGTATCGATACAGCTGCATGTGCCGCCTGGCCCCACTGCTATAAATAGGTTACCAAATCACATTAATTGAAGCATTGTTATAACTTGCACTCAAACCTTTGACTACAGTATAAAATGACCCCTAATGACATGACCAGGCTGTGTCTTTTGAATTTGCCATGACTGGGATTTTAAATCAGCAGCTTCACGGATAGTTAACAACTATGTCATCTTTGCCTATATTTTTCTCTGATTTGTAAGCAATAGAGTACGTATCACCAAAAATGTGTACTAAGTACTTATGTATATTTGTATTGACAGCACTCAACAATTGCTTGGAGCATGGGGTTCTATGTTATTTTTCATAACCTTTTTTTGTTTTTCAGATGATTGGAATTGCATTAGTATTTGTCTTGGAGAAAAATGTCAAAACTACGTGACTAAGTTTTTGTAAAATTCACATTCTTTTGTTTGACTGGGTGAAAATTAGGTTATTAATTCTAACTTACATTTTATTAACCAGAAGTGCATGTTATGTGTGCATTCCTACTTTATCTGCTTTTCAAATGCCTTTTAAAAATCTGGTAGTCATGAACGTAGTTTACATCCTGGAAAATCTGCATACCAACCTGAATTATTTACTTCAGAGAGACACTGATAATGCAAGAAAACAGTAAAGTAAAAACACAGTTGATTTAAAATGCATAATTTAAGTAAGGTATTAATGTATCCTGATATACTAAAATATCATTTTAAGCATAAAAGTGCAATATGAAAATGAAATGAACTTGCACTTAACATACGTCTTGGGAATACGGCTCCTGGTAACGAAGCAGAGTGGTTGGAATGTTGGCCATATCAAATACCAAGTCTGTTCAAGAGCTAAGAAAAAAAAAATAATTATACCTATTTCTTCTCAATTCGTGTAACTTTAAAACAGAGATCTAATGGACAGACACAAATGCTTGCAAAATAAAATGACAATGATGTTTGGACATTAGAGAGATTTTTCCGGATTTGAAAAGAATCATGAAGTACTCTGTGAATGCAAGAAACAGTGGAATTACTAAAATATAAGGACAAATAAGAAATTCTCTGCCTCAATAAGTTTTATTGGGAATAAATCAAACCTAAATCAGATCCAGCAAAATGTGAAAACTAAAGATTGTCTGCTCTTTGTGGAGTACTGTCACCAGCTCCTCAAGCAAAGCAAGTGAACACAAATTGGTCTAGCAAGCACAGAGCCGGGGAAACTGTCAGGCACTGAACCCAAGGGAGTACATGCTGACTCGATTATGCATGAAATCCATTCTTCAGGATAACCCATCAACCCAGGCATTTTTTTCCACATATAAGCGCCATTACACACTGGAAGAGGAGATAATTCAGTAGTTTCAAAGCCAGGTTTATTAAAGATGTGCTAGTAGCTCTTCTATTTCTACTAAACCCCTGAGAACCCAAGGGAATATTCACATGACATAACTCAATAGTTTCAAAGACAAGTTTATTGAAGATGTGATAGTAGCTCTTCTGTATCCAGTAAAGCTCTGAAGACCAAAGGGAATATTCTTGTGAAAATCACATTTCACCATGAAGTAGTTTGGCCTAAGTCTTTTCTTAATCCAATAAGACAGAGAAAGGACAGTCCAGGAAACTGATTAGTGAGTTAAAATGAAGAGGACATGGAGCTGGCAGTTGAAGAAAGGGAATCACATGGACTCTTCAAAGACAGAGGTTGCTTAATATATTAAACATAACTGGCTTAAAGTCTCTGTTTTCTGGCAGTTTCACTGATGAGAAGACAGTTGGGACATGGCAAAACTAACACAAGTAGAAAGCAAAGGTTCTCTCGCCACATTCAGGTTTTCCTCAGGTTTTCCTCTTAAGTAAAGGACACAAAGAGCCCAGCAGAGAAGAAAGATTTGGCCATGTAATTATTAAATCTGTTTACAGGGAATTAAACTATGTCTTTTAACATGCTTAAGTTCAATTGAAGTCAACATGAAGATGGGAAGAGTAAACAGGATTTGATTTCCATCCTGAAAGAAACTGATCTTTTCAACACAAATTTTCTTCTGAAGCCAAACAAATGGGCGGCAGGAAAAAATAAAAAAAAAATTGATTTGGACCTTTTTATTAATATTTAATCTTACCTCTTATTGCATAGATTATTATATATTAATGTATATAACACCCTACCAAATGCAATACAATAACACAACCAAGACCAAACAGTGTCAAACAGAAAATCTTGAACACCGGGAAAGCAAAAACCTGAAGTTTGTGGCTTAGGGTATTATTAATGCAAATTCAAGAGCAGAAGTACTCATTACCATGAATTTGTGTTACAAAATGAATGTACCTATGCATTAACTTTTGGAATAGAAGCCTCTATTTGAAACAACAGGAATGAAAAAAAAAAAGACAGACAGTAAGAGAAGAATGCATTATTTTCGAGGGAGAAACTTATGTCTCTCTATAAGCTTCTAAAATACACAGGAGGACAGTACTTTTGAAATAATGTTGATAGACAGCGATTCTCTAGCTATCATTTCTGTACATAAATACATTTTAAGAAGGCACTTTTGATCAGTACCTTCAGTATTAACAAGACTGAACTTATTAATTAAGCACCATTTTTTTGAACCCAGGTTTTAAAGTCCAAACTGCGAATTTGTATGGATCTTCTAATCTCCTGTAATGTGACATTCTAATTTAGCACTTGAGAAAGCTCACTGAGATATATTAGCTAAAAAACATCACAAAATTTTCATTGGTAAAAAAGCATATGTTAAACAATAGTTATTAAAATAATATTAAATCAAATTAGGATTAGTCTGAAGTCAATAACAGTGCCTTTTAAAGTATAGTGTCAAGTTTACAACTTCTTAAAGCTCTACCTGAACACACTGAATTACAGGGTAAGAGTAAATAAGACACTACTGAATTGCTGTCATATTGAGCTACACAGAGCTATGATATTTCATCACTGAACGTGTACTGTAAAAAGTTTAATTGGGTCTAGAGAAACATTGGAAACAAGCTTTTCTCCTTTTCTTTGGAGTCCATACAACACTTGACAATAGCTAATTCTCAGAAGACTTTAGACAAATAAATTAATTTACTAAAATGCCTTCCTACAGCTGAGTAGATGTGAAAACAATGAATTTGTCTGTTTAGAAAGGCGTTGACTTCATCTGAGTCCCGAGGAGATGCAAGCTCAGCTTGTCTCCTTCCCACGCAAACTGGAAGCCCCAGAAACAAGTCAATTCTAGACTGGCAAACCCTGTGAAGAGTTAGGGCACATCTCTCCAGCCTTCTAGCTCTTCTTCAGCATGAAGGTGTTTCCAGATGACTAAAATTGTAGACAAAAGTGAGAACAGATGATCCTCAACATAGTTTGTGTATAACCTTGACTGCACTTATTAATCCAAGAACAGACCTATGCTGATGTGGGGAGATGGATTTCATACCAAAGCTAGCGTGTCTATCTATAACTGTCTGTCCAGACTTGTAACTGTATCTTATTTTTTATACAGGGTTTTAGCACTCTCTAAATAAAACCTAATTCTTTTTCTTCTGAAATAACAAAGCAATGCCTTCTGCAGGCACTGAAACCACACACGGATCCTTAAAATATACGTTTATTTCCTTGAGTTGAGCTGGGGAAAGGAAACCCAAGATAAAGCCCACACTATCCATGGTGTAGGACAGACCAGTACCATCATGGCCTGTGACATGTTTTGTCATCCACTACAAGTGACCTGCGGAGACAGGAACACATATTGTCATCGACAGGGTGCTGTGACGAATATGGTCACGCCTAACAAACTGAAACTGAGCCTGTGTAGCAAAAAAAAGTATCTTTTATTGAGATCTCTGGTGAGGCAGATTCAACATTGGGTAATATACTGCAGGACTGTGATATCTGAATGGGTTTACAAAGCTATAACTGGCAGTTTTCTCAACGGTCACTCAAGCATACTGTAATAACTAGGATGAAAATATGAAAATATCAAAGCCACCAAAGCAGGACTAGTTCACTGGTCAATAGTATTCAGGATGAAAATCAACAGTCCTCTGAATCTAAATAAGAAATAAAAATGCAATCTGTATGACCTTCTGTATGATCTCAAAGGTACAGCATAAAGAGGGAGGGCTGTGGAAGAGACCTGAGCAAGTCATAGGTTTTACACATTAACCTGTTAATAACAAAAACCCCTCAAATTTTATTAATTTTTAATTGACTTTTATTTCTTTTATTTTCATGGGATGAATGATTGTGTTAGAAGAGTGAATATTCTACTAATAAGATAGTTCCTCCATATTTTAACATTTTTGGCATAGTGCTTTTCTTAAAAGTAAATATTATTATTCATAGCTGTCCAGAGCAAATTTCTGGTTCATATAGTTAGACAATACAAAATTGAATTCTATTTCTAAGAGGCTTTTATTGCAGTACTCAGTTCATACTTCTATGTAAAAAAAACTTATTTACTTGCTTCTTCATTTGCCATAATGATTTTTTCTTTTTTAAGCATACTTCAAAGTTTTCAATGAAAAGCTGTATGGACACATAAATTACTTGGTAGTGCAAACCGAATTTTAATGTCACAAAGCAAAATACACTTTGCATCCACCACTAAATTCTAGGCCAGCTGCAGGTTTAGGCAGCTGTAGATTTCAGGAAAACAACCCCCCCACTGTTTAAATTGATATTTTAAATAGGGCGCTGAGAACATTGCCCACAATCAGGTCTTGTACTTCTTACATATTTTAATTGCAATTACAGTTCAAGAAGGACAGGGAACTGCTGGAGAGGGTACAGCAAAGGACCACAAAGATGATTAAAGGCCTGGAGCATCTCTCCTACCAGGAAAGGCTGAGGGGCTTGGGTCTTTTTAGTCTTGAGAAGAGAAGATTTAGGGGGGATCTAATCAATGCTTACAAATACTTAAAGGGAGGGTGCCAGGAGGACGGGGCTGGTCTTTTTTCAGTGGTGCCCAGTGACAGGGCAAGAGGAAATGGGCACAAAATTGAGTATAAGAAGTTCCACCTAAACATGAGGAGGAACTTCTTTACTGTGAGAGTGGTAGAGCCCTGGAACAAGCAGCCCAGAGAGGTGGTGGAGTCTCCTCCTTTGGAAACATTCAAAACCCGCCTGGACAAGTTCCTGTGCGACCTGCTATAGGTAGACCTGCTCTGGCAGGGGGGTCGGACTAGATGATCTCCAGAGGTCCCTTTCAACCTCATATGATTCTATGATTCTATGACTTGACTCCCTGCGAGCTGTACCCCTTTTGGGGACCAGAGAGGCTTCCCCAGGCACCAGCTGACCCCAGTGGCATGGCCCATACCTTGGCACACCTGCCAATCCCATAGACCTTGCCGAAGGGTCCATACAGGGAGTTCAGTAACTGCAGGGCTCGAGCGATGGAGTTGATCCAGCGGTGATCTCCCTCCTGCAGGGACCACAAGAGATCAGGGAGTGGGTCAGAGTCTGGGCGGGCTGGCTGGGAAACGACTGCCATGTCAGGGGACCCTGGAGATGGAGAGGGGATGGAGCAGGCCCTGGGCTCGGTGCTTCCAGGAGGACATGCACAGGAACGTGCCAGGGTGCCCTGAAGCTGCTCAGGAGGAAACAGAGGGGCCAGCACAAGGGGGCTGCGTGTGGAGGAGGGGAAGCATCACACCCTGCCAGAGCAGCCACCTCAGGTGAAAGCCACCCCAGGACAGCGAGGGCTGAGGGGACAGAGCAGGATGTCACGCATCAGCTCTCTGAACAAAGCTCTCAGGTGCCACCCTACAGGGCAGCGTCCCGGGACCATCATCCCACTGACCAAGAAGTAGTCGCGGAAGAACTCGGGCAGCTCCATGCTGATGATGTCTTCGTCCAATGGGAGCAGGTAGAAGGACCATTCGTCACAGGTGACATCTGAGTTTGGGACAGAGAAAAGTGAGTTACCCAGCTCTCGGCAGAAGCAGCCCCAAGAATCACGGTAGCCCCACAAACAGGGGTGTGGGGAGCAGAGAGATGGGGGATTGCACAGGGGATGGTGGCAGGAGGGTCTCTCCTCCCAGAAGACAGCGGAGTGGTACCAATGCTGTGGGCAGCCAGGCTGGAGGGAACCTGCGCTTCCTGCCCACGCTCCTGTCCCTGTCAGCACAGGGATCCCATACTGGGATTCAACTGGGATTCTGCAGTGTCAGAGCTACCATGAGCTAGACGTCGGGGAGGGGAAGGGGGAGGCACCACAGCCCCACTCACCGCCAAAGACTCCCTCTTCCTCCAGCACCATCTCGCAGGCATAAAACTGGGAGAGAAGGAGAGACCCTCAGGGCCTGGCCAGGCTCCGAGTGGGCAGGGAAAGCTCTGGCGGTGGGGGGACCAGCTCATTCCCAGGCATCACAATGTTTGGTTTTAATTAAACACTTGTGAGTTACAAATGAAGAACTTTTGGTGTCTGTATAAGGGGTGGAAGGCACCAATGCCGGGCAGATGCAGAGCAACGGGATAACAGGCAGCAGGGCACGGTCAGACTGACCTTTTGGGGGCTGAAGATTATCTTGTACTTCCTGCTCCTCCCCGACATCTTGTCAGCGTTGACAATGTCTGTGGACAAAATCATGTAGACCCTGCAAAGGCTGCCCAACCCCTGAACTGGCACAGCTCCTCTTGTCTGATGGGGGTCCCACCTCGCATGGGACCCAAAACACCTCCGGCAGAGAGCAAAACCCCGGGGGCAGGGCTGCCTGCCAAGGCTGTGGCCTCCTCTTCTCAAGCCCACTCAGCCCCGAGCACCAACCCTCAGCCCAGGCAGCGCTGGATGCTCCCCAAGAGGCAGCTGCACCCTGAGCCTCAGCATGGGCCTGAGGCGTCACCCCCCAACAGCGGGTGACAGAGAGCTGCCCCACTCACCAGCGATGTACCGCATCGTCCTGATCCGCGGCCGGACGAGGAAGCAGAACCTGCGGTCACAGAGGGGAGCGAGTGACCCTTGTGCCCGGCCCTTCCCCAGCCCCGTTCCCTCGGCAGCTCTGCCCCGAGACCCAGCCGGTCCGGCGGAGCCAAATCCAGGGCTGGCAGCAGGAAGAGGGTCCTGACCCCCACCTGCCCTGCCGAACCCTTTGACCCAGCCACCGGCCAGGCGAGTGGCCCGGGTGCCAGGGGACTCACTGGTCGCTGCTGCTGGGGGCCGGCCGGCTCTCCACCTTGTACAGCTTGTCCACCTCGTGCTGCTGCGGGGAGAGGCCGGGGCGTGGGTGGGCAGCGCGGGCAGCACCGGCACCGGCAGCGGCCGCCTGCCCCCGCCCCGCGGTACCTTCAGGATGGAGACGTTGGCGATGCGGTCCAGGGGGCTCATCAGGTCGGCCTCGATGAACAGGTCCTTCTTCCCGGGGAGCTGAGGGCAGGCGAGGCGTGGGGCCGGCGCCCCACCGGCTGCCCCTCGGGGCCGAGCCCCCTCCCTCGCCGGTACCGGGCTCCCCCGCCCCTCCCGCCCCCCGGTGCGAGATCCCTCCGGGCCCGGCCTCCCGCC
>JAOXJK010000032.1:77465295-77509284 GCA_025774025.1 Xenus cinereus | reverse complement strand
AGCAGTTGTCATTTCCTTCTGATGTACAGCAAAATTTTTCTTCAAATGTTATCTTTTGTGAATTCAGTGCATTAAAGCATGCTAAACACTAGGAATTCTTTGCAGGCTGGCAAATCATCTTAACCTAATTTGTGTCAAAGTTTGGAAGTTGTAAAAAATGAGAATTTGAAGGCAGGTTAGGAGAACAAATACTGCTCTATTGAAGGCATCAGTTGAGCTGCCTCATCTCTGTGTTAGCTTCCAGTGTAGTCCACAGGTGTTTATCCTTCAGAGCCCTTTTATATCACGACCACAATGTAATCACAATTAATAATCACTGGTTGGTCAGTGGGCATCAATTCAAGCATTGCACATCTCTCAAAACACATGGAAGATGATCATACTTCTTATTCCTGTCTGTGGCAATTAATTATTATAGATGCAGATATGCAAGCACCAAAGAAAATGAATTATTCCTACATTAAAAAAAATTAATTCATTATATAGGAAACTATATATTTCTTTCCAATACTGATAATTCTCAACTGTTATTATTCCAATTATTATTCCAATTCAAAATCAGCAAGCACTCTCACTGTCATTCTTTCCACTAAGCCTTTATCATTTTCATAAAACGCACTTACTAGAAATAGTTTTTCATTTATTCATTAATGCCCGTGCAATAGACAAATGGATTTTGGTGTCCACTTTAAATAAGGGCCTTCAAAACATAGAGGCCTTTGACATAATATTCAGGATAAAAAACAGCATTTGAAATAAACAGAGTGACTACATGAAAATGTACTCACTCGTCATTTCTGAAGTGTTTTCTTTTTTTAATGAGGTTTCTAAATGTTCTTTGTCTCAGTTGATATTTTTATCTACATGTGAAAGTGCTCAATGAATTAGAATACACTTATGTGTAAAGAGCACTAAAGTTATCTCTTTTCTGCTTATAGAAAACTAACACATGGAGGAAAAAATATGGTTTGTGATAGCACATTAACCAAAAGAAAATGCTATACAAATTAATTGTACCTCAATAAAGGCAATTGTAGTTTTGTTCTTCTGCCCCCCCAAGACATATCTGGTATTGTTTGAAACACTTCAGTTTTGGTAATTTAGTGCCTTTTGCATATTATTTTAAATAGAATCTTTTGGTTTAAATATCAGACTGAAGATATTTTCTTTTTTTAATTAAAAAAAAATTACTTGGCATGTCACAAAACTATTGGAACTGCAGTTCTACTGTACGCTGGTTTTCTTTGTGTGGGGCAGTGACCAGTAGTTCTGACTTTACTATCTTTAGTGACCAGATCCAGTAGTATCACCAGTAACATCTTGCTTGAGAGGAAAGTGAAAAAAAAAAATAATTCTTTGTATATTTGCTTTTTCAAGATACTTCTCAGAAGCAATACAAAAGTGATTATCAATTATCTAATTATGAGGGTTACCCACAGAACAAACATTATCATTAAACAAATCTAATTATCTTTACACAAAGCTTTCGAAAATGTTCTCTGATTAAATGTTTATTTATGTCACAGATCCACCTCCTTGTAACAATGACTGAAAAGTTTATCAGGAAATTTGATACAAAGCCCTATTGACTTCCAAAGTTTGGCATTTTTTTGCTTTGTTTTGGTTTCGTTTTTAAAGGAAACAGAAGTCTGAATTGAAAATTGGTAATATCAATGTCTTAGGCTCACACTCCTAGTAACATCCTTTTGTGCCGCTGGCTTTCCTTCAGTGAATTCCTCTTGAAAACATTATCACATGGAAATGATGAGTGGTCACATGGTGCTGAGATACATATTCCAGTATTCCATTTAGAAACTCTTCTTTGTGCTTATGTAATATAAAATATTGCAACAATACCTTACCCTTTCACTGAAGAACTATAAATTAAAATATTATCATACTGATAAATCAATGCTTGTTTCATCATTACTTAGATTATGCATATTCCATTTATATTTAGAAGGAATAATTTTCTTTAAAGAATAGACTGATCAAAGTGCGATTATATTTTTTTATGTAAAGTTGTTAATATTTTTTCAAGCATTGATGATGAGTGCAAAATATGTGCTAATTTCATTTTGTAGACCTCTCTTGTAGCCATTAGACCACTTAGTTATAAAGAGCTGGGAATTCGCTAATGATCTTCAGATTATGACAATAAGCCAATAGTTATGGAAAGTTTTCTAAGGAAATCATGTAAAAGTCAGTCTGAAAGACAATATCCTCTGAATATCATGTTGTAGTAACTTTTCAGTTTGCTCAGTAAAAACTAGAGTCAAACCAGTCAGTCATAGTAGAAAAAAACAGTTCTGAACAAACTACTGTGACTTCTAGTGGTATCTTGAGATGACAAATTCTCCAAAGGATCACAGAAAATCATTTCAAATATTTTCATGGGTTTCTAGACATTTTAGAATTCACACCAATTATTTTTGATCTTTTATACCAAAAGAGCAACAGCTTTTTTTTCTTCAAAAATGAAAAGTTCCAGTGACTTTGAATATTTACAGAATATTTCAAGAAGGGGAAATTTATTAACTGGTCAACATTTTTCTTGAGGTTTCATTTCAAACCTTTCTTCCTAGTATGGAAACCAGGAATTTAGACACTTTTAATCATTCACAGACAGAGTTAATCTATTCAGTCTAGCATCTTAGAGAACAGTTTCGCTTTACTGCACAAAAAAAAAAAAAAGAAACAAAAACATGAAGTGATTTAAAATTCTCAGACCAGGCCTAGTTATGTGCCAAGAAGACAGCCAGCCAAAACCTTTATTAAAGGATAAATTTTTGCACATATAGATGTCCAAAAGAGAAGCCTGATATTCCAAGAATTATCAGCACCTGCCCCATATATATTTTCTCACACATATTTTGTTTGTGGTGGTGGTGTCACATAATTCATAACAGTATTAAAAAAAAAAATCAAAATTGTGGTTCATTCTTCTCATTACGGCATGAATATCCATGGAAATACCACATGTCATCAAATATTTCTGTTCTTCTCCTTCTTCCTTCAGGCAATACTTTGCATTATCATCCAGATGATTGTTTGGAAAGTTGTAATATGGATTTCATCTCAGTCTGATTGACTAAACCCCAGCTCGTATGGTACTATTTCCTAAAGCCAGGATTTAATCAGAGTGACTTGATAAATGTCTACTTCGGAGTTTTTTTTTTTTCCCATGAGAAATGTTTTGCACTGATAACAAGACCATTTCATACATATTTGCACAACCACGTGAATTGTATTGATTAGCAACACATAATACATATTCGTGCAACCATTTTAGTGGATGTTTTAATTTTCTAATTTTAAATCTTTTATATTTGAATACTCAAGTCAATAGTCAAGCTTATTGATAATGCATATTATTTTTGGCCACAGCTTAGAATACTGAACTACTTAAAGAGGTGCTGCCTCCTGGGATTGAGATTGGTATCACCATCTTTGTAATAAATATTCAACCACGGAGACAAAGCATTTTCTCAAACCTGCAGGGTCCCAGTTGTGCTGAATGTTTCATATAAATATGGCTGAATGCACTAAAACTTTGTCATGTTGAATATTACCAAGGAATTCAATTTACATCTGAACTATAACTTCTTCAAAGTGCTTTTTTAGCTGCTTTGGTTCATTTATTCCATCAGTTAGCAAACATAATGTTCTACTACGTCAGTTTCAGTAATTTCAGGACATAAGGCAAATCAAGTTAAATATGTCACAAAGACTCTAAACCCGTCATCTCTGTCCAGTTAAGTGGTGACTGCAAAAGCAAGCCATGGATAGCCATGTCTCATCAAAAGCTAAAACCCAACTGGTATGAGTCAAACGTAACACTTAGTGCCTCTGGCATGAAACTAAACACGTTTGGGGGCAAATTACAATGGCAACACATGAAACAAACTGTTAGACTTACAAAACTCCAAAAATTTGTGTTCACCCACTAAATTTTCAATAATTTTTTTAAAAATCACAACGTTTGAAACCTTCTAAACCCTCCTATGGTTTGATATACCTTTTATCATATCCCAGAATAGGTACCAGTCTCTGAATACTGATGTGTTTTGCGATGCTCTCAACTTAAAGTAATTCTGTTTTTCTTAGTTCTATTTTGCTGAGTTCCGATGCTTGTACAGTCATGGAAACATAGACCTGCTACCGAGTAAGCATCCTAAATCATAGAATCATGGAATCATAGTATAGTTTGGGTTGGAAGGGACTTTTAAAGGTCACCTAGTCAAACTCCCCTGCAATGAGAAGAGACATCTTCAACTCGATCAGGTTGCCCTGTCCAACCTGACCTGGAATGTTTCCAGTGATGGAGCATCAATAGCTTCTCTGAGCAACCTGGGCCAGAGTTTCACCACCCTCATTGTAAAAAAATTTTCCTTTATATCTGGTCTAAGTCTTTCCTCATTTAGTTTAAAACCACTATCACTTGTCCTATCACAACAGGCCCTGCTAAAAAGTCCCTCCCCATCTTTCCCGTAGGCCCTTTAGGTACCGGAAGGGGCTTAAGGTATCCCCAGAACCTTCTCTTCTCCAGACTGAACACCCCCAACTCTCAGCCTGTCCTCATAGGAGAGGTGTTCCAGCCTTCTGATCACTTTTGTGGCCCTGGTAAATCCAATGCCACCATGTCATTGTACTGTCTTTCCTTCAATAACACTATGAATTAGTGTTCCTAAGAGACCAGAAAAGATTTGAAGATGGTAGGATGAGAGTGCATTTACCCTGAGTACTCAGGAGTGATGGTATGAAACAAAAGTAGATTTTCTGAACTGCTTGTAGTGTAATGTAAGATGTCTTTTTCAGTGAATCCTCAACATTGTCAACGATGTTGTACTAAAGCTAATTTTGCAGTAATGTCCAACTAGACCAGCAGAGTGGACATCTCATTCACTGGTGGGTAGTCATGGCAACACAGGCTGATTCACACAAAGGGCTACGTAGAGTGATAGGGTCAAAGATGATAGCACGGCCCTTGACCACTCTGCGGCAACACCTGATTTGGACTGGTGCAGGTTATGGGAATAGTGTACCACATGGCAGCAGTACGCGGTTGGATCCATGACTCGAGGTCTTTCAGAAACAGGGGCCATGATGAGCATAAACATCACTGGTTGTAAGTGGATACTTCAAACATACCAAATAATGCTGTGTGCACATAGCAGCTGAACAGTAGCGAGCATTCCTGTCCTTAGAAAAAGTGGCTGGTAGGCAGTTCATGCCATTGTTTCTTTTTATTCTGTGGGAAGACAGGCTTCTTTTTTTTGCTTTAGAATCCAAGACAAGCTATTAATATAATTTCTACCATAACATTTCTCTTTTGCCCTTTTTTTAGCCACAAAATCAAATTCTACAACCACATGAAAGCTAGAAAACTGTGGACATACATTAGTTACATTGTTACTCATATTTAATCATTCTATATGAAACAGCATGCATCAAAACTTTATTAATGAGTTAACTTTTCTGTTAGTAAAAGCTGAGTACTGTGATGCTGTAAGATAAGCTTCCATCCTCCAGAACAGAACCGGGGATCCCAGGTTTACGATGGATATTAGGAAAAATTTCTTCCCTAAAAGGGTTGTCAAGCCTTAGAACAGACTGCCCAGGGAAGTGGTAGAGTCACCATCCCTGGAGGTGTTTAAAAGACGTGTAGATGTGGTGCTGAGGGACATGGGTTAGTGGTAGTTTTGGAAGTGTTGGGTTGATGGTTGGACTCGATGATCTTAAAGGTCTCTTCCAACCAAAATGATCCTATGATTCTACTGTTCTAGAGAGGGAATGAGAAAGGCAGCCAGATGGCCATTCCATTTACTCATCAGGGCACTTGGATGGACAGAGGAGATTTAGCTTCTGGAATTATTTTTCTCTTTTGTATGAAACCCTGACTGCACGTGACGGCTGACACTTCCTTTTGAAAGGACCCCAGCCCTTTCTGTGAGTGTTGGTGAGTTTTATGGCTGGTTATCCAATATGAAACTGCCACAACTCTTTTGGGAGCAGGTAAAGAGGGGAACACATCACTCCTGACTCAGTGCGGCGTGGTCCTGAGCTAGTCACTCCACCATCCATGCTTGCCAGAATAGATTCAACTCTATTCTGCATGAGCATGAACAGAGATCTGGGTTGTCTCTGAGGTGGAAAGAGTCCTGTTGTCTGCAAAGACATTTAAATCACATTTAAATGTAACAGGATAATGCGCACCATATGGAGCTTTACAAGAGCTCCTTCACTCCCCATTCATTATATTTTTTGATATTTTTGCACACTAAAATACACTAAGGAGAAACACTCCACCTTCTTGTGTAAGCCTGGAGTGGGACGAGCCAAAATCATATTATCTTTATCGTGCAGGTATTTCACTCATTTTAAATATAATGTGTGGCACCTAGCCTAAAGTAGTTGGTTCTGCCACAGAACAGCCACATTTCAATCCAGTGCTCCCTGCTGAGGAGGCTTTTCAGTAAATTAAAAGATTCAAAAAACAAACAGAAAAGGAAAAGAAGTGGTTCCTGCCTGAAAGCAGGAAATCATTAATTCCTGATATTGGGCTACATCCCCAAACCCTTTAAACTGTATTGTACAAAGTTATGCAGCAGTTTAGTTTCTGTGCCTTGGCATTAGCCTTTCAGGTGATTATGTTGCCACTTTTGGATCTCATTATCATTTGGGTAATCTTTACAATTTCTAGCTTGTTTCCATTTCTTCCACCATAATAAATTATTAATAATCCCCTCTGAGTCTTCATTAAATGGCTTCTATTCAAATTGGCCTCTATAGGTTAATGAGGGCTCTAAATATGCTACAAATGGACCTAGAGTTCATAGGTTGTTGATTTATTATTTTCCCGTGACAGAACACTGCACTAAAAGCTATTTCCTTTCATTTATCTGATGTACTACGTTCATAGTCATTATGCAAAATAAAGCAAGATGTACTCTCTGAAATTAGAACTATTTCTTCATTTCCAACTATGCATGAATGTGCACATGTATTAAGAACACTATGGGATTCATTTTGAAGGTCTTAGAACCATGATGTATAGTGGTGAAACGGTCTGCAATCCCATAAGATATTATTTCCTTTGGAGATAATGGCTTATGGACATGAAAACTCTCGGGACCAAACTGACTATGGGAGTGAAATTTAAATTATACCTCGATGGCATATGTTGCGCCTAGATGTCTGCATACCTTCAACAGAGTAGACGAAAAGATTATTAAGTAATTCAACAGTGAATAAAGTAGAAGTCTGCCAAAGCTTCTCTCTTCCTTCATTGCTTAAGATCAATCAATAACATATTCTCACTTTTTAATATTTATATTGGGCTCTTTCTGAAAATAAGGTTTGCGCACCATTTCCCTTCAGAAGTGTGACACAATTAAGGAGCTGAGATTGAAATAAAAGTTTCCTGAAATCTTAGATAATTTAATTATATTATGCCATGGTTTTAACAGAAATTTTCTACATTTATCAGAGCACTCTTTACACTTTAGAGCTATTATTTGGATTTCCAATTATTAATCTTCCTTATCTTGATGAAATAAGCTTATATAAGTGTAGCTTCTAGAGCCATCTGTCTCCCTGCCTTTCTGAAATTCATCTAGAAACTTTCCTATATAAAAATTTAATATTTGTTTCTTTTCAGTGATCTCTTTTACCTCAATTTTTATGGCATGGACTTGAGTATTCTGCATATCACATTTAGGAACATTTTCTTTGCCAAAATTCAGTGTATAGGCTTCTTACTAGTGCTAACTAGAAATAATGTTCCAGAAAAGAAAAATAATGTTTTAGATTAAAAAAAAAGAAAAAAAAAAAGAAAGAAAAAAAATATTAGGGATAACACTATTAAGGAAAATAGGAAATTGATAAGTGTACTTTTTGTAAACTACATCAATATGTTGATGCTAAATAAGTTAAACTACAGAAGGAAATAAAATTAATAACTGCAAAAGTGTTATTTCATCTATAGTGTGATATCTGGAGCTGAAGGTAACTTAGAAAATAAATTATTGTAATGTCGTACACCTTTCCTCACTTAGGCCTTCCAAAAGGTGATGTGGGATCCAAGTTCCACAAAAAACAGTGTATACTTGCTTTCTCAGTTTTTATACTGTAAAGAGCTTGTTAAAGGCAAACAAAATGAAAAAAGACAAAAGTTTGATAAATAATAGGTGTTTTTAGAATCTTCTAGCTTTATATATTGTATTACACTTAGTAAAAAATTGTTATTTACTATTATTTCATGTTGTCATTCCAGTAACATAACAACAATATCAATTCCCTTTCATAACCCACAGAGTAGCAATACTTATGTGAACAATACTTTACAGGAACTCAAACCCAGTTTAACATTCGATGTTGGATTTCTTTTAATCACACACAGGAAAAAAAAATTTGCATATTCTCAATTACATTCAGACAGTGTGCAGAGCAAGATGTTGTTGTTTATTCTTGACTGGTATTAACTCGAAGTTTCTTGAAAAATAAATTGTAGGTGAAATGTATCAACCTGCTTAATCCTGGTCTCATTAGCAGATGAAAATTTCAACAAGTCACTCTTTCCAGTTGTGTATTACTCTTGCACGGCAAATCCCCACAGTAAGAAATCACCAAGTGTTTGAGGTAACCTTTTAAAATGATCTAATCTCTTCTCATTAAATAGTCCTGTCATTTTTAAAGATGGCATTTTGTGCTAATGAAATTTCTGACCAGATGTCATACAGAGTGCAAAAAACCCAAACAAACATTGCAACAGATAAATAATAGTAGCTTTTCTATTAAAAAGAATTAGTAAGATTCCTGGGTGTTGAGAAGGAAATGGTGAATGTATAAAAGAGGAATAACAGTAAAAATAGATAAATCATGCACTATTGGGTTGGTCTGTAACTTTGTTACACTTCAAAGAAGATAAAGGACAAAAAAGAGTGGCTGCTCTAGTAAAAACATTAATTTAAAAATTCTTAGACTGCAATTTTGGTCTTTGCTTCTTGTCTTGTTTTTGGGTTGGGTTGTTGTTTGTTTTGTTTTGGGTTTTTTGACAAAACTACCTTTTCTTTTTACTTTCACTATTTTTCACCTGGTTTTAAGGAAGTGATGCACCAGTAATTCCAGTACTGTCTGTCAAAGCAACTTCTGGAGTGACCTGTGTATAACAAAACAAGCTAATTTTGGTATGACAATGTTCACCACAGTTGGAAGCAGGCTGGATTTCAGGTTCAAGGTTGTGTCTGTTCTCTAAGAGCTTGTTTGGGGCTGGCAGGCCAGGTGCTTAAAGAACAGTCCTAAGAAAAGGATATTTTACTGTCAAGCTTTAAGGCTACATTTCCAAACAGCAGCTCTGCTACTCTTTGTTCAAGCATATTGTGTATTATTTGTTTCTGATGCGGTAGTAAGAAACTGTGTGGTATTTCCTTTTCCCTAAAATTTATTTGCATTTGTCTTCTCCCTTCTCAGCAACTTCATCTCTGATGAAGATGATAGGTCAGAACACCTCGCAGAACATCTGTAGCAACATCACAGCTCTCAGGATAACAGAGAAGTGATTGGGAAAAAAAAAAAAAACCAACAACACCTGAGTGGTGCATAAGGAACTAGAGCTGCCAGTTAGAAAACAATTTGCACTAATGAAATCTTGCCCCTAAATCAGGGTTGCAGCCAGATGTCTCTGCTCATTCAGCATTCAGAGCCTGTGTCTAATAGTGCCGCTTTGGATCTGTGGTCTGCTTCCTTCTTAAATGTCTAACACACTCATTTACAGCCAAATTATTGTTCAAGGTCCCTTTTCACTGAAGAGTACTACTGTTTCTTTTTTTTAAGGAATCTTGGTAAGAATTGTGTGAGCCCATCTTCTTGCATCTATACGAGCATCGTCTTAGTATTTGAGCCTGCTGCTCTAATTTTTCCGTAGTCTTCCACTGAAGCTGTCAAAGCTGCAAGTGTTTCTTTCAGATTAGCCGTGTTTTGCTCTGACACATCCAGATTCACACACTAGAGTGTCAGACCCGTGGAGGTAACGAATACCCACACAGCCCGCACCGTACGTGGAGTTTCAGCCTGTCTTTTTTAGGAACAGAAAATGGTGAGTGGTTTGGACCTTCGCAGTGAGCAGCAAGGACCAATGTGTGTTACACAGAGAGGCTAATTAAAGCAGAAAGCTGCCAAAAAGACATCCACTCAACAGCTTTCTCAGCTGATCTAACTTTGGTCAGGCAGTGTACTTGGGATTTTTTTTCACTGCAGAAGCAGCCTGGATAATGTGAGCAATGGCTTCCCATGCATCTGATTTTTCTGTTTGCTAAATATAGGTTCCCCAAGTTGTTTTGATCACAGTCCAAAATTGTGTTTCTCATCTGAGTGAGTTTATAGAAAGAATCCTATAATGCACATATAACCTCATCATACACATTTTCATTTTTGCCAGAAAAAACAGGTATTAACTGTGTAGCAAAGGACCCCGGGAGACGCTGTTACATTACAGAAGAAGCTCACACTTTGGACTATAGCCAAAGATACACCAAACAGAAATTGGTTGAAAGAGTAGTCTTCAAGCAGATTAAAAATTTCTGGGGTTGGTTCAGATTCTTAAGCCAGGACTCTTCATGCCACACAATTTAAGAAATTGTTTAGATTCCAATAACTAAATTAATATTCGGTCAGCACATCCTTCACTGAGACAGATTTTATTAAGTTGCATAAATATGGATATAAACAGAGATTTTTCTCATGGTGGCTCAGTGACTTACCCACCTCTGTACATTTGAGTCCCTTTGCTCTTCTATAATAGCTTCTAGTTTCATTAATTGTTCTTTAATAACACAGAGATTTGCAAGGATGGTTTGTGAAACTGTCAGAGCAGAGACACTTGTTTGCTTACAGCACCGATGTGACCCATAGCTTTTCTAACTACAATGATGTGTAAATATGTTTCTTGTACAGTTTGCTTTTGCCATCATTTCAGTTCTATTTTCTCTCCCTGAATTAGCCAAAATTGTTTGGAAAACTCAAGGAGGACTCATTAGCCCCTGCATTACTACGTAATTTGTTGACACTTTCCTCAGTGTCAGAAGGAGCAGTCGATGCAGTGTTACCAGCCTCAAGCAGAATCTTATCTGGTTGTCGCTAATCCTCTAATTTGTGTTTTGCTGAGAAGGAGATGCTAAAGAGCATCCAACTGTTGATTAGTTGGATTCATGCTTATGTATCACCGATTCATCCTAATCCACTAACAAAACTGCCTGCACAACTCAGCTGCCTGGGTACCTGGGGGACAATACGCTTCTGGTAATATTCCCTACAATTTGCCATTTTTGAGAAATATTTATGTTATTTAAAGAGCTGTGTGTTTGCCACATGTTTCAAAGTTTCTGTTTTCTTCCCTTCTGTTGGAGTTCTCAGATTCTCTGTTACACTCAGAATCTTGTTTCTGAGCGAGGGAAGTCCCCTTTATATATAAAAACAAAACCAAGAATTTATTGTTAGCATAATGGAAATCTTAACGGTCTGCTTCAGGAATCAACACTAGTCTAGATCTAATTATTACAGAAAAACAAAGAATAATGCAGTTCGAGTACTTATGTGCAGAAAAGCTTAAAATGACCAATAATATGACTAAAATTGTAACACAGACACTTAGTTTCCATCCCTTTTCCTGGTCTTATGCTCACTCTTCCACTGCTCCTCTGGGTACGGAGGTCAGTGGTTTCATGTTGATGTCGCTGTTGGGGTGGGGTTATGACAAGTCACATCTGGAGTCCTTTGCCAAGAGGAATATGATGTTCTTATTAATGATTTTTCTCTTTTTTTTTTCCCCCCTTTCCTCTTTGGGTCATTTATATGTATTTGCTAGAATGCAAACACATTACTCTTTCTTCAGCAGTCCATGGTTCCAGATTATGTCCAAATTCACTATTTATGATGCCCTTTATGTAGGTGAGATACTATTTCTGTGTTCTTTTTCTTACCCTTATGCCCAGCTCTGTATTTTTTTTCACTGAGTACTAGTAAGTCTAGTGGTCTCCATTGTCAAGCCTGCGTCCCATCTCTTATCACCCCATAGCTTTACTCCTTCACACCACACACTGGGTCTTCTCAAGGCTCCAACATCACAAATGTCCACACTACGTCATTGTGCTGGAGTGGTAAATAGCTCATTCTACCTACAACAACCTTCTGTTACTGCCATCTGTATCAAACTGTGGCTGTACCATACACAGCTAAAGAAAACAAAAGAAATTAACCTTAGACACCTGGGCAATTAGAGAAATTGCTGTCACAGCTAAGCCAAATAAAATGAAGCTGTGGACAGGTCAAGAGAAGTTCAGACAACAAGCCTGACGAGAAAGAAAAGTCTTTCCCTTAGTATTTCCTTGTTTATTACCCTCCACCCAGGTCTTCTGTAAAGATGGATGAACAGTAAGTCTGTAACCTCTGCAAAAGACCTTGATTCTGCATCAAGGAAAATCCCACAGGGCATTTCTTCTTTGTCCTTTCTCCTTCTTGTAGGAGAAATAAAGTAGCTCCCAAATAGACCGCGACAGCCAATGCTGCAGAGCTACTCTACACTTCCATTCCACAGAGACGCATTAAACACGTATGACAACCTACATTTAAGCTGGCAACAGTGTTCAGGTTCTGCTCAAACTAGCAATTAACAGCAGCCTAAACCCCTATAAACTTCCAAACACTCTTGTCTAATTTACTTACCAGTTATCGCAATATGTTCCACATTATTAAGTATTATAGGGTGAGTGGAAAAATGGTTTCTGAAGCAAGTCTAGATTTGTTGACTTGTTTATGATACATCATATCACAGCAACCGACCACACTGGACATTTTTAAATATTCAACATGAAAATTTGTCTACTAAATTATCTTTGCTTGTTCTACCTTTATTTATCTTTTGAAATGTAAACCAACATCTGAAGATTAATGTGACATTTTCATGTCTCAGTACTTTTGTTCCCTGATATATATCAAGACCAGAACAACATTAAACAACTGTCTGAATTACAAGTATGGTTGTATCAGTCTTTGGAACAATGTAAAATTGGCCACCAACCCAGCTAATAAAAACAAATAAAGAGCATATTTGACAGTGAGCAATACACTTTTTTGTTAAAATTATGGTTTAAGATTAAAAGCAGAAATCTCAATAAATGTCATATAAATTAAAACTTATGTATAAAAAGTAGCTTCCTTCCTCTTTTGTTTAAATACAACCTTTAGGAATAGAGATTCTTAAATTTTACTAATCTCAGAATCATGTGATTTAAACCCAACATTACTGATATGAAACTGATATGAAAGGCTTTAAAATATGGGTTATAAAACCAAAGTTCATGTCAAACTGCAGCCCAGGGAATGTTTACTAGTGTCTGTACAAAACTGACCGTATTTTATTGGCTCTTCTTTCCTGTTTACAATGAAGATCAGGCAAATTGACAAAGATATTTCTGTATTTGCAGTAGATAGCATGAGATTGTTAAAAAGTATTCAGTATTTGTATGTAAAAAAATGTAATCCACGGTACTGTTTCCATTAATGTTTGAATTACTAGCAACAAGTTTGCTTGCTGGTTAATTTATCAGCAAGGCCATCCTATACATCAGGACAGCCACTTTCTTCTGCTCAAGCCTTCCTACTTGCATGGTGATCTGATAATTTCTTTCCTTTTTCAATACTTCAGTGATCAGATCAGTGTAGAATTAAAAAGCACCATCAGACAAGTCTTACACAGATATTGTTATAATGAAATATTGCTGTGAACTCCAGTCTTATACAATAACTTTGTTAGTCAACAAAGTTGTTAGTCAACAAATTTTGCAATATTTTTGGGATGCTGCTGCATTGCACTTGGACTGGTAAATAAGAGAGATTACTTTGACAGATGTTTTGTCACTTATCAGTAAGATGTGTTTTAGTCTTTTTCAGTTAATTTACAGAACAAATTAGACCTTATCCTATGATAGTAGGATTTGTAATTCAAAACATATTTTGATTTTATGTACAAACAAAAGTGAAAGAAGTTTTAGGAAAACTACTTTGAAAAAGAATTTGTGCTGTTTGTTTGTGATTCATGACAAAGTCACTTGAAATGCCTCTAATCCTATTTTTCATTTGTCTTAAGGAAACAAGACCATAATATACCTCAGTGGTGTAAGGTGGGAATGAAATATTAGTAATAAGAAATTGAGCATAGCATTATAAACCGCTCTTGTGGCTGATCGAAAAGCTGCTATTTTTTTTGAATTATTACAGAGAAACAGAGGATACAGATTGAGTTTCAGATGCACAGACTTTTCTTTCTAATTCATGTTCTGTAAAGAAACGAGTCTAGTGATAGTGACTGATATAATTGACAGATGCCTATAGAATATGCTGGGGTAGGAACAATCCATTAATCTACCTTTAAACATGAGAAGATACTAGTAAACCCCAAAGCTTATTTAGTCTTTTCTTTTCAGCCTTGATCCCCAGGTCTGCGAAATCCACCAGCGTAACTCCACTAAATTTAGCAGACGTGGGTATTTCATGAGTGATTAGCAATGGCAAGACATGGGATGAGCTTTGACAAGAGGAAGAGTTTGGAAACTCCCACCCAACCACCTGCTAATGCCTTTCCTGTGTCATCTCTATAACATGTTGATTCTCCTTCCTGAGTTCCTCCATACACTCTTAAGAGCTTTTATCTTGCAGGTGTGCCTATTTAGTGCAGTTATGACACACAACCAGCTATGTTTAAACTAAAATAAGTGAAATATTTGTAAGTTACTTTCAACGTTGGAAAGATTTAAAAGCAGAGTTTGCAAAGTGCTTAGTCTCCTGTTGGACCCTCCAACCTTTAATATGGATTTCTTCCCTGAATACTTTTTGTATCATTAATAAATAGACTTTTTCCTGTATACTTTTTATATTGTTTACATTACTTTTCACTGCAGTTTAATATTGGAACCATCATATTTTATAGCCCCATAAAGTTATAAAGGCTATACCAATTTCTAACATAATATTTTTTATGGAAATGACAAAGATTTTCCATGAAGTCAGCCTTCCAAAAAGGCCTGTAGTGCTGCTCTCCACAGACGGTAATAATGGCAATAATATTTATTTAGTACCTTTCATCTAAGATTGGCAAATATTTTGCATGAAGTCCTAGCTCTGTGTTTGCTTTAGACTATGCCACTGCGTTTTCTCTCAGCAGGAGTATGAAGGTAAATCAAAGTACTGCTTTTATAGATGCTGCGCCCATTATGGGAATGTAAATTATATTCTTCCTTCTCTCATTATTAAAAAAAAAGGGGGGGGGGGGAGATGGCCCTGAATACTGACACACAACCCTTTACTTATGGCCCTTTTGGAGCCCACATACATTTCTGTCCCGATTATTTGAGCCTCTGTTGTGCTGCAAGGGAAATAGATATTTTTCTACTTTTCTGAGGGGAAAATTGAATTGCAAGAATTAAGGTGATCACGCAGGCTCATATCAGCGGTGAAGGAGGGTTTGAGGTAGAATACATTTTTCCAAATGAATAGTTCATCATTTTAA
The DNA here is from genome assembly GCA_025774025.1 of Xenus cinereus. Taxonomy (NCBI): domain Eukaryota; kingdom Metazoa; phylum Chordata; class Aves; order Charadriiformes; family Scolopacidae; genus Xenus; species Xenus cinereus. The sequence goes on along the minus strand of JAOXJK010000032.1, from coordinate 77,493,722 downwards.
TGATTTGATCAGTATCTTTAGAGTGTGAGTCATTTACTTTTGGTGCGTGTTGGAAAGGCGTACATTCACCCACTTTGGTAATACTACATCTAGTGTAATTTTTTTTTCTGCATACAGCAGAGAACTGAAAAAAACCCAACCATGATTATGACAAAAACCAACCGACATATAAAAATATTCTATCTCCTCTTACAATCACTTTCTAAAATTTCTTCACTGCTAGTTATTTATTAATTTTTTCTCTTCCAATCAAGTGAAAATGATTTACTTGTCAACCCAATACTATCATTTTTTTCATGTTATTTTGGAATGCTTTGGTCAAAACAGGTTATATTTTAGCAGCTTTACTTCTAGTAAGCCTTGATGATGCTCAATTTTTTAAGACATAAAATTGGAAAGAAGTCTCATGCAGTATTTGCAATTTCACTTCTTTCTGATAGCCCAAGTGTGTCCTGCAAGCCAAAAGCTTTAGATCTCCTGAACGCAATAAGAATGTTGTTGCTGAGTTGGTTTTGCAAGAATTTAATCCTTTTGTAGTGTGCAAATAGGAATGCAGTACTGAAACATCCAGAAGAACCAGTTCAAGCTGTTGTATTAGTAACATCAACTTATTACCATGGAAATGCCACTCTTCCAGGATTTAACTTTGAATATTAGAAATTATAGTCTGTTCTGTGAAAGAACTGCTTTTTAAAGATTATTATTTTATATACTTAACATAGGTAAATGACAAATAAAACCAAAGACCAGTAAAATGATTGATGCTGTTCCAAGTACGTACTTGAGTTTTCCCCTCCCACTTAGTGTTTTCTTACTAAATTGTACAGAGGTTCTTTGAAAAGCATTTTGATTGCTACAGCTATTATGTGAATACTCAGAAAATATTCAGTTTATTTCACTTAATGTCAGGACTGGAATATATATTTTTTTCTTTTAATAAAAAGCTAAAAATATGATTTGGACTCTTGTCAGTCCTTACTCGATAATTGGTATCATCTCTTCACCAGTTCTTCAGTTCTAGTCATAGCTGCCAAGATAATTTTCCTCTTTACCTGACATATTACTGCCTCATATTTTAATCTCTGCTTACTCGTTTGTTTTCCTGCTGCAGCCTTGTCCCCTGGTAAGTGTGGGATTACCATTATTTGTAACAGGTCACAGGCTTTGTGCCAAGTTGCCACCACAGACTGCAAGCCTGTCTGGACCTCCCTGGAGACTATTTTTGCTTGTAATATCAATTATCTAATGACTCTGGTTTAGCTTTTGCTTAGTTTGGTATAATTTTGCTCTATTGTTATGTTTAGCTAATACAGTAATAATAAGTTACTGGCAAGAATGAACTATCTAATGACCTGGCAAAAACTGCAGCCTAAAGGACTGCATGCATGGGAAGATAAAAGAGGCCTTGAAAGTGCATGCCCAGGATGATAGTAGAGGCCACAGGGCTAGAAACATCTCAGCTGTGGTCAGTTACTGGTTATAAAATGACCACAGCCTTGGGAGCTTGGCAAAATCAGTGCTAGGGGTATTTAAGAGAGTAAGAACATATATAATGCACATCTTATATAGTAAATTCAGATGTAATGTTTGTTTGTATCAAAAGAAGGAAAGTATAAAGTATGCTAGAAAGCATACCAAAATTGCATTGAGGTTCAGAATAAAGAAATGGTAACCATTAACACCTTACTCATCTCAGTGAAGGACTTGGGATGCTGAAGACTTGCTGTAAACCTCCCTCCTCATGTTGACTTTAGGATCCAGGAGAGCAGTAGAATGATGAACATACCACCAGAGAAAGGGGTAAGTACCAGAAAGTTTGTGTATACATCATTTTAACTGTGTATAATTTGAACAAATAGTAGTTCTTTCATCAGACTTGTAAGACTTTAATTAGAGTAACAGTAAATTATTGATTTTGCATATATGGCGTAGTCCTCTTGTCTGTAATAAGATTCTAAATATAAGAAACAAATGAGAACTCAAGCAACCTAATCTATGACTTATATGCAATGAATTGGTAATACTTTTCAGTGCAGTATTTTACCCCCTTACTCCATATTTCCCTATTGTTCTTTCTCCTGTTGTCCCTTGTTGTTTTTTGCATTTGTCAAACTACCAGCTTATCATATCCATCCACTTCTCAGATTTTAGCTTGAACAATGAACTTGAGTGTCTATTATCAACTCATTAACCTCTTTTCCTTAAAATCTTTCCTTATAAACCACAGAAAGATACAAAAGTATTAATGGTGAGTCGGTAAGCATTGGGACACTCTGCTCTTCAGGTTTTGTTTTTTAATTGCAAATAAATCAGTTAAAAAAAATACTTTTTACACTTTTCTTCTTCCTGGATTGCCTGCCAGTTAGTTAAAGGAAAGGATACTATGTTTGTCAGTGGATTCCTGCCCAAGTCTGCCGTGAAGGTGTAATAATTAAAATGACATCCTTCTACAGGCCATTGTGCAGATAAGGCTTAGAGTTCCCCAGGCTCTTCTTGCCTGAAACCTGTGTTCTCCATTACAGTCCCACGCAAGCTACTACACTTCTTACATTTCTACAATTACAAGGGGTTTTTTTTCAGGAAGAGCATTCCAAATATGTATAGCAAGAAAGCGGGAAATCAATTTGCGCCTTCGCAAATCTACCTGTTATTAAATAAGCTTTTCGATAAAGGAGTAAATCTGCGTTATTGTACAGCAGCATGAGGACATAATCCTGGTAGAAGCCTCTGTTCTCTACAGTCATAATGATTCAAAGTTAAAAGAACTAAACAGCTTTTACTCTTTTGCACTGGTTTTTTTTTTTTTTTTTTTTTGGACAATATGAATAATTAAAAAAAAAAAGAAAAAGGATTAATGCTTCTCATGGTACAGAAAGTGAATGAAGTTAGATTTATGGCATTGTTGAACATTGGACTTCTGGTGGCTAAATATTGGTTGAACAGCTTGTGCATTTTCAATGTCTTTGTATTATTCTTATTTGCTCTTTGTCTTAAGAATAGCTGTCTATTGCTTATAAAAATTAAGATTTAATAGAGTTTAATGATCTTAAAATTTAAATAGCTGTGCATTTTTATGTAAGGCTGCAGGCTACTGGCTAGACTAGCCTGTAGACTAGCAGCCACGTTTTTTGTCAAATATCTGCACACTTTATTACGCAGCTATTACCCTTGATTTACGTTTGTTCAGTCCTGAAGTGGTTCCCATTACATTTCCTTCTATCTCTGTGAGGTATTAGATTTCTGAAAATCCAGCCTCAATGTGGTAGTTTTATTGATTTAAGAAATAGCATCTGTTAATTCAAACCCAGAGGCTACAGTTGGTTGCTGAGTCTTCCTAGAGATCTGGAGGAGAGCACTAAGTAGTAAATACTCAGAGTAGTTCATTGTCCATATGCTGTGCCTTTCTAGGATAATACTATATACACCCTTGTCATGATTTAACCCCCGTCGGTAACTAAGTGCCATGCAGCCCCCCCACTCACTTTCCCTCATGTTTGGATGGGGGAGAGATTTGGAAGAGTAAAAGTGAGAAAACTTGTGCGTTGAGACAGATTAATAGGTAGAGCAAAAGCAGTGCACACAAGCAAAACAAAACAAGGAATTAATTCCCTGCTTCCCAAGGGCAGGTGGGTGTTCAGGACCTCCAGGAAAGTGGGGTCCATCACAGGTAACAGTGACTTGGGAAGACAAACCCCATCACTCCAAATGTTCCCCCCTTTTTCTTCTTCCCCAGCTTTATTTACTGAGTGTGACATTGCATGGAGTATCCCTTTGGTCAGCCGGGGTCAGCTGTCCCAGTTGTGTCCCTTCCCAACTTCTTGTGCCTCCCCCCAAGCCTGCTCACTGATGGAGTGGTGTGAGGAGCAGAAAAGGCCTTGATGCTGTGTAAGCCCTGCTCAGCAATAGCTAAAACATCCCTGTGTTATCAACACTGTTTCCAGCACAAGTCCTAAACATAGCACCATACCATCTACCATTAAGAAAATTATCCCAGCCAAAACCAGCATAACCCTGGGGGAAAAAAAAGGACAGAGAGAGGACGTTCCTGTGGTTGAGGTTCTGCATCCTCAAGACTGGGGTTCCTCTGCAAGCCCTAATGGAGAGAAAAGGCAGAGTTCTTGCCCTCTGGGGCAATCACGAACACAGCTGTACAACTGACCATTGCCCAGCTTGCACTCTACAGTGGACCCAGCTGCACTTTGTCAGTCTCGTCACCAATGAACGAAATGAAACAAGAATCACAGAATGGTTTGGATTGGAAGGGACCTTAAGTCCAGTTGCAGGGATCCAGTTCCAACCCCCTGCTGCGTGCAGGGACACCTCCCACTAGACCAGGTTGCTCAAAGCCCCATCCAGCCTGGCCTTCAACACCTCCAGGGATGACTTCATTTCAAACAGTTGCGTTCACTTGCAGTGGAGACACCCCCTTCCAACTCTCATTGCGTGTGTGCCTACAAATACCTCTGTAGCTTCTGCCATTGCTTCAAAAAAGTCTTTCTCTCACAACGTATTTGAACTTTAAATAGTCTAAGACATTCTTCAAGACATTTGAACTCTCCATACAGCCCTTATAATTAGCCCTGTCTTTTTGAATGGGTGAAACTGTATCTTAACTAATCTGCTTCAGGTGAACGTGTTAGTCTCATGAGAAATAGGAGATGAGGAAGAGCTGAAAAGCAAATTATGGAAAAAATAAATCATATCACGCCACAGTGTCATTGTCCTGCTCCTCAGCCATTTTTCACTATCTTCTAGTGTCATTGTAACCTTGCGCACAAGGTTAAATGTCACAGTGTGGTTGTATCAAAATAGCAACATTTCTCACATATGAAAAATACTGTACCATTGACTATACCGTATTTCCTGGAGAGAGATGTTACAAAGACGTTAGCACAATAAAAAGAAAAGCTAGACTCATTTCTACATTTGAATTAAGATGTGTCAATCACATGCTGATGCCAGAAATTATTTCTGTCAATATCCCATGTTTCTTTGGATCCTTGCATATAAATTTGTTATATTTTAAATGCCATCAAATCTAGTTTAGCAAAGCAAAAATAAGAAATCAGATTATTTCACTTTGATTGACCCCAAAACAATATTTATAAGCAACAAAATAACTGCAGAGCTGATTAGTATGGAGAACAGAGGGGATGAACGTCTCCAGGAAATAAGAATTGAAGGGGATGCTCAAAACACGCAACCAGATCGAATTGTTCGACAGCTTACACTATTTCCTAACAAACAAAACAATATTAATACCAGAAAGACCCAGGGTATGTCTCAGACATCAGTGAAAGGTGTTCCTAAGCAGAGCCTTGTAAGGGATGTCAAGCCAGACAGCAAAATGTAGGTAACAATGCCCTGTTTAACACCAGTATGTTAGATATTTGCCTCCACATAGTCTTATTTCATCCCTACTCTCTTTCTGTCTTAAAGGGAGCTGAGATTTTTTCTCACCTTTATTTGCCTTCCGTCTCTTCATAATATTCTATAACTCGGTACAGAAACAGATAGATTTAAAAAAATCCTGAGTTTTTATTTCCCTGGATGAGGTGTCCTTAATCCACCTCCTTACAGATTTTTATTTTAATGAAAGCCTTAATTTTTTAATGAATGTTTTTTCAAATTTCTTTTCTTAGACCACCATGTTAGGATTTGATAGTAATATATATTTCCAGTATAGAGACTTCCAGGAAACTTTCAAAAACAGTAAAAAAGAGCTCACTCTTTTGTTAAATTTTATATTCTTTTGATGCCTTTCTAGAAAGGGAGAAGCAAATAAAGTATACAGTTTCTATAACAATTTTTATACATCAGGATAGGGAAGAGCTGTTCTTTGGAAATCACACATTTTAGGATGGGACTAAATTTCTCTTTTCACAAGAGTGTTTTGTGCTTCTTCTCTTGTTCTCCCTACCACAGTGAAGGAGCGAATACAGCTTTTCTGCTTCACTACCCCTCTAGCCAGTGTGGCCTTTCTCTACTTGTATTTCTGGTTATTGAGTGCTCTATTCATCCGTTCTGTTATTTTTGTCCTTCATATATCTGTCCAGTTATTGATTTTAGCTAATACTTGCATGGATTGTTAAAACATGGAGAGTTGATTTATTTAGCCCTTTATAAAATGTTCCAGACAATGCAACCTGTACCACTTCACCTCCGGATTATACTGGAATTGAGTTTTAGTCAGCATTCAAGAGAATAACAAAAAACACATTTTACTAGGAAATTGCAAACTGCACAATTAATGCAATTCTAACACTTTATTTCCTGAATGTTCATTTTCATGGACATTTTTAAAAAAAAACCAACAAGCAGAAACTCCACTAAATCTAAGAACTGTTTCCTAGTATGTATTTTTTCTAGTTTTTTCTTTTGATTTCTTTCCTAATTTCATCCTATTAAATTTATTACTACCACTTTGTTCCTTCCTAAATCCCTTTTTTGCCTTTGGAGTTTACAACCTTTACACAGACGCAATGTTCTCACGTCCCTCATCTGTTGTCATTTGGCCAAGGTACACAGAGTGGCATTTGGCTTTTACATTTTCTCTTCCTAAAATGTTCTCCCTCATCTTTCGTTCATTTTTTGCTGCTCCACTATGAAATGCATCTCATTTGCTCATTTACTTTCCTGGTAAACCGGTGCCCAGAACCGAATGCGATATTCCAGGCTTAGTTGCATGAGTGTTATGCTGTGAATGATTATTATTTCCTCACTCTTTGACACCTCTTTGTATGAAACCCAAAAGCTCATTGGCCTCCCTTAATGCCATATCACTCTATAGATTCATGCCTAATTTTCTACCCATTACCACCTCCATGGTTCTTTAAGCATTACTGCTTTCCAGGTTTCTCTCTCCCACTCAGTAGCTATGTTTTGGATTATTTTTCTTCATATATTATTAGATAGCCTTGTTCCAAATTGAATCTCATTTTGCTGTTATGTCCGTGATTCTAATATCACTCGGTCCCTTCCTATTATTTTTGTGCCATCGCTGGTGTTTGTAACACCTCCCAATTTAGTATAATATGTGAGTTTCATTAACTTGCTGTTTACTCCCACTTTCAAATCATTAATGAGGATGTCAGAAAAACCTGGAACCAACACTAGTCCCTTCAGTGCTACTAGACAGCTCCCCCACAACTTGATACATTGCTGTGTATCATTATCCCCTGTTAATGGCCCTTCAGTCACTTTTCAGTCCATATGACAGTGTCCCTATCCAAACGACTTTTAATTAATTTTGAGAGAGGGAATTTGACAGCTAATATGAAATGATTTCTTTTTTTTTAGTGCTTGAGACAGGATTCATGCAAAAATAGATTATAAAATCTATTTTCCTTTTTTGTACTAAAATTAAAATTCTATCATCAACAACAAACCCATCTCTCTTTCCTGACAAGTTCATGCTGCTCATTCCTTATGATTCCATTATCTACCAGCTATTCAATGGACATTTTGCTCCTGCTATTTATTTCCTTACTTCATTCAAGTTGAAATTTAAGTCTCTGATCTGATAGGTTCAGGATTATTCATAATTCTACAGCTTGTTCCTTTTTTTTTTTGCTAATATTTCAGGAACTCTCAAGCTCTCCCTGAATCTGACAGCAAAATAATTATCAATCAGGCATTTCTTTTCCTCCATTGTCTTTCCTCAAAATGCATGTCTGCTACAATCAAATTGCCTGTTACAATATTTCCATGGTTTCCCTTACTGTTCCCCTCGTCAGTAACTTTGTGTATGAGCTGTTTTGAAATTGCCCAGCTTCTTGTCTTTCTTAATTGAAAAAAAATCCATCCATAGTTTGCGTCACAAATTTCCCCCGTCTATGTACTCAGAACCCTTATTAGGAGGGATGGTGGGGGGTGCCTTCCCCCAATCATTTTTGATTGCTTTCTCTGTAACCAGTGTTTTTAAGCAGATTTCTTGGCACTTAGAATTCCCCGGGAGTATAGATTCATAGATTATAAAGCTACAAGGGACCATTATGATCATCTCCTCTGACCTTCTGCACAGTACATAACAGCAGTGGTTAGGAGAACCTTCAAGACACCTGCTGTGAAAGCAAAATGATACATAAAATGTTTAGAGTAAAAATGTGCTCATTCATCTTATTTCTATTCAGATTCTTCTATTATGCTCATCACAGCAACATCTCCTGCAAGATTCAAGGGAACATCTGATGATATATGCCTCTCCCTGCATGAGCTTAGTGGGGGCCATGGTTTATTAAAACACTGCACCTATGCCCTTAGCTGTTATCAAAAAAAAACCAAACCAAAACAAAAAACCAACCAACCACAAAGACCTACAAAAAACCAGGGTGAGCTTACAGGAACATTTATAAAGATTAGGAAAACACTTCACTCCGGGGATCAAGAGGCTAAAGAGTTCTTTCTTTTCTCCCCAGCATAGCAATCAAGTAGTGGGTTGTGTTCTGTTTAAATGCTGAGTACACACTGAGCTCCATCAAATATCTACAAAATTTCCCCGGTTCTTTTAGGATAAGCAATTATCAGCTAATGACAGTTAGAGATGGGAATGATGAAAGATCCAATTAAATTACTGATGCACTGCAAGATCTCACATCAGATCCTAAATTATATTTCCATTGGCAGTTTGGGTACTGGCTGTGGTGGTATGCCATAAAACCAGCGCATTATGTCCTGATAACAGCACCATAAAAGAGATTTGCTACTACTCTTACCCAGAGTACATTGGTGGCAACCTTCCAACAAGATTGCAAACTTTTCTACTTCTTTGCCAGTTTATGATGTTCATTTCAGGATTTGGAAAAATCATTGTTGTATAAATGTATAAAAACCTACAGATATATGGTGCCTACATCTGGCTGCTTCTGCATTGGTATTGCCCATACAGGGCAATCCAGCAATTTACATTTATTGTGGTTTATTCCATCTGTCTTAGCATCTAAAGACCTAGCAAATAACCAACTGAAAGTTTAAAAAATTCCCAAAAAATCTTGCTATACATATTGCACTGCATTCTCGTACACTCCTTGGGAAAACAAGGCTAAAAGTAGAGAATATCCACATCTTGGCATCTTTTTTCATGACTTGTTACAGTCAAAAGGAAGTTTTTGAATGATAATCAGGGCTGGAGCAGAGTTTGCTGTGAAGTGTTTTTTATTGCTGTTTCAGAAAAAAAAAAAAGTTATATCCTCAGTATCCCCAAAGCATAGGCTTTGGAAGCTTTGAGGGAATATCCAGGGACCGAGCTGCCTCCCAAAAGAGCTTGACTGCACTTCTCACTGCATTTTTTGATTCAGTTAGGGACTTGTCACTTGTCTCAGTGCACCTTAGAATATGTCTTCCAACAATGCTGCCTACATTTAGAAACTTAAAAATGGCAAACCCACACAGATCAAGAGAATTAGCTATAGGCCTATAACACACTTAAATAATAAAATTTAAAAACTGGTTTCTTAAGTATCCATAGATAGTCCTTGATGTGTAACATGTTTTGTGGAGAACCTACATTCAAGAAGATGACTATTCATCCACCTTGTTTTATTACATGTTAGAGATTTATAGCGTCTCTACAAAAATATTAAATTTTTTTTTTTAAATACAAGTCCCAAATAATTTCAAATCTAAAAAATGAGACTGCTTGCATTGTGGTGATCTTGGATGAATACAAGTTGAATAAATACCAATATAAAAAATTTGAGAGAGTACACTGATTTTCCTCTCTTTATATTTTCCCTGCTTACTGAAAAAATGAAACTCAATGAATCACATAACTGTCAGCTTGAAGATTACCTGTTTTTTTTCATTGGGGATTAGAATACTAAATTTGGGATTAGAATACTAAGTTTACTCACAGAAAGAAACTTGAAGATTAAGTAGGAACCAATGACTATTCACTTGGCACCGGACAATGACTCTGCCAAACTCTATCTAGGGATGACTTAACCACAGGTCAGAGAAAAACTACTGGCAAACTAAAACTAATCACCAAAAAAACCCCAAACATTTGAACCCAAAACAAAAGAAGGTTTGCATATATGCATGGTGAGAAATTCAGTGATTAAAACAAATTACATCTCCATTCTCGGAGGTGCCTCTCTGACCTGAAAAAGTACAGAGTAAACCACAGAGAGAGCAAAATCTCTCAGTACCTTTCAGTTGGAACAGCATCAAAATAGTTACAACAACATTTAAATTCCCTTGGAACCACAAGCATTCCAAGCTCTGAAAACAACAAAAAAAAAATGGAGCAGGAACAGTCAGACCTTGCGGGGGGGGAAAGAAATTAGAATAGGAATCATGCTTCTTTTTCATGCTGCTGAAGAGTGTGTGCACCCAGAAGCCTGTCTGAAATTTGTGTCTGTAATATTTTGGCAGATACAAGATACTATCTCTCCATGTCAACCTCTCCAGATTTAAGAGTAGGCAAATGTTTCAGATCAAATTCCAGTGAATCTGAGCAACTGTAATTACTGGCAGTCACAGTCAACATCGCTTCATGCTTAGCATGAAGATTTATATGTGTCTAGACATGGACTTCCAATCCTTACAGCAGCATCTGATCTTATCTTCTTGAACTAGATTTTACTCTGGATTTATAGAGCTATAACGAAGGACAGAAAAGGATTCAAAATTTCACATGGAAACCGACTGGTTTTAACTTGAAGTCCTGTGATAAGAGATCTTATAAAAATAACCTTAGCTTTATCAAAATGCTTATTAGATAAAAAAGGCATTATAATGGGAATGAACAGACTAGCTCCTGAATCACACTAGTGATAAAAAAAATCAGTTAAAATGTTCCATGATCGAAATATTTATGCTTCTTTCTCTGAACTGGAAAGGGGAAAAGAAAAATTGAAGAAATTACACTTTTCCAGTCACATGTATTGACAAATACAGCAGATTAAAATAAATAGTAGGAGTGGGATTGGGAAGGCAATGCAAGGAAATAAGAGAGAAAATAAATTGTAATCCCTTGAGCAGAAACACTCATTTCCTGGCTTGCAGTCCTTATTCATGAAGTGAACGCTTACATAGCACTGGCATTGACCAGAACCTGGAAATGAAAAAGGAAGCCATAACTGATCTTTGTCTGGGGCAAATGGTCTTGGCAACCCAGAGTTCAGGAAGCTCTGGTGTGCAGGGCTGCAATAAGTTGCCTGGGGGGGTTGCAGAATCACAGACTTTCAGGTTTTTAAAACTATTTTAACACTAAGGGTGTTTTAAGACTAACTCGTGGCCGTTCTGATCTATCTTGGTGATAGTTATGTTTTAAGTAGGAGACTGGGCTTGATGATCTCCGGTGATCCCTTCCAAGCAGCAGTTCTATGATTCTGTGTCATACTGCAGCATCTGACTTCATTATAGTCTCGTACATTATCCAAGTAGATATAACACAAACGTTTTAGAAGAAAAAAGGTAGTAAAAAAATCTATATTGCTTTCTTCAGACAAAGTGGGGCAGAGGCCAGCATCACCTTCAAAAGGCTGCTTTCCATGGGATTTTACTTCTTGTCACCCCCTAGACTCTCAGCAATAATGCAGCCTGAACTACGCATTGCTTTCAACATAGGCAGGTCCCCAGATTCATGTAAAATCCCTTTGATTTGGGCAGATTCCACCCAGCTCAAATCAGACCAGTTTTAAAATTTCTGGATGCCTGGGGGGCGGTACATTCAAGAGACAGCAGAGTCACATTGCAGTGTGGACAACAGTGTCTGCTGAGCATCGGTGAACCAACCAGTGGTGAGAAGACAAAAAGTCAGAGATAAAAACATTTTCTATGCCAGCTTTTGGAATAGCTAAATGACACTGGAGACGGCAGAGCAGCCCAGGATTGAGAGAGACCAAAGGACAACTAAAGTTGTTCTGGCTTACCCGCCTCTGGACTGCAAGTCCTGCCTGTAACTGCCAGTATCCCAAATATTTATCTCAAATGTGAGTGTTTAGAAACGTGAAGCTGAAAGGCGAGTTCTGACATAAGCATAAAAAGAGGATGTGTATATATATATGTGAATGTTATGGTACAGCCTGTGCAGCACAGCTTTTAATGATCTCTGCACAATCGTATTAGTCCTTTAGTTTTCATTTCTCTGTGACCACACATCTTCCACGCACGTTTGTACTATCAGCATTCTGTTTTCTTTCTCCATTTACTACACACATTTTTCAGCTGTAGTTTAGACACTGATGTTTTAAAAGTGTGTCCTTTTGCCTTATTTCTCCCACCTTCGTCTCTATTGCATCTGGTTTCATCAACCCAGTGCAAAAAGGAAGGAGAACGTGCCAAATGCTGCACATTTGATATCTGAAGTGTACCTATTGACCTTTGACTGGGATGGATATTTTAATCCCACACTCGAAAATTACCCTTCAAAAGACTCGAATTCAAATTGCCAACATGATATGTCATCTTCTAATCTGATGTGACTGGAATGATAACATTTGCTTTGATGTGCAATGTAATCCAGTGTGACTGATCAGATGCAACCTGCCATAACACTGCAAAGGGCAATGCATCATGCTCGGAAATTAAAACCATCCTATTTGCTGGAAGTCCTAGTGAAAGGAATCTACCTGAATTTTACATATTATGGGATTTTCCAAGAGCTTTTTAACCCAACAGTGACAACTGCCTTAGCTAAATTATTCATTTCCATTGTCTCTTGAGTCTGACTCTAGTTATTTCTGTAGCATCTGGATTTTGGCTATTTTTCTGTCAAGAAATAGGCAAATTTCAAAACACTGCAGAATGTCTAATGATTGGATTTAAATTTTATTAAAACATTCTGCTTGGAGAGAATGCAGTTTGCAGCTTTTAAACTCACTGTCTCTCTAGCTGCTTGCAATAGTTGCCTCCATTATCAATGCAGAAAATACTTCTTTGTGGCCTGAGATGCAGCTCCAGGTGCAGAGGAAAGCAGCACCCAGCAGCACCAGAAATCAGCAGCTGTTTGTCTTTCCTCTCCCGTTATTTCAGATTAGAGCACTTTGGGGGAAGATTTTACAGAACCCAGAGGCTCCCCGTGTGATCTCATAAGTTACTTGCAATCTGCAAGGCAAGTCTCACCCACGCAATCAGGGCCAACTCTTTCCAGACCTCTGAAAATGACAGAAAAGTTCAATTATAAAGCAATGGAGGGATAGGTAAAAGTATATGAGATGATCACCTGCCTGAAGGAGGTGGAGCAAAACATAAAGGGATCCTACTCTTCAGTAGGACAGCCATGAGTGTTGAGTCTGCGACATGTAATTTTTTGCATAATTACATAAAATGCTGTTAGAATATTAAGTTTCCTGTAACAACAGATTTGCATAAAAGATTTGATGATATAGGGAAGAGCAATATTCAATATTGCTCAGGATGCATTCAGCAGACCAGGACACTGAACAGAGGGAAGCAATGCTGTGTAAGCACGGGGTTAAAGATGGGATATGCTGATGTGTCCAGTCATCATATTTCTCCACAGAGGTGAACACCTCACACAAGAAGGATATTTCTCTCTCTAATGTATGGATGCTTCATATCAGCCTTGTTCTTGTTTGCTTTTTTTTTTTCTTCTTCACTTAAGTCAAACAAGCTATCAAATATGGTTTTGTCTTTCTGAGTAGGAAAGAAATGTAGACAACATGAAATAGAAAATTATGAGTTTTAAAAATAGATGGCAGTGGGAGACTTCTAGTTTTATTACAAACCAAAATATTTAAACCTAATGCTTTGCTTTCTGACTGAAGAGCCCCAGAGGAACTTGTCCACAGTTTTTCCAGGTCCAGTTTGCTTCTGCTCCCTTGGGGTTAGAAGTTCAGGAAGGGGAAGGTAGATGTTTTGTGAACAAAATGTTCCTCCTCTTGCAGAGGCAAGAGACGTTTAAAAGCATTTAAAATATCACTTAGGCTTCTGATGTAATAGGAATTGCAATAGTATTTTCTGATGGGGGTGGGATGCAAAAAAGAAGTGAATCTAGAAAATAATTTTCTGCTTCAAAGATTTTCAATAAATCTCTGAATAAAAACTATAAATCCTTTAAAAACAGAAAAGAAGAACTGCACCGCAACACTCACTTGGTTAAAAAAAAAAAAAGTAAAAAAAAAAAAAACACCCCCCCAAACCTCACTTGGTAAAGACAGTCTCTTGATGGGCAAGTAGTTCTGCAGCTTTTTAGTGTTAAAAGCATTATGCTGTTACCAGACCACGCTTAAAAAAGGTAGTCTGATTTGACAGCTCACTTCCCATAAATGTCATCTCTAAAAACGCTCCTGCTTTTGATTCAAATTTCCAACTTGGTATGTCATTTGCTAATGGGAGGTGACTAGAATGATGTGATAACACACACCCCCCAATGTGAAACGTTGTCTGGTGTGATTGATCAGGTGCAATATGCCATATCGTGGCACAGGGCAATGCATTTCACTCAAAATTTTAACCTGGGCTGGGCTTCTTTTGAAAACTGCAATGAAAGAGAAAACCCACAACTCACCTTACTGAATCGCTGAAGGGTTTTGGGCTATATTTCTTCCATCATCTTGTTGGCAGAGCCTGCTGATGCAATAGACACCCATCTACCCATACATCCGAGAAGGAAGCGATGTTCTTTTTTCCTAACTTGTACTGAAAAGCAAATTAGAAACCTTTTTTTTTTTTTTTTTCTGCAGATGTCCTTTCCACAAAGTCATCCTTACACGTGTATCCTTGCTGGATGACACCCAAGCTGCCTTACCCCTTCAATTCATTCTAATTCATCAATATTTATCCTGACTATGTTGTGCTTGCAATTGCAAGTGCAGTTATAATGCTGTGATTGTCACCAGACCAAAGGGTAAATAGACATTGCAGTTGAACATATGCATGTGGAACGAGTGTATTCTCACTTCTGTATGGTACCCAGAATTTTGAACTGACACTTTTGTTACCTCTAATGCTATTAGGGTTAATGGAAAAATGCCAAATTGTCAAACCTTTTTTGACAAACGTGTGTTAATACCAGACATCTAGGAATGGGGATTAAGAAGTTTATGCCATATTTCTTATTGGATTTCTGACAACTTTACCTTTCCATTTATATAGATCAGGAAAAAAAATATTAAAAAAAACCCCAGCACACTCTTTGAGCCATTTCTGAAGATCTGGTTAGATTTTGCTAAGAACATATCTTTTAATTCTTGACAATTCCTCCCCCTTTATCCACAGAGAGACCTGTGCCTTTACATCTGCTCTTTTGTATAAAAGAGAGTAGAGAAAGCAGCCTACCTTCCTTTTGTATAAAATCTACGCATCCCGTAAAGAATTCTGCATGCTTTTCCCCAAAAAATATATGTTTAGGACCTTTTCCAAGGTCTGTGAAAGGCCTATAAAAGATTCTCATTTTAATGACTTTGCAGTAGAACCTAACTACAAGCATTGTTTTAAGAAGAGCAACTAAAGGATTTGACTGAATGGAGAATTTCTGAAATAAAGAAAATCCAGGAAAAATCATATAATCACAGAGTAAGAGAGATAGAGACAAGTAAAGTGTTCAGGTGTGGAAGAACCAGACTGAGTTTCAAGCTGGAGAATCTTGAAAGAATCTTTGAGTCAAAGAGAAGATGGCTGGATTTAGAAAAATGAGAACTGACAGAAGTGGAATGAAAAGAAACTATTATACTGCATGTTTTCTTACACATAGATACATTCAGTGTTTGGAATAACCTCTTTTTAAAAAAAAAAAAAAACCACAAAAAAACCCAAAAAACGACAAAAAACCAACCCATGCATAATAAATATAAATTTAGTGGCAGAGAAACAGTTTTGAATTTCCATTAATTTGCGGAACAGTGAAGTACAATTCTGTACCTTCTCTATCTTCTGTACAAAAGGTACAATTCTGAAGAAAAAAAAATCTATTTTAATTTAAAACCAATATTGCATTTAAAAAATTATCAATTTAAATAAAGCAAAAAAAATTTAAGTGGTTTTAAGAGAAGAATAAGAATGAAACAAAATATGTGCTATTCCAAAACAATCTCTTCTTTTTTCTTTTTCTTTGACCAATAAACAGAAGAGGCTGTTAGTTTTCCAACCTTGACAGTAAAACTCAGAAAGATAAAACAAGGAACAAAAAACAAATAGTTTTGCACTCTTTCACATAATTACACACATTTATATTTCAAAAGAATCACTGTCTTCTCATAATTCAAAGAACCGTTATAACTTTTCACTCTACTGCAAATTGCTTCCCCTTAATGGCAAGCCTCATTTATCAATATTTTCTCTTTTTACTGTAGCAATACTACAGAATCTAAAAGAATAAAGGCAAAGAAAGAGAGAAAGAAGGATAGACGGAGAGAGAATGAAACTCCTGACAACTGTATAATAAACAAGAACATAGTAGAAAAAAATGGTGTATTGTTGCACTGTAGTTGAAAATTCTTCTTTTTGAAAGGTGTCAAAAAAATCAGGTAGCTTATTAAGCGATACAGTAAGATTTTTATTTGTTTTTTGTTTGCCAGGTTTGTAAAACATTAACTATCTATTTTATGAGGAATGGTGATGGAATTTAAATGCTAATAAAATCTTAGCTGAACTAACATAATCACAAAAGAGATTTGGTATCAGTACATATAACTAGAAATATAAGAAACAATAATACTAACATAAGGCACTATAGTGATAGGAACATTATATGAGCCCGTACAGATTGAGGCTTTTCATCACAGCAGAGAACATGGAAAGAGTTTTTGAGCTTTTTTATAATCTTCCTGCCCTTAAAGGAACAAATCTTTTTTTGGATGAGTTTAGTGTGAAGAAATAGTTGATTATGTTACAGTTTTGGCCAGCTTCCTTTTCTACAAGAGGGATCATGGTTCAAAACAGGACTCCATGTCACACAGCAAAATGTTTTCCTTCCTCTTTCGTAGCATATAACTCCTTATTCAGGACTTCCCACTATCATTTAGAACCTCAGGGTGTGTTTTTTTCAGTAAAATGTATTTCCTTACACTTTGGTTACGATATGAAATAATTTCAACCATTCCCAGCCAAACAGACAAGAGACACTCTTAATATTACACACCTTATGTAGCTAGTATGAGGAAATTTTGTCAGATGTATTCCTGCAAATACCTGTTTCATAAAAATAAAAAAAAAATTCAAAAGTTTGTTTGTTATAAAAGATATATTTTTAAAGCCCATCATATTTTTATAATGCTGCTTACTTTAAACTCTTACCATATGCTCTACAAGCGATGCAGGCATATGGTTCACGTAACAATACCATATGTCTGATAATATTTTGCTGTATATTACAGCAATAACAAACGTTTTTAATTTGTAGAGGGACTGAATTTAAATTATGTTTTGTCTTCATTTTTTCCATTTATAAATACTTCTGGTGACATTTCTGCAGAAGCTTATAAATCCCCAAAACAGTGTAATATTTCAAACCAGAGATTTAGGGAGTATTTTATGGTTAAAACCACGCATTCATCACTGAAATAAGACAACTGTCCTTTGAGAAAACATGGAGGAAAAAAATGAAAACAAAATTAAATTAATAAAATAAAATAAGTACAGTATACATTCAAATTATAACTTACTTAAGCAGCTCTTCCTTTTTTAATACATATTTGCCACTGTTTTACCCCAAATACTGAATGTTGGAAGCATTTAGGTTTCTTTTTCTTTCTTTTTTTCTATGATGGTTAGCTGTCTATTGCATCAACAAGGAAATGAGAGCTGAACCACAAGCAGACGTGTATGACTCATCTTTCTTGAGACAAGACTGCATTTGAAGAGGTGAAGGAGAATAATTGTGTATCCTCCTTTTTTTGGCTTATACTATTGTGCAGGGATCCTGGTTGGGTCAAGTACCACCATGTTTGGCATTCCCTCCTATGGGGTGCTTACCCCACATGAAGAGGTGAAAGTAGGGAGAATGGTTTAGAATAAGTCCCTCAACAGGAGCTTATGGAAGGAGAGAATATGCAATGTCTTATTTTTTTTTATATTTTTGCAGTGACTTACTTGGTAACCAAACACCGCAGCAAAAAGGTGGATGAATCATTATCAGAGAAGAGAAGCCAGTGACTTTGGACAAGGACACATGACATGATAAGAAATAAGGAAGAAGAATAGCTGTGTCTAGAAGAGACTTTAAACTTCCTCCTCCTCCCCTTGGAGCAAGAGGTGGGGAGAGAGCATCTGTCGTCTAGTCGTTGGCTGGTTCAGCCAAAACCACGACACCACAGTAGACACAGTGAAGTTAGTTTTCCAAGCCAGAGTTGATGAAGCCTTTGCTGTGAATGTTACTGGCTTATACATATCTAGAAGGTGATGAAGTTAGAAGAATTCAGAAGTGTGGAGGTAACTAGAATGTCCAATGACTCCAACAGAGTCAGAAAATGGAAAAGTAACTGAACACTTAAAGACCTCTGTGACATGGACAGCCATGAGGCTGCCAGTAGTCACAGTGACCTGAGATACACAAAAAGCAAAGAAGGGAGGACCAAGAATTCCTTTTGGGGGTTTAAGATACTTTCAAAGCATCCAGAAGAAAAAAAGGAAATAAATTGGTGTTCCCAGAAAAGAAGATGAACTGCCAGCAGTCTGAAGGCTCCATCTTTTTCTGTTGTGGAAAATGTCACTCTCCTCCCTTTGGAGGCTGAATGCTCCAGTTGCCTCTTACAGGAAGAAAACTTTTTGTGCAGCTCCTTGCCACTTCCTACCGAGCATGTTATTTACCAAGTGCCATGTGCTTCCACCCAATGAAAAGAACAACCTAGGCGTTAGAGAAACAGTATGATCCAGATGAAAAAGAACACCACCCCCTCATAAAAGTTGTGTAACTTCAAGAAAGAATCTGCATATTAAAAAAAAAAAAAAGTTAGCCATTTCATTTACATGGACAAATTAAAAAAGACACAGCTAGGTGCAGAGAGAAACTAAGTGTTGCTCTACTTGCAGCTGCTTAATTGCAGTCAAAGCAATTTCATGCCCCACCATCAAAAGGCAGCAGAATTTTGTAGCAATGAAAAGAAAATTGCCTCTCTGCATAACACCTACGGCTTATGCTATAGTTCTTATTCTTTCAACATCTTGTTAAGTGGAATCAAAGCAATGGAAAGTAAAATGGATCATTGATGCCTTGATTGTTTACATTAGCTGATAAATAATGCTAATATCACTTCAGGCTGGTGCATAAACTGGTAATTGTCCCCCAGAAACACCGGCACCGGTTTTGACACACAGCTACACCTGCAGTCTGGGTACCTAGCCAATTTGGTGACTGAAGAGTCATAGATATCTGCTTTTAAACCTCTTTGAAGTCACTGTCTTTTCATCGGATGTCATACCCATGATACAAAGGAAGCAGAATGGAAATCTAGTCGCATACTCAAAAAATCTGGGAAATTTCAGTGAGAATAAGCTGGAAAGCTGTGACTTTTGTGTGGCACAGAGCCACATGTGTAATATGACTGGTGCAATAACGATGTAAAGTGGTATTGTGGGAGAATTGTCAGTAATACCCTTTCAGCCAAGTCTTTCAAAAATTTATTTATGATGATTGTTAAGGCACATATACAACAATATATTTATTACCAGTGTGTTAGCCATAGTTAAGCTTTCCTTGAATTTTAGTAAAGTAGAAAAAATGTGGATAAATATGGTTCCTGATCCAGATGACCTACATGCAAAGACACCAAGTATCTGTTGCTACCAACCTGCATACAGATTCCTTGATTTGAATGGATTTGAATAGTAGTGGAGCCTAGTATAAGTCTATTTTCATAGCACTGACTAATTCTTAACATTTCTGTCCGTATATTTTTTTTTATTATTTTGTAAATCTCTACCAATTTCTGTTGTGTTTTTCCCACCACATCCTGAGATTGATGTAGTAATGAAAAGAAAATTTTCTGTCTTGAGAAAAGACAAGGGTGCATTAAGTGCCACGGGCAACAACCGTAGCCAGGAAATCATCTAACAAATAACAAGCCAAGACAAAAGCCAGTTCTCCCTTGCAGATTTGTTATGTCCATAGACAAATTAAAACACAGCTCAGAAGTTCACAGAAATACAGTAATCAATGCAATGTTTCTAAAGGAAGAAGAACAACTTCATTCCTTAGTTTAAAACTCAATTTAATTGGATACATTGTCTGTATCACAAGCAGATGAATAGCTTGTGTGGTAAACAAATACACTATTTCTCTTTTCCTTCACTTCCTTGAAAGACAGCTTAGATCATATTTCTCCCTTTCCTAGGCAGTTTTTATTCTTGGCCAGAAGTCAAAAGCTCCCGTCTCTCTCTTAGTGTAGTTTTCATGTTGAGATAAGATGGGAAAGTTGATATTCTAGCATTTCATAGCATTTTCTCTGACCAGAACTTGCTACATGGCCCTCTTGTTAGGGCAAAGCTTCAAATTTTCTTCTCTTCTTCAAAGGCTGATCACTTTCAGCAAACTTTCTGGTCTCTAGGTAGGACTGAATTCATATTCTTTCCACTCTGAGGCACAGTGTACATGTCAGATTTTGCATCATTGCCTATTATATCCTAGAGAAATGGGTAAAATTAACTCAATGAAGTAGTCTAAGAAATATTGGAAGCTTTTCCTTTCCATAATCTTAACTCAGTTTTTAGGTTTAACTAATGCTTGTTCTGAAGGACAGCTGAAGGTTTCTGCTCTTTCCTTGTCAGGACTGCACTTGTTACATATATATTCTAAAAAATAGTGCTGAAAAACCTGTTCCTGTATTAATCACACTGAAAGTTTTGTTTTAAACTTGCTGGAATGGACAAGAGAAGTCAGAAAGGTCTTCGACTTTCTGAAATACTCATAGAAGTTATACAAAGTAGCCTGGCTTAAGAACATCTAAAGAAAGCAGTATTAATGCTGCGGTGTTTGTTTTTATACTATATTAACAACTGTTGCATAAAGCTACCAGACTTTTTCAGTGGTATGTAACACAGTGCAACCACTCAACTTACCTTAGAAAAGAGGTTCTGACACATAATGGAGAAGAATAATTTTACAAAATCTATTTAATTCCTAGGCATCAGAATTATTTACCTGTTTGTAGGACAGATTCTATGATTTCTTTGACTTTTTCATTGATGTTATTTTTCTAAGCAACACTATAAAAATGACTGTCAGAATCCTTACCCAGGTGATTTTTTTATTAACTTCATTTCTTTTTCCTTGAGTAATGAGTGCAGGGTGAAGACCAAGGAGTTCAGATTATGTTGTTAAAAGATGGCTTTGATCTAGAGAGACAGACTATTTAGTCATTGTCTGATTCATTAGCAGCAGTATTTTCATCCTGATACCCGACTCTGATGTAGTAGTAAATCTTGCAAGGTTAACTTTTAAATGCTCAGTAATAGAGTGTCATCAGTTTTCAGTAACAGTCTGAAGCTCAAGTTTAGTAATGACTTTTGCCACTTTAGTATTAATTTTATATATATTTTCACAGGTAATTTAAGTACCTGGTTGCTAAAGAAATTTAGCGTAACTTTTCTGATCTTTAGTGATACAGTCTGCTTGTTTTAACATGTATTCATGTTGAAAACAGCTCATGGTGGCAGGAGATGATTAATCATTAGGCCCTGGCTGTAATGTAGCAACAGTATATGGAAACTTTCTCTAAGGATGCAATTCTAAAAGGCAGAGAATCGATCCAAAGTGGCAGCTGTGTTCATGTTTGGAGAGCTACGTTGAAGCTGCTTGGCCTTGAACCAAATGTTCAGGAGAAATGGAAGTGTTTGATGACAAATATAGAGAGCTGGTGAGATCCTTTCATGGATCCTTTGTAACAAGGCGTTTGATGAGATCAGTTTGTGGCTGATCTACTTTCTGCAGCTTCTTTAGAAGTTTCTTTTAGTTCACCCTACTAAAAATTGATGACCTTTCTGCTGGAGAAGTTTATGCAAAATTGCACCTTTTTGTTGCTGCAAGTGATTTTCCTGTTGGTCATAAGCTCTGTATTCTCTGAGGTTGCTTTCAGAAAGAGATTTCCTTTCAGAAGGAGATTTCCTTTCAGCAAAGGATTTCCACAGCTCTGCAGAGGAACCTGTAATTCATGCAGAAGAACAATCTCTTGTGTATAATACAATATTGATGACATGAAGATCATGGACTCCAGGCTCTGGCTACTACCCTTTAGGTGAATATTCCCCCTCGTAAGCAAATGCTGTAGTCATTTTTAAAAAAGTCTAAGTCCTACAAATGTCCATATTCAGACATCTTTCCTACAGCATGGGCTTTTTTGTTGGTGTTTCTTTCAGTTTTTTGGTGTTTTGCTTTGTTTTTGTTTTTGTTTTTTTTTTTATAATTCAATTGATGTTGCTGTAAAACATGACTTAAAGGAAGATTTATGGCTTTAAAGTATTGTGGTGGGTTGACCTTGTCTGGCTGCCAGACACCCATCCAGGTGCTCTCTCCTCATCCTCTGTCCCCTCAAGGACAGGTTGAAAAAGGTTGTGGGTCAAGATGAAGACAAGGAGATTGCTTACGAGTTACCACCACAGGCAAAACAAACTTATTTGGGGAAAATTAATTTAATTTATTGCCAATTAAAAATAGAGTAGGTTGGTGATAAACAAAGACAAAACTTAAAACCTCTCTCTTCTTCCCAAGTTCAGTTTCATTCCATCATTCCCAACTCTTCTACCTCCTTTGTCCCCAGGCAGCTCAGGGAGGATGGGGAGTCGGGGTTTGTGGTCAGTTTATGATGCTTCGGCTCTGCTACTAATTCCTACTCACAGTTTTCCCATGCTCCAACTTGTGGTCTCTCACATGGGATATTGTCCTTCACAAACTGCTCCATTTTGAGTCCTTCCTGTGGGTTATAGTTCTTCAAGAACTGCTCCGATGTGGGTCCTCTACATGGCGTATGGTCTATCAGGAATAGACTGCTCCATTGTTGGTCCCCTAACAGGCCACAGGTCCTGCCTGTGTAAGCTCTCCATGGGCTGCAGGTTCCTTCAGAGAACATCCACCTGTTCCATCATGGGGTTCTCCATGGGCTGTAGCATGGATATCTGCTCTGCTGTTGGTCATCCATGAGCTACAGGGGGATGACCTGCTTCTCCACGATCTTCTGCTGCAAAAGAATTTCTGTTCCAGCACTTGGAGCATCTCCTCCCCCTCCTTCTTCACTGACCTTGACGTAGTAATTCCTCTCACATTTTTATCTCTCTCACAGCTGCCACCAGGTATTTTTTTTACCCTTTCTTAAACGTGCTGTCACAGAGGTGCCACCAGCATCATTGACAGCCTCAGCTGTGCCCTGCAGTGGGCTTGTTTTGGAGTCAGCTGGAACGGGCTGTGTCCAGCACAAGGCAGCCCTTGGTCTCTTCTCACAAGGGCTTGCCACGGCAGCCCTCCCTCGCTACCAAAACCTTGCTGTGTAAACCCAATACAACTATTTTTGGGTTTCACAGAAATTTCAAAATTTTATAACTAAGCTAAAAATCTGAAAATGATCATCCTATGATCGTTCCAACTACACAGGAAGCCAAAGTATATTCAGATGTGTAGACAATGTACTTACAGATTTCTTTTTGTACTTTTTTTCGCTCTGTCTTGTTAAGCCTCTTTTTTCTATAATTCATCTTTAAACTAAACTTCATTAATACCTTTATCATTTACTCCATTTCTTCAGAAATTTCAAATAGTTTTTTCATAACAATGTTTTTAAATTGAGATTTTTGCTTTTAAATCCTTATCCTGTACCACTCAAAGTATTTTAGAACCAACTGCTTCATGAATAGTTTTGCTTGATGATGTTTTAAAAGTGTATGTCTGTTTATAAAACTATTTATATTTTCTTATTAATGACATAAGAAATAAAAAATTCACTATACTGTATCCAATGCCTATCTACAAGAGTTCAGTGATAAAATTATTTTCAACATTTTGCTTTGATTCCTGTCAATTATTATAAAATACAGCTCCATGAGAACATTGACAAAATATGGATTATTTGCTGAAATTGTAGACAGAATGTTATTACCTTCTGAAATATAAACCAGCCAGGCAAGTACCATGCTGACACTTTCTTCCAGTCAGTTGGGAAACACACTTCTTAAAAGCAAAAGGAATTTTAAAGGCAATATACCTGCAAAATCAAGAACCAAAAAAGCTATATTTTTCATATGTTCAGCTTTTATACAGAAGTCCGTTAAAGAAGAGTATTTTCTATGCTGCAATCTGTACAGCTTGGAACTGCTTCTCAGTTAAGATCATAACAAATTGCATGTGACTCATCCTCTCAATTCCAAAAATAAATCTTCCTTTTTCCTGCAATTTTGCATAATTGGTCTCTGATAAGAGTAAAAGAATTATGCAAACATTTGATATGCATTAAGGCAGCTGTTTGAGACATATGTGATTTCAAAAAAATGACTTGTATTTCACTTTTGAAAGAGTAGCGCGTCTTTGTCATGACGTATTTTTAAAGCCTAGAAGCTCAGAACTTACTGTATTTAAAAGAAATCATGCAAAAATTGGGTACTGATACACTGCATGTTGAAAAAGACAGAAACATTTTATTTCATGAGTTTTGTATTAAACCATATCTAAGTAGAGTTATGCTGAACTCTGTGAGATGGACAACTATGAAGATAAAGTGTCCTCGGTCACACACAAAGCTATTACAAAAAAGTAACCACTGTGAGAAACGCTGGTGTCCATCAAAACACAAATAAAGACTTCCATCAAACTTGTAAAGTATTCCACACAAAAAGAATTTCAGTGCCAGACCAAAATAAAAAATATCCTTTCTTAAGGGGTTATAATATTACAATGGGGGAAAATGCTTCATTTTGAAACTGCATTTTACTTTTATAGTTTCTCCAATTTAATTTAAAATGTTAAAAAACAGCAATAACATCAAATGTTTTGTTTCCTTTGATCCCTTACATGTATTTATTCATTGTTTGGGACAACAAACCAAAAAAATCAATCTCTTGCATCGCTCTAGTTAATATAATATGCCCGCCCTGACCTTCCAAGGAAGCTGTGTATAAACAGGAAATACAAATTCAATTTATAACCACAATGATGAGATGAAAGAAGGCTATTCTTTAAAATGAACCTAAATAATTGTCCCCTGACCTCTTCTCACACTTTGCACAACACAGAAACAGATAAAAAGCGACTTCTCTGATTGCTTATTGCTGAACTGAGTGGGGATACAGAAGCAATCAGTAAAAAGCTGCTCTTCAATTTCGCTTTTGTAATATTTGAATTGAAGTACATGCCTGAGTTTTCAGTAATGTGTGCACTTGAAGAATTAAAGAGTTTGTGTCATATAAGACACACTTTATTAAAGGATTTTTCTTAAAATTGTTTTATTTCCTGCATAAATCTTATTACTCGGACAGACCACACTATGTATCAACTAAAACACATGAAGGCAGATAAACTTCACTTTTTGAGGGTACTTTAAGCATTTTGTTTACAGAAACATACACTTAAAAGTTAGGAAATGCCAGAATTACATACAACCTTAAGTGATCATGAGCATCCCTCCTGTTCATTACTGTCCACTCTTTAGCTTCATGATCACAAAATAATGGTTTAAGATTCCTCTTTCATTTCGTGCACAGGATGGATAGCTCTCATTTAATAACATTCAATGCTATGCTTTGTCTCTTAGCTTTTTGTAGTGTCTATCTCTAGTCCTCATTTTAATGGAGCCAATTCAAACTCAGAAGACAGGTTTATTAATTTCTGCAGGAACTTTTCTATTCCAATCAGAAAAGTATTACTAGCACTCTTCACAAGTACTATTCAATTATTGAATTTATGTTCCCAATGCTCCCCTGAAATAAGAGGAATATTATTATGTCTGTTTTACAGATGCAGAAATGAGTTGTAGCGACATTCAGAAGCCAGAAAAATCTATCTGGATGCCCACTTGTTGGAACCTGATTTTCCAGTACAGATACCATGTTATGTTCAAATTCCAACTGTTGCACCATGGAGTCTTAACATTTATATAAATGTGGCTATAGGGTTCTCAGAAGATGGGAAAAGACAAGAAATGAGAAATCACTTTGTTACGTTATGTTATCTTTCACTGTGATCACAGCAAAATCTATCAATCAGAAGTTATGAAAAGTAAGGAGCCCAGCTTCAAACTCTAGCTTAGGTTTTTCTTAACCCATAGATTCATAGAAAGTAAATATCATCCCATTTCTCTGCAAATATCATCCCAAGCCAAATCTTTGTAATTTTACATACTGCTTGCACTCTCTCCGAATAACCGCTACTGACCACGTTCAGAGACAAAATGTGGATTAACTCATTTTAGCCATTCTTGCCTGTCCTTTTAGCTGACAGAAGTAATTGGTTGTCTTCTCCTGTGATCTTCACTAATGTCCCGTGTAGAAAGAAAGATGATATTTTCCCCCACATTTTCACAATACTTCTCACTGCAAAAGAAAGGTGGGATTCAGAAACAGTTTTCTTCTGGTCTTGTGAGGAAAGCAGGCTCTAATAAAAATAGACTTTTTTTCTCTATTCTTCCCAATTGCAATTTCACTGACTCTGTCTCTTTCTAACCGTCTTGGCTGACTTTTCCTTCTTCATACTACACCAACTCTTCCAGTTCGTACCTTCCCAGGCCCTGGCCAAGGTGTTCATCCCATGTACAGGACCCTCAGGTTCCTTTCCAGAATTGCCTCTCCCTGTTCTGACGCTTCCCTTGCCTCCATGTTTCCAGGTTCTCCCTTTCAGTTTCTGTAGGCTCAGTACATCTCCTCCCTTGCTCCTAATTGCTTTGTTCTTCCCATCTTGCCTGTTCCTCCAGTTGTTCTCTCTCACCAATGTCCATTTCCAGTCCCTCATGGTCCTGGGGTCTCAGATCACTATTGCTATGCAAGTTCTTCACCCAGTCAGGGAATACCCACCGGTATTCTGAGCTTGGTGCCCCTTCCAGCACCAGACTGAGGCAATCTTAGCATGGAAAAAATTCCTCAGAGAAATGAGAAACATCACTCTATGAAATTTCTTTAAACTATGCTTTTCTGTTTCATCTTACAGCTCATAGACAAGTTCAGACAGGTTTCACCGTGACAGAAAAGGCACCGGAATAGTTTGCCAATTTTCAAGTTCAAAGCATGAGTTTAGTTAAAGACTGTCAAAGAAAAGGTCACGTAAATTTTTTTTAGTGTGGGCCAGCCAGCAGATTTTTTAACTGGTGTCAGTCTTGGAAAGAGCTAAACCACTTTGGCTGGAAAAATCCAAACAAATTCACTTTGCAACAAGCACTCAGCGTGAGAAATTTCAGTCTGACTGGTTAGCTTGGCAAAGTCTGAAGTGCCTGAACACAAAATCTTGTAATAGGAGGCATTGGCTCCTAATGACATACAGTCTTACAGAGTGTGAGGGGAATAGACTCTCCTTCATCTCTTTGATTTCATTTGCTTCTCCTCTAACTCTTCTGTTTTTCTTAACTGCTGTTTCAAATTACACATTTTCTCTGTCCTTGAAGAAATTGCCAGACTCTAAAGAAGAGAAAATGCTGAATATATACTGGAACATATGTTTAATTCTGAATGGTTTTCGTTTTTCTGTTTTCAACCCAGTTTTCTCATAGAGACTATTGGGAAGCCCAGACAAAGAAGGTTAGATTTCACTTACTGAAGCATAATTTGACAAATGTTTATAAATCCTGCTAGGATTTTTCTTTTATTTATATTGAAAAAGGGAAATATAATTTTCCCCTTTTTTTCTCTCTTCCCCCTTGTTAAAAATCGTTGCTGTAACTGTTCAAATCAATAAATACATTAAACACCAGTAGGTAAAAATCTGCTGGTATCTTCTTTTCTATTATATGTCTATTTCTATATGTCTATATTTCTATTATATGTGTTGAAACTTGCCTAGATTTGTAACTCTGGTAAAAGAAATTACTCTCCTGTATGTGAATACACAATGTTTGAGTTCTTAGATGATTATTACTATTTGCAATTCTGAGTTTCTAAATCCACATTTGCATTTGGCATTCAGGGCCCATTTCCTATGTCACATCCTGCATTCGAAAAAGATTCAGAAGTGGAAACATTGCACACACGATTGCGTATAGATAGCAGAAGGATGTTTCCCCATACGGAAAGCCCTCAACTCTCCTGCAGCAGAGGAATCTGAACTCAGATGTCCACTCCCTCCCCAACTCGAACAGCTGCACCTCCAAGACACTTAAGACACCTGTTGCAATATCCTGCCTGATCCGTTCCAGAGCATATCATAGAATCATAGAATCACAGAATGGTTCGAGTTGGAAGGGACCTTAAAGATCACTTAGTTCCAGTCCCCTGCCATGGGCAGGGACACCTCGCACTAGGCCAGGTTGCTCAAAGCCCCGTCTGACCCGGCCTTGAACCCCTCCAGGGATGGGGCAGCCACAGCTTCTCTGGGCAACCTGGGCCAGTGTCTCACCACCCTC
>JAOXJK010000032.1:77442447-77461601 GCA_025774025.1 Xenus cinereus | reverse complement strand
CGCACAAACACTTCACCATGTATCCCTATTAGTGATCAAATTTCTGATGACACTTGTTTCTTTTACTTTCCTTTGTGAGTTTTCACCTTTGTATTAAAGAAAACATTAAATATTCATGGCTTAGTCTTGATACATGCCTTCAGAGTCAGATTGCACTCAATAGTTCAATGGTAGGCCCTTAAAGGGACCACCAGGCTGGCTGGAGCAGATAGACCTTTTAATCTGGGTTCCAGTTCACACCAATAGTGAAAGCCTTCAAAATACATTAGATAATAATACTAAAAAATATATCATGAATGTTCTATAGACATGAATGTTGGGGTTTTTGCACTAGAGATAAAGGGGACATTTACTCTCTTTTTCTTTGTATCTATTTTAAGGTCAAGAGCAGCAAGGGAGTAGCCTATAATTTGCACAAGCCCATTTCAGGTTCCTTGGGGGAAAATTTGTAACTAAATGGAAAGCACATTTTTAGCTATCCCAATCTAAGAAGAAGTATCTTCTAATGCCCTCCT
Source organism: Xenus cinereus (assembly GCA_025774025.1). Classification (NCBI taxonomy): domain Eukaryota; kingdom Metazoa; phylum Chordata; class Aves; order Charadriiformes; family Scolopacidae; genus Xenus; species Xenus cinereus. The sequence goes on along the minus strand of JAOXJK010000032.1, from coordinate 77,461,086 downwards.
TGCTCAATAAACTTCTACTAGAAATGTGACAGTCTATTCTTATTATTACTTATGGGAAATCAAGGCAATTGCTAAGCCCATGATACACTATTGCCATTGCCACAGGAGTAAGGGATCTGCCATCGTAACAGTTGCCATATGAGCACTCATTAGAATTACTAATTTGTCACAGAATTGGAGTGGGAATGAACATCTGGAGTGTGACTTGATAATGATAGAGCTCTATTCCGATAATGAGCCCGCTGCCTTAATGCAAGTCTTTTCCATAACTTCAGATAGGTTAAGAAGAAACCACTCTCTGTAAGTGTTGAAAACATAAATATGTATATTTATGGTTCTTAAGGTTTTTTTAATATACATACATATTACATATATAAAAGAAGATATCTCATTCCTTTAAGACAATAGCGAAACAACAGAAAGAGCACAAGGAGGCTTATATGGGTTTGCTTCCTTTTAAATAAGGGTAAATCTGTCCCATGACAATTATTTTTATCACCTTCATAACAGAAAAATAAAATTAAGTACACAATTGACCTAAAACTAATTTAATAAAAAGAAAAAGCAAAAGTACAAAACATCTTGACAGACTGCAGAGAAAGGTTCAGGTGCAATAGCACATGATGTTCTTGTCCTTTCACAGGCCACAAGGTCTCCTTCGTTGTGCACATCTCATGCAGCATTTTAAACAGGCTAGGGCAGTGTAGTAACTGTGCTGACACCTCAATAAATTAGGCTTCTCAATTTCTGTTTTCCTTCAACCGTTCTTGAAATACCTTCCTTCCTTGGACCAACTGACAGATTGTTTAACTCCAACTGACAGCTATACTTGAAAAGCCATAGGATTTTATTGTAATCTCATACTTTTTTCTTTAAGACTGCATAGCTCCTTCTTTGTGATACATGCTACCTTACAGCAAAATGTCTCTCTCTCGGTATTTTTACATTTTATGCTCTGGTTTCACCTAGGAGAATCTATTTGCTGTTGCCAAATACTGCTGTAATCCCATTCCTACTCTCTTTTGATGGGATTCCTCCCTCTCATCTCAGACAACAGAATTTCTTCATGGCAGTCAATGCCTAAGTAAAAGGATTATCTCAGGCTACTTCTTCAAGACGGATGGGTTTTATTCTCCTCTGACTTGAGAGATCAAGAAATGCATCTTCTTTTTCTAAGGGTGTGGTTATAATTTCTATTGAATAAATAGTAAAGGTGATGTGGCGAATGAAGCTTATAGTGGCAAGAGGAAAGAAATATGATTAAACCAACCAAAAAAAAAAAAAGGTTGAAGCATTTCTTTACACACTGCAAAAGATATCATAGTTGGGTGTGCCTTGTGGGATGTTATAATGAAGAAAGAAAACAGCTGGTACTTGTTATATGGCTTACAATGCTATGAACATCCTGAGCTGCTCTCTCCACAGCACAAAGACATGGGTTTAGATTTTGCCGTTAAATCTCAGGATTATATTTGTTATATTTTCTTTTATCTTACAATTCTTCCTGTTACAGCTTGTTTTTTCAGTTAAGAAGTCTATTCCTTTACACTGTCCAGCTCATCAAGGGCTTTATTCTGTTTTGTGCTCAGAGATTGTCTTTAAAACCACGTACTTCCCCAAGGCATCCCAAAATGGTAGGATCATTTTTTCTTCCTATTTACTCAGGTTGAATCTTGTACGTGGCATGAAGGAGATCATACCTTTATAATGATGCTCTTCACCGAGTTCTCCTCAGACCTGAGTGCAGGATTTCTAAGCGGTTGAACACTTATGATGTCAGTGAAGGAATCAGTGGTATTCCTTTAACAGCAAAAGCCTATCCATGATTTATTATGCCAGTAGGGTCACTAGGCTAGAGATAAGAAGTATACCACTTATACTGTGTTTTCATGTACAGAGCATTTATCCATCTCACGCTCACCGGCATCTTTCCAAACAATCATGCGTGTCTGATGTCTTTTTTTCAGCCTAACAATGGTCTTACATTTGCATAACAGCATACCCATGAAGTGCTGACTCAAGTTCCCTATCATTTTTACATCAGATACAGATGTAAACCCATTGAATTAGTTCCAGTTTGTGTGAATTAGTACTCTTTTCCTAGCATGGAATGCTATGTTCCACCAGGGGTGATGCAATTCCAGCAGGGCTGCTGAATTCCACACTCACGTGTACCACCATGTTTTAACATATGGTAAGGTGAAAGAAGGGTTGTGCTATATTTATTTAAAAAACAAAACTCAAAAAAGCCACCACCCCCAACCACTGTCTATTAAATCCAGAGTAAGGGAGAGTATTTAGTTTCTAAAATTTGGACATCTTCCAAAAAGTCTGAGGAAATCTATGAAGCGATATGTTTTTTAATTAATCTCTTCCTTCAGAATTACTTTTTAACTGAAGAAAGTAAAATAATGAGCTCTCTATCTTGAAGAAAATCCTGTAGGAATAAGTACCATAATTTGGAGAATAGGAAAATCTAGTATCCCAGATGAGATATGAATAGCTCCATTTTTACTTACCAAAATGAAACTAACTCTTGTTATGAACAAAAAGAATTATTTACCAGCCAGCGCTGGGTCCCTCTTGGAGCTGTCTGGAACTGGTTCCGTCTGACACGTGGACAGCTTCTGGTGTCTTCTCAAAGAAGCCACCCCTGCAGCCCCCCTGCTACCAAAACCTTGCCATGTAAACCCAATACAGACAGCTATAGTAATTTTCTGGGAATTTTCATTCGCAACATCACAATCATGAGTCCTCTGTATTTCCTTAATCATCCACGAGGAAGCCTAAACTTCAAAGGGGCAAATACTATATTAAACAAGTACTTCTGCTGGAAATATTTCACATGGGAACTCCTAGGACTGTTTTTAATTTCTTTGGGTCTCTAGCCAGCCTGTAGGGATTTAGGAGATTTTCTCTCCTCTCAGCCATTTTTAATTTTTTACTAATAGCAGGCATTCTTGCTATGCAGCATGGTATTTTTACCTACTGACTTTCACTTTGTTCCAGTTTTTGAGCTCATCCAGTTCTTTCTGTGCATTACCCTATAGTGACTGTGCCTCTGCTTTTGTCATCGACATGTTTCATCAGCGCACTCTTTTTATGTACTTTTTATGTCAATCTTTGATGAAATTGTAAATCTTGGCTTTTCTAAAATACAGTCAATCGATGCTACAGTCAATAGATAGTAGCTTGCATTCTCTTAAGATACGACTTAAATGAGTTAAATTTATAATGCAAATTTACTAGCAGTTCTGTATGCCTTCTTTCCATATTTCTGTGTGACTAGATACGTCTTCTTTATAAATATACAGGTTTTTTAAAAAAGTTCAGAAATTATTACACAAGAGAGTAACATTAGCTAGATCTAAATGTGTCTCATGCAATGTTACCATGTCTAAATTCACCAGCAGAATTACACTGACTACTCACAACTTTTATCCTCTTGAAGATAAAAGTGAGATTTTTGGCTAAAGTGTTTCCATTTCAGTTCAACCCGTGAGTATTTAAAGAATTTTAAAAACACTTATTACTTCTACATTTTTTTCTTTCGTTTTGAAGATTTTTCTCTCAGCTTTAACAAACGGCGTGGAAACTGCTTCCTTTCCCCAGTCGTGGCAGGACGGGAGCACATGTGGACAGGCCACTGCAGGGAAACTATCGGGAGAAGCCCGAGCTGTTGGGGGAGAAGACTGGCCTAGCTGAACAGAGAGCTATGGCTACAACTCACGGATAAAAGGCGAGTTTTATGGCCTTTGGAAGAAGGGGGGCCACTCAGGAAGGCTACAAAGATGTTGTGAGGCTACGTAGGGAGAAAATTAGAAAGGCCAAAGCCCAACTAGAACTTAACCTGGCTTTGTATTTTAAGAACAATAAAAAGAGTCTCTATAAATATATTAGTAATAAAAGGAGGACTAAGGAGAATCTCCGTCCTTTATTAAATGAAGGTGGTAACATAGTGACAAAGGATGAGGAGAAGGCTGAGGTACTTAATGCTTTCTTTGCCTCAGTCTGTAGCAGTAGGACCAGTTGTTCCCTCAGTAACCAGCCCCCTGAACTAGTAGGCAGGGGTGGGGAGCAGAATAAAGTCCCTGTAATCCAAGGGGAAATGGTGAGGGACTTGCTCCAACACCTAGACATAGACAGGTCTATGGGGCTGGATGGGGTCCGTCGAGGGTACTGAGGGAGCTGGCAGAAGCACTCACTGAGCCACTTTCCATCATTTTATCAGCAGTCCTGGCAAACGGGGGAGGTCCCAGTTGGCTGGAGATTAGCAAATGTGACACCCATCTACAAGAAAGTCCAGAAGGCAGATCCAGGGAACTACAAGCCTGTCAGTTTGACCTTGGTGCCTTGGAACAGATCATCCTGAGTGCCATTATGCAGCACGTGCAGGACAACCAGCTGATCAGGCCCAGTCAGCGTGAGTTCATGAGAGGTAGGTCCTGCTTGACTAACCTGATCTCCTTCTAGGACAAAGTGACCCACTTGGTGGATGAGGGAAAGGCTGTGGATGTTGTTTACCTGGACTTTAGTAAGGCCTTTGATACGGTTTCCCACAGCGTTCTCCTGGAGAAACTGGCTGCCCATGGCTTGGATGGGAGTACTCTTCACTGGGTAAAAAAGTCTGGAGGGCTGTGCCCAGAGAGTGGTGGCGAGAGGAGTTAAATCCAGTTGGCGGCCGGTCACAAGGGGTGTCCCCTAGGGCTTGGTATTGAGGCTGGTTCTCTTTAACATCTTCATCGATGATCTGGATGAGGGGATGGAGTGCACCCTCTGTAAGGTTGCAGGTGACACCAAGTGAGGTGGGAGTGTCGACCTGCTTGAGGGCAGAAAGGTTTTGCAGAGGGATCGAGGCCGTTGGTATGAGGTTCAACAAGGCCAAATGCCAGGTCCTAAGTAAAAAATGTATCCCAGTATTCAATGTTAATAGGCCTACTGTGTACTAAGCATAGAAATGAAACTAGAATGAAAATAAGAATGTTATTTTCCATGACATAATGAACAACAAGCCTCTTTTAATAAGCACTAACTTAGTGAGTTTAGAAGCAATTAAATCCTTTACTAGTATTAGGAAGACAGCAGACTTGTATTTGTCTCAGATATATTTCTTTGCCAGTGTTAACTATAAAAATAAAAAGAAAAATAGGGGAAAATGGTTAGGCTAATATATCTATCTCAGAAACAGAAGTCATGGCATATTTATTCTTAAGAAAATTATAAAAAAACTTATTAAACAGATATGACAAATGCTGTATATTAAAATAGTATGTTGTTTGTATTCTGAATGAAAGGAAGAGATTAATGACATGTAATTTAATTACACAGGACAGAGGCCCTCTGTAAGATACTAGCCTAGACAGGATAAGCTAGTATGTTTCCGTTAAAAATCAATGCATCATTTCTGTTCATTGAAGAACTGCTGAAGTATCATATTCAAAACCATATTTTTAAAAATTGCCATTCTTTTTAGTTTCATTCTTCCATGGAAGTGGAAAACCACCCTTTTCTCATAGCTCCATCCTACAAGCCAGATACACGATGGAATGATCTGCCAGAACCATGGTGGTAAGCATTTTGCTCTCCATACATCTTACAAATTGTTAAACTTTCTTAACTGAAAAGAATAAAAATTTCAGAAATTTTTCATCCATGGGAAGAGGGAACAGAGCCTTAACTTGGCCCGTGTCCAAATCCTGAGCTGCTGTATTTCAGCATAATGATACTTATTAGGTGAAGTTTTTACCCTAAATATTTCAGTTTTCCAATTTCTTCTTTAATAACATGCAAGACTTTTCACAATGTTCAACAATGTTTGCATGTGAATTTTCAAAATGTTTAGGAACAGGTAAGTGTCCTCATGCCATACAGTTACAACTGGGTCATATTTTCCCCTTAAAAATGCCAGATTGATATCTAATGATTTTCCAGAGAACTATTTCACTTATTTATATTCAATTTGTTTCCGTGTAAGATTTGCACATATTGATTTCCAAACAAGTTTTGACTTGCTGTTTCTCTGATCTTGTTGATCCTGCCATTTGCACCAAAATGAATTGCGTTACCACTTTACACTAAAATGAAGTACAAAAGCTCTCCTTCATCTCCGTAAGAGAAAAATTTGTTTCTAAAACTGACCCTTGTTCCACAAAAATCATACAGATAATTATCAGCCATGCTATCTGCAATTCTATTATGTTTTTTCTATCTTTCCATGATAAGAAAATATGCAGCATGTTAACCTTGAAATTTGACACATTTTTCTCTCATACTTGCATGCCTCACAGACAGTACACAGGTATTTGATCTTACCTTCCTCAGGTGCGTCATTACTCTATACGTAGCCTATGAAAACCAAAGTTTTCCATGAGCTGGAGCGTGCTTTGACTTTTGTTAAGGGAATCAGTTTTAGAGCTAAAATATTTCTCTAGAGAAGTGTCATGATACCGTCTTGGCAGCTCATTTATTCTCTGTCAACTCTTTCCAAGAGTATCTACAAATTTATTTATAGATAATGTCTTACCCTGAAACTGCTCCAAAGGAATGCAGAATAGAGCACTCTGTATTCGTGCTGAAGAATATGCAGCTAAAATAGGATTACTCATTTGTTCAGGATTTCCAGCAGCTGCACATGCTGTTCTGCAATGACAGTCTTATCTATGGTCTTCATAGAATCACAAAATCATAGAATCATAGAATGGTTTGGGTTGGAAGGGACCTTAAAGATCATCTAGTTCCACCCCCCTGCCATGGGCAGGGACACCTCCCACTAGACCAGGCTGCCCAAAGCCCCCTCTAGCCTGGCCTTGGACACTTCCAGATTTATTATGCAGTGGGGAAAAAAGATACTGGTTAGCCAACACAAATAAATATTTGCAATAATTGCAATAACAGTTCTAATTTAAATGTAAATTAAATATTCTGGATGAGAAATGGATTTATCGAGGAAATGAGGGTGCCTTCCTCCTGCCAGACCCTGACTTTAGAGCCCTACTTATTGCACTCTCAATCTGACACCAAGTTACGTACTTCTGGCTGTCGTGCAGTGGCCCAGCTCTGCCAAAGCTGGAAACAAGTTGCAATGATGCATAGTGGCAAAAGAACAAGGTATGCCCCATTTCTCCTCTTCCCCATTCCACCCCATGATGTGATGGCAGCATCACATGATTGTAGGAGGTGTGATTCAGCGTAGGGGGAAAACATTTCTTCTTCCAGCCAAAGCGAAATCAGTACAAAGATGAATGCAGCTTTACATTTTTCATACTATTAAATATCTGTCAAAAATATAGATATATTGGAAATCCAGTTCACCTCAATATATTTGACATGTTTTATTTCTGTATTTCATTCAGCATGGACAAACAGGCTGTGTGTAGAGAACCCTCTTGCTATTGTACACACTCCACAATCCTGCAGCCGAACACTTAAATGAACCGATACAAGAATCTAAGTAAAACTAGGTATTTTCTACCCTCCTGACCACGCACTGTGTTCTCTTCCTCTTTGAATGCCCCTTTTATTTTTCTTTCATATTTTTCAATAGTATATGCAAATAATTGATTATCAGCCTCATGTAAAAACACGATAACCAATCAGCTCCCAGACTCTACTCCTTGGCAGACAATTCAGAAGCTGAGCAGCCCTCTGCACTTCTTAAAAAAAAACAAAAAACCAAAGCCTAAAATATCTCCATACACATTTTCTTTACTCCTAGAAGGGGCTAACCTCATTTTTTAAGTCCAGTTTTTTTGGAGGACTTTGTGATATAAATGGTTTGATCAAGTCTCAAGGACTATGCATGTCTCACAGAAAAAGCTGCCTGTCATAAAAGGAAGAACAAGGAGAGAAGAAAAAACCGAGGAAGTTCTAGAGATATCCTAATGACATCAATCTGCTATGATAATGCAGTTGTGTGTAAAGATATGTATTTGTCTGCTGCTTGTAGATTGAACCGCTCTGTCTTGCCTAGATCCATAGCCTGTGCTCTTCATTTGTGCACTGCTTCTGTAACACGAATCAATCATTGTTATACTCGCTGTCTTTGAATTAATATTTTTCCCACATTATTCCAGGTATGAATAGACAAATAGGCAAATATTGTTATAGATTTAAGAAGAGTAGAGGTATTGCACTGAAAAATTAGGAAAAAAACATATATATAAGCAGGAAAAAGAAGATTAATCTTTTCCCAAGAAAAGAAAACATAATGGCTTTCTCAAACATATTCCCTCTTAATAGGGTCAATTTATATCATGGCCTCCATTTGAGATTTGGCAAATTATGATCCAACCAGCTGAAAGAGATTTTTTTTTTCCAAATGAGGACTTTAAAAACAATGGTACTTCTGAGCTCAAAATAATCATATTCATAAAGGAAAGTTCTGAGAATCTCATTAGTTATCTTAGTGCTATTGTCACTTAATAGGAAAAGCAGCATACAGAGCATAATCCTGCCATTTTTTATTACAGAAAAATTCCCTGATGAAAACAATCATAGTTTCATTAATTAATAGTTTCCATTTAGGGAGAGAGATTAAATATTTCTGGAAGAACAAGTTTTAGCATGTATTTCAATCATGTAGACTACCTACCTGTGACCATTTCTAGATTAAAAAGGTGTATTTGATAAGACACTTTCACACTAGTCGTATCCCAGTTCCTTTGTCTTTTTCTCAGGCACTGAAATTTAAATAAAAACTTGTCATTTAAATTAGAACTGTTCCCTCCTCCTCCCCTTTATTTCTTCCTTTCAGTTCTCAATTTTGACTGGAATGTTCTAAGAGCAGCACTTAAACTAATTGCAATTTTTGCTTTTGCTTCATCCACCCTTTTCACTTCACCACTTTGTATCTTCACATAAAAGGAAGGGTGACCTGCTTCCTCTGAAGGTGATGCTAATGCAGCTCAATAAATGGCAGAGAGAACAGGGTGACCTGAAGCAGCACAAGCCATATCAGAAAGGCATTTCATTTTTTTCTATTATGAAAACGAGATTTTCCTTTAAGTGTGTTTATTGAGCTGCAGTAACATAATGTAAAGTAACATAGACTTAAGCAAGATGACCTCATTCATCATCCTGGGGTCAGCTGGAGATGTTGGGAGCATTCTGAGCGCTGGTTACAGAAACGCAATTTTTCATGGGCGAAATTTTTTAATCCCTTTGGGATCGACCCTGCTGAAGGAAGAGCAGAGCCTTAGCATTAGCTCTCAGCGTTAAGCACTTGCCCAGCACCTGTGCAGAGAGAGACAGTTGTAGCGTGAAGAAACGTTAACCGCTTTCGGCAATATGGAGTGAGGGTCTACACCTGCTCGGTTCTCGTAACTGGTGAAGAGGAGGAAAAGTGGGCATCGCAGCAGGCAGAAGAGGTGTTTCACCAGGCTTTGGATCAGGCCCATAAATTTTGACCGGAGCACAGCTGCTTGGCTGCAATTCACTACAAGCAAACCATTTGAATGGCTGGTATTTTTAGCTTTTTAGTTACTTCTCCTACTAGCCAGAAATTATTCAAATGTGCTTAAGAACTGTGTTTAGGAGGAATTGATGAGGAGGGGTAGACAAGACAGCCAGCCGCTAACACGGAAATGTGCCTACGGGTTGAGAGCAAACGGTGCCTCTCACAACTGCTCCATGCCTCCGACCATATGCTCTTCATCTGTTCAACTCCCCAACCATTCATTTGGACTAGGATGTTGAACTGTGCCAAATAAGCTTCCCAGGGAGTTTTCCCTCAAAGAGAGAGGGGTGGAGGGGTGTACTATCTGAGCTGAGCCAATCCGACCTCTCCCCTCCAGGCATTTTCGAGTATGAAGAAGGTAGAAAACTTCAGCAAACATCCTGCCTCAGTCATTGTTTCATCTGGCCCAATGTCTCACCCAGACAGTTGTCTTCTGTAGTCCTTTTAATTTTCTTCTTAAGGCTGTCGTTTGGCTGCCCAAACCCTTGAGTACCCATTTCTGTCAGCAAATTTTGAATTAGACAGAGTTTTCCTGGTGTCCTCTACTCCTGAGAAAACCTGTTGATCCAAGGCAGTCAGTTTATGGCTCCTCTCCATTTCATCAGACCAGGCAGAGTTTTGTAGTTTCTACTCAGACAAAGATATCATTACTAACAATAGTTCATCATCAATTCTTTTGGGGAAGTTTCCAGATGTTGCTTTAATTCATTTTGTGGAGTCTCCTGGCTCGGTTTTAAGTCTTGTTTTAATTCCTTTTGGTCTTATATCAATTCCGTGTGGCTATTTTTATATCTATGAGCATCTCCATTATTTATTGCATATTGATTCGACAGCAATATGAACACACAATCTGCTTCATTGGAAAAATGGATCTCACTGCTAACACCAGCTTCATCGCTTCCTGTCCCAAGAAACTGAGTGGTTTTGATCTAATGGATTGTCTTTCTTAGCTGGGAAAATTGATTCTGTTAGTGAGGTATTCCTTTGATGAAGTCTTAATAAAACAAACAGCGAAAAGAGTTTTGTTCCCTTAAACACTGAAGGCACAAAAAACCAAGAGGTGTTTCCTCGATCTGAAGATCACTTTCTTTTTCTTAGTCCAGTATCTCAAAGCTCTTCTTTCTACCTCCGAAGGCCTGGCTCAGCATGGATAGAGACAGCTCAGGGAAAGAGGGATGCCCAGGCATTCCCAGGGCAGCCTGATGATTCCCCAGTGGACGGCCCTGCACCGTCTCTCCTCAGGCACTGCCTGCTCATCCAGTGTCCAGAGACAAAGGCAGGTTCTTTGTTTCATGGCCTGGATTCTAATTTTCAGTAGGACCTAAAGGAACATGTCAGCTTTATTTTGCCCTTTGGACACTACTACCTTACCTCAGTTTACATCATTTTATTGGCTGAAGAGTAAAAATATGTCTTCAGAAACAGTCTATTGTTTCTTTCTCATGGCTTGCCTTCATACATTTCTTTCTCTGAACAGTTTATTGCTATTATAATTGTCAATATATTTATTATTTGAATGGAAATTTACTAGTCCCAAAGAACCAAAAAACAGTTTGTCTTTTACCACAATCAGCTGAAGATCTGTGTGAAGAAAATAAGCTCCTAGTTATCTTGGAGATAAATGATATAGAAATTCGGAGCTTCTTATAAAGTATATGCAACTTAAATACTTTAAAAAATGTACTTTGTTTAGAAAACTCTGTTTGAAAGGAAGGAGAGAGTAATAAATCTGACAACCTCATATATCCAGAAGAAAATTTCTTCAAAACAACAGAAGGTAAAAAAAAAAAGCAACCCCTCTCCCCAACACACTCCCCCAAATAAAACAGAAAAAAAAAATTGGCATCACCTTAATCACAAAACATGGTGTATTCCTGATTTTCACTCAGCTGCAGGGAATAGTAAAGAATCAGTGAAGCCTAACAACATCCAGCTTCAAATAGCAAGGTGGTTTTTTTTCGTCCTTCAGGCATGAGTAACACTCAAAACACCTGGAATGGTTTAACCTGTTTGCAAAGTCTGTTTGCAAACCTCCACCATCCTGACTTCATTGCCTTTCACTGGCTTACAGTGGATAGAAGAAACACAATAAAAGTATGAGTAAGTTCACAATGATTTTCAATTACCTTACACTCTAGTGACATATGAACTACAATCAAGGACACTGTTCTCTGTGATAAATACATTTAAGGTATGTAAGAAAAGCATCTCTTTCTGAAATTTTAAATAGAAGAATTTTACACGGCTTTTGTTGAACTTTTTTTTTTTTCAAAGGAAATTATTTTTGGTCCAAGAAGAGCTACAGTTAATCCCATGTTGTTTGACTTTATGAACTTAACACCAAAGAAAGTTTCTTTTCATTCCTTTCAGAGTTATGCAAAAAGAAGTACTTTTTCTCTCAACTTTCACTCCTGCACTCCCTTCAGTGCCAAAGCCTTCACATTTTTGCTTCTCTCCTGGTCTGTTTCTACTACATCCTTTGTATCACAGGTCTAGTATCACTTATCAGTAGGCAAACTTGATGTGGGAAGCCAAAGATGAAAAGTTGGAAACCATTCTCAATCATTCTAGCTTTGCACTGTGCCTCTCCTGCCTTCTTCCCGTGCCCCTGTGTAGTCCCATGCCCTGCCACCCCCTGGATTTACTGTCCACCGTTCTCATGTGACTGTTGCCAACATGGACTGTGATACAGAATACAACGTCTCAGTGGGTTTCTTGTCAAACCTATGTGCAAAACCTGTCACAATCAAATCCTTTCCTATCTTAATATCTAAACACTGTATTTTTCAACCTATTCTAATTGCAAATGGCTTCACTTAAGAATTGCAAGATATATTCTGCTCCAGATACAAATGTTGTCAAACGAAATTGTTCTGAATTTAAATTACTTTAGAGCACTGTAGGATTTAGAATTTGAGTAGCTTTACATCTCTTTTATATTCTTAAATGTTCAATGGTTGGATCACTTGTTGAACATACTTTTCACAGCTGCACACTTGACTGGGAATTTTTGTGTGTAATTATATGACTCTTGTGCCTCAGAATGGAATAGTAGCAGTAATATTTATTGTTTGTATTATATGAGCGTCTACAAGTAAAATCATGCCCAAGGTCCCACTGCATTAGTCAATATAAAGATAGTTCCAGCTTGTGCAGAACCTAAGCATCACTTCAGAAACAGAATCATGTGTGTGCTTAGCTAAGCACATTAATACTTCATAAGAGCAACTATCAAACTGTATTTGATAGATATCCTCTTTCTGTATCCATGTATTCTCTTAGTCATCCAGAAAAAAAAAAGGGGGGAAGAAGAAGGAATTTTCTTTCAGTTTTGTCTTTTTAGAGTAAAAAGCCTCTTTTTGCCCATTGGTCAAGAAAACCTAGCAGTTTTTTCTGAATCTGTTTTTAATAGAGCTTCAACAAGAAGGCAGAGAATATGGCTTGAATGGGACCAGCACCTACTGTAGCAGCAATGAGCAAGGAACCACAGGCATTGAGTGTTCTCAGTGCTGGCTTAAAGTTGTCATTCACTGTCCCCTCCCCTGCCTGACTCCCATCAACGTCAAAAAAGCCCAGGTACCTTCCAGATGCTATGGGAGATGAGTTCCCCAGCATACCCTGAGACCACCTGGAAAGCCCCTCCGCACTTTTCGTCCATCTCTCACAGGCACATCCAGAAACTCACTCTCTCTCAGATCAACTCCATCCCTCTGACCCAAGAGCTTCTGCTTCTCTCCTATCACCATAAGCAGAGATCCCCCTTTGTCAGAACAGGAGATTCAGGAAATAGCCAAAATTTTCAGCCAGATATTCAGTGCTCTCATTAACCTAAACACCCAAGCATCAAGCAAACTCAGAGATTCTTCAGCAACCCCAAGATATTTACCTCCTCTGCAAAAAACTACGGTCGCATAGGAACATCACATGCAGGTTTTAGTATTCTCGGTGCTACCCTTGACTCTGCTTGAGGCGACCATAAACGGAAGTTACAGAAAATGATTTGCAGCTGTGCAAATTAGTTCACTGCGTAATTTGCATAAAGAATCATCCATGACATTCATTGAATATCACAGTAATAGTCATGTGAAGGTGAACATCCATATGCTTGCAGGATCTAGGCCTAAAAATACAGGTCTTGGCAAGGTATGCAGTCTCCAGGGGACTTGCAATCTAATTAAAACTGACAAAAGAGTTCTGATCCTAAAACTGACTTTTCATTTTTAGTAAGATTTATTGAAAACTACAATTCAGAAGATGATGTGGTTTTTTTTTCTTTTCTTTTCTTGGCCATATTTCTTATCTCTATTTGGATGCCATCTAAAAGCAGCTAATTGTGATGTGACCAGGTTTTTCCTTTTCTTTCTGTCTGGAAGATCTTGTCACACAACCCATCTCTATCCTCATCTTGAAGACTTCATACCATGCATATCGGAATATATCTGTCTAGCTGCCATGGGACAGCAAGAAATCTCCATTTTTTCCCCAAATTGCCCTTTTTCTGAATAACACATGCTTATCTTTTAGCACTCTTTCTAAGATTTAAAAAGAGATTTTTTTGTTCATTCCTCAGAGCTATGTTGTATTACTAGTCATGAACCATCTTGCTGAGATGGAAAAAAAACAACCAGGAGCCCAGCGCATAAAGTTAATAGTTATATAATAATAGTTAATATAGCTTTCTGGGTTTGGTTTATCCATCAAAAGGCATAAACAGAACTGTTACTCTTTTATTTTTCCTCTGAATATTTATGCTGAACATTAGCCAACTTTATAATATGTTGTCACCTGCAGGTGATTTTAAATACCTCTAATTTTAAATATCTCTAAGAATTCAGTTTTATACTTTTTGGAAAATAATACTTTGATTCACGGATACTGAGAAGAGACTGATGTCAGATACTCTTTGTGTAAAGAATAGGAAAAAAATTCTTATGTGAAAGCTGTTGATATGGAATGAATTCACAAGAAAATTATGTTTGTCCACCAGCCCACGTACCCTCACAGTGCCATCCTCCATGCTCAACCTTATGAAATTGTCATGCACCCTCTCTGGCATATGATGTGCAGTGAGAGGAAGTTCAATATACTTCAGATTTGAAAGGGAGTATGAAGAAGTTAGGGGACAAATAGAAGTATCAGAATGTAGAATAAATATCACTACATGTCACCAACCAAACAAGCGAAAGTACAGCAAGAAATTTATGTCAACAGCCCTGGAAGAAAGAGAATTTGTTGCCCCAACTGGAAAGAAATCATTCAACAATATGAAGAAATCAGAAAAATAAGAGTCGGGAAGCTGGAAACAGCAGAAGTCAACTCCTGTCTATCGGGTGTCTTGAAGAGCAGGGCTCACAGAAGGTAGTGACAGCAAAAGGCGACGACTCTACTTTTCTAACAACATCTTTACCACAAATTGCTTGTTATGCATTCTTCCCTACCAGCAAATGAAAAATAAGGGGGTTTTGTTTGGAAACTTGTGGGAACGGTGCAGGTATAGCTAATTAATATGACAGCATCAATATTTTATGTTTGTTCTCATTGCAGGGGAATTGAGGTGGGGCGGCCACAGAACTCAGGGACCTATTGTCTCAAGCTAAGCAGAAGGGTGATTGCAATCACAATTTGGTGATTTCTAACCCTCGACACACCCCCCACACCCAGTTCCACAGGGAGCAAGGTCCCTGCCACTCCTCACCAGCTCAGACAGGCACCGTAAGCCAGGGCACTGGGACCAGGACCCCTGCTCCAGACATCAGGTCCCATCTGGTGTCCTGGCCCCAATGGGTCTTGACTCCATTTTAGGCCCAACCTTTTCCATACTGTAGGAGACCACTTATGAGTTCTGCACCTTCTCTGGTCTAATAAGGAGGGCTAGTCTCTCATTTAATACGTTTTTTTTTTTTTTTTAAATTTATTAAAAGTTGGACATTAACAGCAGTAGTAGAACAAAGTAATCTATTCCTTCTTTGTTTTCTAGGCCATTACTGACCCAGTCGGTTAGAGCTGGGCAGATGTAGTTAATGTCTCATTTGTTTGGGTTATGTTTTCGAGTAAGCTTCACCCCATGACAATTCTGTGTTTTTCTAGGTTTTTTTAACATTAATTCCAATGTATCCAGGGGGACCATAAGGAGATTGTTCAGCTAAATTTTTAGATACCAATTATTTCTTTTGTTTGTTGGTTTTGGGGTTTTTTTGGTGTGTTTTATGTTCTCCAGTTATGTGATACAAAGGTTGGCTTATGGATTCCAATTCCAACATAAAATTACAGTAGCACTGACCCTTTCACTTCTTTGGTGTACACTCTTTTATATTAAAGTGACTCTAATTCCAAATAAGTGCAGTAAGCTGTTTAAAAGCCTTAGCAAAGTGGCATCTGCATGATTTGAAGTAATTCAAACATACATTACCTGGTAATTTGCTGATACAAAGGCACAAACTGCATATATTTATATTTTATGCAACAAATAAAAACCTCGTGTATCAAAAAGAACTTTCAGTGAATTATTCATAGAAGTAACAAATATATTACCCTCTTCATGAGGCTATTAATTATTTCAGTGGAACTATGCTCAGGAGAAAGAAGAGGTAGTTCATGACTTGCACAGGATGACACACCATGGTGATAGGTACATAACCACATTACAGTTCTGGGTTGGATCCTTAGTATAAATTGGTGTGGCTTTGCCGAAGTCATTGGAATTACGCCAATTTATATTTGCTGTTGATTTGGCCTTCTGCTCATATTGTGAGCTTTTCCTTAAGTAATTTGTCTTCCACTTTTTATGCAAGCTTATAGAAGGTCAAGTTCAGAGTAAACTCTGCCAAATTCTCCCTGAAGGTGCAGAATTATTGCAGTCAGCAGCTGATAAACAGATACTTTTAAAAAGACTTTTATCTGGGCTATTAGTAAGTATCGGTAGATAAATGCATCTGATTTGATTTCAAATCCATACAAGCATCGTAAGTTCAAAAGGTTAACTGAAGCACAGAAGTTATCAGATTCATATTGACTTAAGAAATCCCGAGAAGAAAGCATAAAAAGAGTAGAGGATATATAGAACATAGAATTATATGAAAATAACATAGAAGCTGGGATGGAGAGATCAAACCAACATTGCTTTCTGTATTTGAAATTTATTTTTATTTTTTTTAAATAGGCTTCTCTTGAGAATCATGTGAGACCAAATTGTTGTCCATGTTAATACTTCTTCATGCTGCTGTGATGTTGAAGACATTCTGAATAGACTTTTGAAGGTTTTATTAGTGAATGGGTTTCTGCAATATGCTGGTAGATGCTAGGGTGATGGCAGCCCAGCTTATTTCTTCTTGGGCCAAAAGTACTGTGGGGTAGGGAAGGAAGTTGTGATTTATAATTTTGCTCATTCATTTTCAGTGCTCTTGTTAAAAGTCTGTAGAGGGATCTAAAAACTCAAGCTAATTTTGTATTATTGCCAAATAGTCACATAAGGTTTTCCCAATTCCAGGGAAATGGGCGTTCACATTCCCTCTACTAACATTTATGATTTTAAAGACTGAGTAAAATGTAAAATGAAATATTCTTTATGTTATGACTAGTGCTTGCATTTCATTCAGCTCAGATAACTGCCATTTCACTCTTCCATCATGCTCAGCTTCAAATTGTGTTTTCAGATGCTAATCCAATACTGCATTTTCAGCCTGGAATTTCTCTGTTTGCATTTTCTCCCCGAAGTTTCACAGGGTTTGGCTTCTTAAAGTCAAACAGTTGAGGTTCTTGCACTTCTCGGGGTGCTCAGCAGTCAGGCCACCACCATCCTTGCAAACACTCTTCTGCTCTTCCTTCTGCTTGTCTGACATAACCTGATGACTTTGGCTGCTTCACTCTTTATCACCTCAGATGTTTTGGATATTCTGCTATGAACCTTGACTACCCCATATGCTCTTTGTTCAGTCAGCTTGTGTTTTAAAAAGAAAGATAAATTGATCTGGTTTATCTTGCAACTGTGATTACTTTTTCTCAGTTCATGGTTGCACATGGCCATTGATCATAATACTGTACTAGCTTTTCTTAAATAAGCCATCCTCATTTTAGTCATAAAGCAACTGTTCCTGGTAAATATTCAAATCTTGGGCTAATAATATTTTAACAATGAATTCCCACAGAATTTCCCTTAATCAGAGATGAAACCTCTATCCAGAAGTGCATGAGTTTGGAGGAAGGAAAGAACTAAGGCTTATATCTATTATACCTTCATTTAATGAAATTATGAGAGACCATCTTCCCTTCCAGGGGAAAAAAAAAAAAAAGAATTTAGAAGGAGTAACCACTGACACCATTCTGTGATAAAAATAAAAAACTAAAGCAAAAAAGCAGGGGGAGAAATGTGCCATACCTGCTGCTGTTGTATAATTTGGCTTCTGAAGGGTTTTTCCACTGAATGATCCTTGCAGGACTAGGGTCAGGATGCTGAGCAGGATTCACTCAGCTTAACTACCATAGTCAGGATCAAACCAGTTGCCATGTCTGAGGTGAAGAAAGAATCCAAGCCTTCCATGTTCAGAGTCACTGGGACAATAAATGTCATTTCCTACCTTGGCAGCTCGATGAGATGAGCCTTTAGGATTTTATTGGTTGATTTCTTTCCCTTCACAGCCGAAACTCTTCAGCAGATTCACCATTAATTCATTACCGGGTTTTGAAGACCAAAACTGTATTTTTTTAACAGATATATGTCAGACTAACCTGAGAGCTTTCTATGATGGCATGACTGGTTAGATAGATGAGAAGGGGCGGTGGATGTTGTCTACCTTGACTTCAGCAAGGCTTTCGATACTGTCTCCCACAGCATCCTCATAGCTAAACTTAGGAAGTATGGGTCAGATGAATGGACAGTTAAGTGGATTGAAAACTGGCTAACAGACAGAGCCCAGAGGGCTGTGATTAGGGGCACGGAATCTAGCTGGATGGAAGTCTGTAACAAGTGGTGCTCCCCAGGGGTCAGTACTAGGTCCAGTCTTTTTAAATATATTCATCAATGACCTGGACAAAGGGATGGAATGTACCGTCAGCAAGTTTGCTGATGACTAGGAGGGGTGGCTGACAACCCAGAAGGCTGTGCCGCCATCTAGCGAGACCTGGACAGGCTGGAGAGTTGGGCAGAGAGAAACCTAATGAAATTTAACAAGGGCAAGTGTAGGGTGCTG
>JAOXJK010000032.1:77413388-77439131 GCA_025774025.1 Xenus cinereus | reverse complement strand
GAGAAATCTCACTCTGAAGTTTAACTATAAAATTTTAAAATACTCTCTATGACAACAGCCTTATTTATTAACATTTCTTCCCCCAACTTCAGTGGAGCTGTAGGTTGATTCATGAACTAATCCACTCCAAATCAATTTCATATCCAAAGCATAATACACAATAAGAGTGGGAATGGAAGGAAATATTAAAATACACATATATTTTACACAAACAATATCTTTGTAGTAGATATAAATTATGAATCACCCAAACATTCTTTGGTTATTTGGTGTATTATTTACAGGAGACACAGTCCAGATTAAAGGATGTATTTAAAGTATCTTATCAGAGAGTTTCATGCTCATGGATAAGAATGGAAAAAAATTTATTGTCTTTTGGGTTATAACTAATGAAATAGAAGAGTTGCAGCATACAGTAATGAGTGTCAGAAGCAGAGAAGTCAGAGGAGCAGATTTCTGAGGGATTAAAGCTTTTCATTGTTTATGTATAGAGAAAGTGATTTATTAAAAAGAATTGCTGAAGAACAAAAGGAAAAAAATGCCCATTCTTTTGAAATGCCTTTTCCCCAGCCACCCTAAGAACATATTTATAAACCTGTACAATAAATAGGAAAGCTAAGCAAAGAATAACATTAGTATGTGCACTTATAAAAAAGAAAAGAAGTGCAAACAAAATCTGGCCAGCTGGTAAAAAAAGCAGAATTAATGTGCCTTTGTGTATCAGATTTGCAAGAATGCAAATATTGCAGCTTTTGGTCAGCTGGTTTCAAGATTAATTTCCAACAAGTAATTTTTTTTTCCTTAAGGAAATGGACTAATAATAGACAGGTCATAAGTATGCAAACAGGGCTGACTCTGCCATAAAAGCAGAATGGGTTGCCAACTGGAGCAGCAAAATATTGAGGGCAGCAAAATTAATTATGAACATGGTTTGTGGGTCTGCAGATCTTTTTCTGCATTATCTTAAACTGTAGGTCTTTTGGACTTGTACTCAATTGTATGGTGCAGTTAATAGATCCAGTGAATTTTATGTAATTGGTGTTTTAAAACTAGAGAGGTATATCTAAAAATCCTTAGTATTATCATAAAACATTATTATGAGCAATGTAACTTTGTTTTACAATATATTGTAACGTAGCATACTCCAGAGGTTTTTTTTCCACATTTCCTAAGTTTTTGCCTGAAAGAAAAATCTTAAATAAAAGATTTTCTTTCTTCTTGTTTAAAGAAGACCTCAGAAGATTTGCAGACCAAATGAAAAGAAAAAAAATCAAAACAAAACAAAAAGCTCCCCAACAACAAAACAGTTGATTTCATAGTTTCGTATTTGGATGCCCATCTTCAAACATCCAAAAGGACTCAAGCCATCAGAGCTTTGAGTGACAATACCTTGTCTTGATCCTAGTGTATTAGTTTATATCTGCCATTTACTGTTTAGTATTATGAATTTTTTCTGCAACTCTTTGTAATTAATTTTAGTTTTGGTTATCCTGAATAATTTGGTATTCTCACTTGTCACCTTTTCTAGACTGTATATGTCGAATCTTAAACTGATATGTCCACAGTATTTCATTTTATTATGTTGCCATGAGTTGATGACAAATTCCAGCACCAACCCAGAGTTTCCAAGCTTTACTGTGTTATTTTAATTTGCTTTTTTAATGTCTGCTATCCTGAATTTTTCAGCTTTCATAATGGAAAGACAACCTTTGATTTCTCAAATGAGGTGCTACTCCCACCCAACCCTGCTCCTGTTGGTGGACCATGTTGGAATTCCATGGGGGACTAAGCCCAGTGCCACAACTGATGTAAAAGAAAAGAAAAAAAAAACAAACAAAACCAAGTTCTAATAGACGAACTGGACTTGAATGAATGAAATGAATGAAATGAAAAACTAACACATTACAGATTAATTACGAGAAACTTTAAGTTTACTACCAGCTCACACCAATAGCCTTTTCTATTTCTCTGTGTTTTCTGACTCAGCTTTTCATAGGATGAGACATACTTGTACCTTTGCAGACTGACCTGAAAAAGCCTAAGGTGTATGTGATTTAAGGATATGCATTCTACAAAACAATAGGAGTTGTCTTCTGAACTGCTATTGCAGAGTGCTCCAGCAGTACTGAAAATCTTTGAGAAGAACCCTTATGGAACATTAAGGAAAATAGCTGTAAGGACACAGATTATTAGTTTGCTTGCGAAAACCAAAAGACGTAAGAGAAGGAGGAGGGAAGGAAGGACTGGTCAAAGGAAAGAAGGAAGGAAGGGAATTAATGTTGTATAGAAGGAGTTATTTCATACACAAGGTGTGAAACAGAAAATGATGCTTGGGCTAAGAAAGAAACGTCCCTACCTGCCAGACAGAAATGATGAGGGCACTGCAGAATGAAAGCAAAAGAAACGGCAGAGCTATGTTTTAAAAATTCTAGTGTTTCCCATTGTTACTGTGAGGTTTAAGTTGGCAGTGACATATTATTTTGGCACATTGTCATTTTCACTTCCATTATGGTTAAGACTCAGCAGAGATGTTATATCAGTGCTGTAAGGGACTATGTTTATTAAAGGAACTTCAAGAGCACATTGTAGTGCTGCTGTATAACATCATTTATAAAAGCATTTACATCCATCAGTGTCATCTGGGGTTGCTGTAAAACACAAGTTCCGAGATTTGGACAGTTTGGCACTGTACAGACGTAATGCACCCGTCAGGATATGACAATAGCAATTCTCTAGTTAATCACACCGAGAAACTTTTCGCTAACTTAAACAGCAACTTTATCTGCTCTAGGATGTAATCACCTTTCCAGACTATGCATTTAGATGCACATTGCATTCCCAATTTTATATGTAACTAAAATAAACAAACAAATGCTGCATTTTCAAAGCCCATTTCATCTTTATATGTCCAAATATAATATTCAGTCTCACACAGCATGAGTATTCAAAATAAAAGAGACTCCTAAAATCCATGTGAATATGCATTTACAGCGGCTGCACAATCAAAGGTATTTTTAACAGCCAGCCTTATAAGACGTAAAGCACAGCATTTGTAGAGAGTAATATTTGGACTTTTATTCCTGGCTTTGAGCAACTTAGGGCAGAGTTTTTTTGTCTGAGAAGAGCCACAGTGACACACGTGTCAATACAACTAATGGTTATTCATTCTCACAACTTAGTATTTCACTCAGTGCCAATATAAATATATATGTGTGTGCATAAAAGAATACATACTTACCTATAGGTAAAAAAATCCTCATAACTGGTCTACATTTTACTCTGTGATAGACTACATCTTTCTAATAAGATAGGAATTAATGGCCTTTAATTAAAAAAAAACCAAACATATTTTTTTCCCCTGATGTTTTTAATTTTCATATAAACTTGCTTTTACTTTCATAATCCAAGCAAATCTGGCATAATCTGGCAAATAAAATTGCCAGAGTACTGTAGGAAATACATTTTCCAAACAGTTTCTAATACAATTTCAATCTTTTATCCCACAGGAATACCAATTCACTTGATAGATGAAGCACATGGCTGACAGCAGTAAATAAATGCCAATACAGTGTTCGGACCCTTCAGGAATTGTTATTGACTAACCAACGTGAGGAAAACATGGACGTTAAATCATCAGCTTCTTAAGGGAAGTAAAACTATGACTCCTTTGGCAAGTTTTATTTACTGACCCATTCTTATGCAAAGGAGAAGCTCTTGTAGTCTATCAAATTATTACTGATCATTATATCTCCACGTTCACACCAACACCTTCATGCCATGCCCAAGAACAGGTTGTGTATCTTTCCTTCCTCTACACAGTTTGGATAAAAATTGTCAGAGCTTGTCCCCAGCGGATCATAGTTTTTCTTGGGACTGAGCTCTCACTTCGTGATCTCTGATGCCTATTTCAGATTTCGGCCTGCCCTACAAAAACTTGTTTTTCAAATCAGAGAATAAATTATTGTGATTTTATTGTTTTGTACGGCTGTTGGGAGCAGTAGGTAGCTCAGTTCGCAGCAATGCAGAACTGCCACACAAGTGCCAGAGGAGTTCATCATCACAGAGACTCAAGAGTTACTGTTGTGGGACAGCTCTGAGAGCCCACGTGCCACTTAGAGAGACCTGGAAGGTTAAAGAACAAAGTTCATTGCTCCGAGAAAAAAAGAAAGCAATCAGTGTGGAAGCAGATATAATTGATTCGGATGACATGATGCATGCTGCAATTTGGTGCTCTGTATTGAAGCAGAATGGCAGCAGAAGTTCTGTAATTGAAAACCAAGTGGTGAGAAAATTGAAGGGTTTTCTCTAGTGCTGCAGTGGTTGCTATCACTTCGGGAACTGACTGTCCCAGGCTTTTAGAGTGTGGTGTTCCAGATGTCAGAGACAACTGGTGATATTCTTGTGATGCTATTTACCTCTATATCTCAAATGCATCTGAACTTATAGCTGATTTTCATTGATTTGAGTTTCCAAATTGTGTTAAGAACATTGATGTCTACACGCTCACCTCCAGCCCTTGGTCTGTTGCTGAAAAGCTTACAGAAAAATAACACATACAAAAAAGGCGAGTGATATAAAAGCTGTCTTTTTCCAACCAGTGTGTGAAATAACTAAGGTAAAAAGCTTTTCTTTCATATAAGGTTGCTATGACAATGATGTGAATCACGTGATTATCAATCAGCACTGATGTACATGGTGATGTACGTGGATGTAGAGAGATGTCCCGTGATCAATCAAGAGTCAATTCTATCGTGACCATCTATACCAATCATTTAAGGATAAAATGCAGCAGCATTACTAGCTCCCACAAGTTTTGCACAAAAAGTTCTGCAGGACACTCCATAACGCTGGTCTTTTGATCATTCAGATCAGGCACAGGACTGGAACACATTTTTTCCTCCTTTCCACCAGGAGAACAATGATTTTTCCTTAGTGAGAAAAGTGGAAAAAAGATGCAGGGTAGAAGGTGAGTCTGATATATATATATAAGGAAACAAGTCACAGACCCAGGAGTGGGAAACTTGCCTGTATCCCACAGGTTAGACATAGTTATAGAAAGTTTTCATCATTTTTACAGAACAATCCTTCTGAATACGGGTCGTTCCTCCTTTGTTGCGGCTGCACAGCCTTCAAAACCAGTTTCAACCATTGAAGAACCTTATCAAACATGCAAACATGAACAATGATTAACAAGAATGTGGTCAGATGTGCAGGCTGCAAACAATAAATTTTTAAAAAATTTAAACAGCAGAACAATGTGGAAGCCAAACCAAGCCAAAGCTCTTCATCAGACTAAAATTAGAACAAGGTTTAAAAAAAAATCCAAACATGCAGAGGTAGAACACAATTAGAGCAGAGATAGCAACACCTGCTGCTTAACTCTGTTCTTCTTTTTCCAAACCTATCATGCACGGTGTTGCACAACGGTAGTCTTGAGCGATACACCTGGCTGACACCTTCTGTTCTCTAAACTTCTCTAAATGTCTCTTTCTCTGAAACGACAACTGTGGTTTCAGCTTTCTGCTGCCTGCTTTGAGGGTCACTGGAGATTGGGAGAGGTTGGAGGAACTGAGAAGTCCTTACTGAAGCTAATCCCTCACCAAAGGAGGTTTCACATGTGCTGGACCTCGGCCATATACTGCTTCATAGCGCTTGCATAGGTATTATAAATTTTTTTTGACTCCGCCCAAGGCCATACATCTCCTGTTGTGTTTAACCCCAGCCGGCAACTGGAACCACGCAGCTGCTTGCTCACACCCCCACTTTCCCTCCCAGGAGGATGGGGGGAAGAGGCAAAAAAAAAAAAACCAAACCAAAAACATGAAAGGGAGGAAAGCAAAATTGCAGGTTGAGATAAAGACAGTTTAATAGCAACAATAATAGAAAAGGAAAAATAGCAATAATAAGAACAATCTGATCGCTCAGTGAATTGGCACCATCCTGAGCAGTGATTGCGGATTCCCGCCACCCAGCCAACCCCCACTGACATATGGAGCATGACGGCTATGGTACAGAATATTCCATTGGCCATTCTGACCTTCTGTCTACCCTTCTATGGAAAGCTGAAAAAGGTTCTTGAATAGTGTACACATCACTTAGCAACAACTAAAACCGACAGGTATTGTTGACATTCCTTTCACAGCAATCACTGGAAAGAAAATTAACAATTTCCAAGTGGAAACCAGGACATCATCCCAGTTCTTTCTATGAGTGCTTGCACTCGCATTGCTGCCTGCATGAACTCTAAGTATTCTGAGATCTTGATCCTCCCAGTTACATGACCTATGCTAAAAGAATTGAGTACAGCATATTTAGGTGTTGTAAATGTTATTTTTGTGCTTTTCCACTGATTTGTGGCATAAGTGGGAGGCTTAGGGGGAATTTTGTCTGTGGTGGTGTTCTTCTTTGCACAGCATAAAAGGCTCTCCCAGTTATACTCTAATCTGTCTTCAGGTGTAAGATGGGGTATTGCAACTGGTCTGGCTATATGTAAGCACAGACCTGTCTATTGTGCAAGTATGAAAAAATGTAAATGGTAAGAAAGTGGTAGAAGGTGTGTCTGGAAAGCTCCTGAGGGACAGACTGATCAACCTGTTCACAAACTGATATTGGTCAATGGGATTTGTTTAACTGAGGAGTTTTTGCAGGTATGAATACGTACGGGCAATTTAGACTTTCAGTCTCTTCCCATATTAGCAGATGTCAGAGAGCAGAACAGCCCAAATAAATTGTAGATCAATTAATGATCTCATTTTATTGAAATAATTTATTTACTCTTCTAATTCACAATGATTACATGGATCGTAAAAATGCGTAAGGAACAAATATTTCAGTTTTGTGTTAATGAGGGAGTGGTATGATTAGCTGATGTCAATCAGGATTGCAAAGACGATATTGCACAATGTTTGTTACTGCACTTGAGATGCAAAAAATATTTTCAAAGTGTGTTTTATTTGGTGACCATTAGTCAAGAATGTGTCACAGTATGGAAAAGGTTGGTGTGAGCATCTTAAGCTGAAATAATACTGAGAGAGAGGCAAAAACCTAAAATCATTCTCTGTACCTGTCCCAGAGGAGCAAGTCTGAGCTGCCCTCTCTTTAAGTCATCTCAGACATAACAATCACTTTAAATGCACCCTCTCTGAACTCTGTCCTCGTGTTCCTCCGCTTCTCCATGTGTCAAACAGGGGCAACAACAGTCACTTCAGGAAGGCTGTTTGAATTCCCCCAGTGAAAACTCACGCGCATCACGAATGTCTGTGCTGGAATCGAATCGTGTCCCATTTGATGTTCCCTCTGTTCAGTTTCTCCTTAATCATATCTCCCAACATAACACATTACGTTTGTTTTGAATTTTACCATTATGTTGCATGATTTTTTCAAACCTTATGTTCCTCTTTTTCCTCTCTACTTCCTTTTTATCCTTACCTACAGCACATCGAGAATAAAATTTTCATATGTGCATAATTTGGAAGTGCCCGCTACAAAAGACAGTGGTTCTAGTACAGCTGAAATTTGCACATTAACTTTCTTCTTTTACTTCTCAGTGGAAAAAAGAAATAGGAATCAATGGGAAATTCACACTAGTTTTACTGTATCCTAAATGTCTCCCTCTGATTTAACCATCTATAGAAATAATCATGTCCCTCTAGAAAGACCCAACAGGTTTTAAAGTTTCTTTCAAATCTTCTTGACATAGAAAAAAATGATGAGACTACAAAGCGAAGTTGCACGCAGGAGAGCTTTGGTGCTACCACTGTTCCTGTAATGCCAGAGCGGATTCATCTCAGGAATTGCTCTAAGCTCTCCTTTTTATACATATACGATACAAAGGATATGTTGATCTTTCTAAAGGGTTTTTTTTTTTTTTAGTACTTTTTCTCATTATTGTATCATCCATTCATTCACAATAGGTTGCCTTATTCATGTACTGGCTTGAAGTGTGTGGTGGGATAATTCTTATATAGAAATAAAATACCAGTTTTTACTACAGTTGAGAGCTTTCAGCTAGAATGAGTGCTCTACTCAATAAATTAAATCATTCAGGATTAATTCATCTTACTATAATTTGCCCCTTTTCTTCTTTCATGACCATAAATAGATATATCTATCTACATAAAAAAGACAAGAAACCACCACATATAGAATGATCTATGTGCAAAACATGAAAAGGTAGACAAGGTACACAAACAGCTTTTTTTTTTTTCCTTATGTCCTCGACACAATAAATTAGTACACCAAAAAAACAAATCTAATGGTACCATTTTGGGGGTTTGCTTGGTGCTGACTGCACACAGACACACATGCTTATACACACACAGGAACTTAAAATATTAAAATACCACCATATGAATGGAGCAAGACAGCCTGTTGTCTTTCTTTCTGAGCCACACTTAGACATTTTGGTTGAGTTCAAAGACTGAATGGAAAATAGTTCAGTGACAGGCAGGAGATTTTTGAGGAACTTGGCTTAGGTTTGGGGTTTTTTTTCACTTTCTGAAGTTATATGTTTTTTAGTGATATTGATAACTGAAAATGTTACTTAGCATGTCAAGTTCCACGGAGTTCCACACTTCAAAAATTAAAATGAAAGAGATTTAGTTACTGTTATGGTAGACTTGTTACTTCTGTTGAGTGTGTTGGAGAAAAAGTATGAAAAGCTCTACAAATGAAGAAAAAAAGATATAGAAAAACAGCTTGATATGTGCTAAAGAAATCTCGAGCAAACCAGGGCAACCAGAACAGTATTCCTTCTTTCTTTTGTGATTGAGGTGTCAAAGAAGTTAATGTTATCAAAGTTAACTGCTCTTGTTATCAAAGCAAAATTTTAACCAGTATTTTCATATATTACAGTGTAAAATAAACAGTAATTCAGATACCATTGATCTAGTCAAAACCTTTGTTAGGTTGCATTTTTTTAAGAACCATGTCACAAAATTACCAGTTTATCATAAATTGTGAGGTCTGGTGGTATACCTCAAAAACCTGCAATGAAGGGAATTTATGTCTTGCACTTGCTCATATTTTTGGACTGGTTACAAAGATTTTATAGTTTGAAACAGTGGACAGAAATTTGGGGAAGCCATGGAAGTGGCTGTAAGATGAAAGAATGAGAGCCAAGACCCCTGCAAATACTTGAGATCTGTTAT
Source organism: Xenus cinereus (assembly GCA_025774025.1). Lineage (NCBI taxonomy): Eukaryota > Metazoa > Chordata > Aves > Charadriiformes > Scolopacidae > Xenus > Xenus cinereus. The sequence goes on along the minus strand of JAOXJK010000032.1, from coordinate 77,429,982 downwards.
CTATTCCTGCTTTACTCCACACTCTCCTTTCTTCAGTTTTCGGTACCTGCTTCTTGATACTTGAAAGAGACTTATCTTTAAGCGGAAACATCAAAAAAACCCCAACATTTAAACTATAAAAATATGGCAAATTAATTCTTTATATTAAAACCTGTCACAACCCATTCAAATGTTAGCATTTATCTCTACTTTGCATAGATAAACTTCAGACAAGTCTATGACGCATTATGTATGTTGACATTTTTCTTTTCCAAACAGTTTTTCTTCACTGACTTATCAGAAACATCATCTGTGTTTGCTTTTGGTAAGAAAGAAATACATTTTATTTCTGTTAATGCACCTTAACACCAGGACTCAGCCTTTTTTGACAACTCCTTTTTTAGCAGTATTTTGCTATCTCCCTCACTCCTTCCTTTCTCTGGCCTCCCTGAAATCCCTGGATACCTTAAATCTCTACATCCCTAACTCATAACCTTGAAGATAATAATGTATTGACCTCACCTTCTCACCTGCCTATGAAAAAAAGAGAGAAGGGACCTCTCCACACAAAGGGTAAGGAATTTAAACTAAAAGAGGGTAGATTTAGACTAGATTTAAGGAAGAAAGTTTTTAGGATGAGGATGGCGAGACAGTGGCCCAGGTTGTCCAGAGAGGTGGTGGATGTTCCATCCCTGGAAACATTCAAGGTGAGGTTGGCTGTGGCTCTGAGCAACCTGGTCTAGTTGAAGATATCCCTGCTCAGGGCAGGGGGGTTGGACTAGATGGTCTTGAAATGTCCCCATCCATCCCCTGTCTGCCCCAGTCCTGGGCACCTGTCCTGCGCCGGGTGCAGGAACCTAGGTGGGTTCTTCACACCATCTCAAAAACATGGCTTTGCCAGCCACCCTGATGTACCACCCCCTCTTCGCAGGGGTAAGGGATGGTGGGAGGAGGTGGTAGACCTCCTTCCAACATTCCACGGGCATGTCACCCTCAAAAGCCTGTGCCTTTGGTCCCTTTGCCTCTGTCCCCCATGGGCTTCATGAAGATGTCTTCCAGACTGTCAAAGACACTGAAACTTTCAGAGAGACTGTAAATGGGGGGAAGAGAGAGGAAAAGTAGGGAGGGAGAAGGGGAAGGCTTTGTCTGATTTTCTTTCACTTAAGACTCACTCTGCATTTCCCAGAAGGCTCAAATTTACTCTGAAAACTGCTGTGCAATAGGACGTCTGCTGCTTTCTGCAGGTCAGTGACACAATATTAGACACTTGGACAAAAAAATTTCCAAACCAACAGCTTTTTCAAATGAATTGCAAACTAGGGTTGTAGGAAACTAGTCAGACCTGGTAGACTTCTAGTTCTTAAACAAAAAGGATTTTAATTGAAACAGGAAACATTCCAAACCTGCTCATGTCATAACCTTGCTATAACAGGAAAGCGACAGCTGTTTTGTCAGCATTTACAGTTAATATACATCTTTTTAATGTTTCTGTTAAAAGATAGGTATTTTTAAAAAATTGCCACAGAATGAACATATGGTGCCATTCTGTATTTGCACCAAAACTGTTAGCCAAAGTTTGGGACCATGTGGATGGAAACATTCAAAAAAATGGCACTTTCCTCAAAGGAGGAATCAAAAAGCAGAAAAAAAAAATTTACTCCTGCTAAGAGCTCCATTTCCTATTAGGAAAAAAAATCAACCTCCATCTGGCCCAAATCTCTTCTTTGCCTTTTCTCTACGTTGTTCCCAGTGGTTGCTCGTGTTATACCTACTGTGTCCTCTCTTCCCTTCAGGTTTGATCTACCACACAGTTTGCTGTTCCACAGGATTTCCCCACAAGAACTGGTGACATCATTTTCCCCCGACATGCCTTGCCTGTACTTGGTCTGCTTTTTTTCAAACCAGAGCCTTTGGTCGTTTCAGCTACTTGGTGCCTGAAGAAGTTAATAAATATTTATTAGGTTTAAAAAGAGCCTTAGCACTGTAGGCAGCACTACTTTGTTGAACCCCAGTTTTCTTGGTTTTGACAGCCTTCTCCTGAGCTGGCCAGAAAGTTAACACGGTAACCAGAGTTCCTCCTCTGCAGCTTGAGGATGGGGTTTCTGGGATGTCACTGTTCTAAAGCAAGCCCCATAGTCCACCAGAGGTTCTTCCATTTCCAGAACCTTAGTATAATTGGTGGCTCATCTGATTCAGACCCTTGACACTGCACCCTCAGCAGAACTTCTCAAGAACTGGAAGCCCCAGAGATGCCACCATTGCTTCATAGAGCAGGATTCTGCCGACGGCTCCCCTTCCTACTGCCCTCTTCACTTCTCTATGACTACCAGAAAGGTGTCATCCAGTCTAACAGCATATCCTGCAAATAAAAACAGATTGGCCCAAACATTGCCACCACAGATGCTGGTGTAAATCCAAATTTATTACCTCAGTAGATAGCTTTTATGTGCACCCCTGTGCTAGTGAAGATTAGGTTTGAACTCTCTCTCTAACAAAGACAATTCATTTGTGCCTTTGAACATTTTCATGTCTAAATCCTTGCCATATTGCCTAATTCTAATTCTTCTGTGGACAGGCATGTTGCACTTCTGCCACCCAGCTTTGATTGCAATTTTTCTTATCATTTGCCAAGTACAGCTCTGATTTCCACACGCAACCTTGCTTGGTCAGGACATTCAAGCCTGTTATTATTTCCATTTCAAAGCACCTTCAGCAAAGTAGCAGCAGCAGCAGCAATCCATCTCTTCACAGGATGCCACCTCTGTCTGTAATGACTGTTTCATCAATGTCCAGGACAGAACATCTATAACCCTGATCAGTGTTTTTCTTTCCTTCTTCCTTCGTTTTCTCCTGATCTTGGATTTTTACTTCCCACCTGAATTCATTTTAAGGATACGAGTTTATTCTAAATGACTTTGGTAAATTGCAGAAAAAATTTTTAATTCATCTTTCAATCATAGAGGGATGTTACATATTTTGATGTTTGGTACCTGTATGATTCTTTTTATCTGTTAAACAACCAAACAAATGTTACCGGCACTAGAATAATTTTTCCCTGTAAAAGGTACAAACACTGACACCTCAAGCTGATAATACCACTAACAAGGTACAAGCAAAAATTTCAGGTTCACTAAATATGTTATATAATATTTTATTTGCTTTTGGTAGCTGGAACACTTTACTTGTAATACACCTTATTAAAATATTATCATATTGTGTTGATGTGGTATTGTGTTGATAATATGTTGTGATTGCACACATTAATCATTAGAGGTTTTATTTATATGTGTTTACACATAACATTTCTAATTAAATCAATAGAGGTTTTGTGTAATATACATATACACTAGAATACTATTGTAAATGCTATCATTGCCATTAATTTTTACTTATAGGGGTAAAAAAGTGATTCACTGGTTCTATCTTTGCAAAAGTGATATAACACTTGAGATTTTTTTAAAGGTGATCCTCTGAATATTAATGTCTAAAAGAGAAAGTACAATTACTGTGAACATACCCTGTGACACAGTGAACACAGCAGAAAGGATTAGCTCAACAAATTCTCTTTTACATTCTAAATCACTAGCACAGGAAGATTCTTTATCAAGTTCTTGAGTTTAATGATGTAAACACATCAATTATAATACCATAACAGTGTCAAGGGTTAATTGTATGCATATTCTCCTTCCTGAAACGTAAATGTTTGGTAGTTCTTTCTTTGTTATGGAATGGGGGGGATAAATACTTCATTTGTAAGAATTCACAAGGTGTTCCACTGAAAAGAATGGGAAAACAAGTTGTGAGAAGACAAAATGGGAGGGTCTCAGTCTCCTGAGGATACAGAAAACTCAAATATGTTCACACAGATTTGTTCAGGGCAATCTTTTGATGCCAAAGGTCCTACTTACAAGCCACTTTCCTCATCAAATTGTCAGGCCTGCATTTGCAGATGTCACCTTGTGAGAATACCACAGTGTAGAATACTTGTGGGATAATTAATCAACACATTTCAATGTAATTAGTCATTGCAATATGACATATTAATGTATATTTATAATTGAAGTACTTGAACTACTGTCAGGTCAATGCATGTCATCTACTATTTTTCAAACCATTCACAAGTCTCAAAAATGACTATAGGAAACTGTTACCACATTGCAGAAATATTATGATAATCAAGAAAAACTTTGGTAAGATCAAAAATTAAACGTATAATATAATGTGATTTTTCAGGCTTCAAAACTATTCAGTATAAGTATTCATTGTTGCTAATTTAATTGAAGTTTCAAAGAAAAACATAACCAGAAGTTTGTCCTAGTCATTGCTGAGAAGGATAAAACAGCTAAATAAAGAATCAATGGGTGTAGTATTTTAACATGATCAATGTGGGACTCACTAATAAAATGTCAGCATTTGCCAACAGTTTTCCCAGTTACCAAAGATACTTCAGTTATTTGTCATTTTAAATTTAAAAAAAAAAAAAATGTTTTATAACTGTTAGTAAATATTGACATCTTTATTGATGACTATGGACAAAATCTTGCCCCTCTGAAGGTCAATAGAAATTACTTCTGTTAAGTTCAGTGAGCCCAGATTTTCACTCCATGTATCTGACATTTCACATTACAGACAAAATAAATTACTTCAGAGTATAAAGTCCAAAACCTGAATAATATTTTTAGTGTGATGAATGAAAGATATAAGAGAAGAAATAGAAAAAATGTTGACTTTAAAAAATCACCAGTTTTCATGTAGTACAACTACAAGGGAAGATTAGTAACTTATGGGGAGTGAGAATTCACCATTAAGCAACCTCCTGGCAAATAAGAACCCAGAAACTCATTTGATGATTCTGTAAACAAAAGAAATCTTACTACAATCACAGACTTGGGAATCTTTAAAGGAAAAGTAGAGGCATCATTTTGTGGAACTGTATCTCTTGATCAAAATGCTACTTCTATCTCTGCTCTTGTTCTGTAGAGAAAATAATATTTCACTCCATTTTTTAAGAGTATTGGCATAAATCATCCAGTATGAATGAAGTTAAGTCATGCAACTGGTCACAGAAAAACCTTTTTATTAGGATGCTTTATTTTTTTCTTTTACTATTTTCTATTTTTCTCTCTTGGTGCTTTCACTCTATTCAGAATTGTGTTGTTGGGACATACTTTCACTCAATTTTTATGAAAAGAAATATTGCTAATGTAATCTGTCCCTTGGAAAGAAAAAAAAATCTACATTATTTCTGTACAACTCTCACTTGAACTTGGGGACTTGTATTACACATTTGGCAGCAGAGCTGTAGCAGATGCCATCTGTAAGGTCTTGAACCTCAAATTTTGGAACTTATACCTTTCCAAAACAATAAAACATTTGGTTTGTCACTACAGTTTCATACAGAGACTCTTTTCAGCCAGTTTTTCAAGCAATAAACTAGATATTCTTTTTTATTCTGACAGCCATCATCTTCATGTAAATCCTCTGCAGTCTGTTCTTAAATAGTTCTGTGCTGTAATTTTGAATCCACTTCAAGTTCGTATTGATCTTTTTGTACATTTATTCCCAGGAACAATATTGAAACTGATGCTGGAACTTTGTGTTGCAGCATATAATAAAGCTTTGAGAGGCCTCAGGTCTCCTATCAGCTCTTTGGTTTTAAGCATATATTTTACAAACCTGCATTCTAGTGTGTTTCCTGCTTTATGTGAACTTTGGAGATAGGCCACAGCGCTAATTGAAACTGTGGTTTTACCATCTGGGCCTGATTTGTTCAGAAGTATAGGCAAAATTAAACTGTTAAGAGTATGAGAGACAAGCTCAAAGGTTAATCTGCAGTAGAGGTTGGTCAAAGAGCTCACCAGCTGGGGCTGCCACTTCCCTATCTGTTTCATCCCTCTGCGCCTCTAAGATCAAGTCTTAGATTCATTCAGAGAGGTAGGCATTTCCACGAGGCTAAAATGCTCCTTTCATGACTCCTTCCCCTCGTCTCCAGTTAGTTGTGTTCAAAAGAGGTACCAAGTATGTGGTCAGCTCTTATTCTGAAGTCCTCTACTCTTACTAAATTATGTAGGAGCTCAAGCTGCTTATTACCCAACTCTTCTTAATGTACCTGTGTGCATCTCGGGTTATGGTTCCATAACTCAGCAGCAACTCCGTTAGAAATTTGTAAATCTGGCGTTCAGTTTTTATCCTCCAAAAGCCATACTTCAGGGCACAAGGTAATCTGTCATGAGTCCCAAGCAATGGCAAGATTCTTCTAATTATGTTTCACTGCAACAGCTCAGCAAGCAGATGGTGGATCCTTACTGAGTCAGTAATGAAACCCTCATTGACCTCAGTGGTGCAAGTAACGAACTAAATTAACTTTTTAAATCTATACATGCCTTGTAAGTGTCTCCATCTTATGCAAAAAAAAATTGCCTTCCATTTTGTAGTGTAGTTTAGGACCCACAGATGTTCAACACTGACTGTAGAAGTGAAGAGTGTTCTGATTGCCAAGAGGTTGCCATAGGATGCATTTAGAAGCGCCACACAGCTCATGAAAATTGTCTATAGCCATAATTTTCAGAAGAGGTGACTGTGCAGAAGAATACTTATATAAAGTTTATCACTCTGTGAACTAGGTCATTCTTAAACGCTTCTAAGTCTGCACCCAAGTGAAGTACGGGTATATTTCTCTAAACAGACAAATGACGTGCTTTCTGTCATGGTTTCTGGAGCTGCTGTGTGACCACAGTGCTTCTATTTTCACTTTTAAAAAATTCCTTTAAATGAAAAGTGTCTACCTGATATCTGTCAAGACAGGCTAGATATCGGAATTCAATCTCGAGGGAATAGCTCCACTAGAGAGATCATAATAGCCAAAGTCTTGGTAGAAAGTGTAGCTTCTTGAGCAATATTAAGACAGCTGCTACTACTCATACTTTATTTGGTCCTGGCCTGTTATTCATCATGTGTTTCTGGTGTCTCAGTGTTTAGTCTCAAACATATTGTAAGCAGAGTTTGAATGAATTGGATATATTTGCTTGAAGAGAAGTTTTGCCAGCTTGTTTTCATGCTGCAGCTGGGTCAAAATGTTTTGGCTTTCAAATAGGGGCTGAAGTACCCACAGATTCTCCAAACCACGTCCAACACAGAGCAACAGCTGCTGAGCTTATCTACTAAACCATGGAGCAAGTGGCAATTAAACCACCAAATTCCAGCCATTCAGCTGGAAAGTTAATGCACCAAAACTGTTTAGTATCCAAGCAAAAGAGAATTGTACTGGAAAGGGCCTTGATAACTTTGGCAGGTTGAGTTTATTTGAAAGTAAGAAAAATCGCAAGAGGCTTTATATTTCAACAGGGGTGGTTTTACAAATAGGAAACACTGGTTGTTCGTGGCTCTGCATATTTTCAGCTACATTATCCCTTTTATTATTCTCAATCTCTAGTATTTTAAAAAGAACTCAGCATTAATATTCTCAGCCAGAATTTCCCTGGAATTCATCTCCCATTTTTAGCATCAGAATAAGCAGTCTGTTTTCAGAAGACTTCAGCAGATTGGATATCTAGCAATTTTCAAAAATCAGACCACAAAAATCTATCCTATAATAACATTGAATAGTTTCAAAATATTTTCCCAGAGGATGACTCTGAGCAATTGGAAATCTGTCCCAACCATTTCAGAAGCCACTTTTAAATACCTGGTGCTGACTTATAGTATTCCATTTCTCTAATTAGGGTAATAGTACAGTAGAGGCTGATAGTGAAAAGCCTGTGCGAGCGACGTGGTTAGCTATTTTCTTTAGTAGTTGGAGAAGAAAAGATTGCAAATAAAGATCTTCTACATTTGCCATATAGCTACTGAAGGTGAGATTCATATCACTTTTTCCACCTTAAAGATCCTTATCTACTGCAGCTGTAGGTGGTGAAGGAAGACCTGCCATAGAACAAGTGCCCAACATAGATAGATATATAGCATAACCCACTCCTGAAAATATTTCTTTCCCTATTTTGATTATAGAAGAATCCTAGGCTCTGAGCTTACATCAAGTGTTTAATTTTTAGATCGATGATGTCAGTAGAAATAAACTGTATATGCTGGTGGGCAGGTTGCCCCTTCCTGTGCTTTGTTCTCCTTGTTGGTTCACCAAAGTTTCATGGAGTCTACTGAATTAATGTTTTTAAATTACTTAAGATTCTTACATACAAGTTGTTAACTAAACACAGAGTAGTAGTATTATTATTATTACACAAATATCACACAGTATTAGTATTATTACACTAAATTTCCATTATTATAATGCTTTATACCCACGTTACCCAAGGACAAACAGGTCTGAGTTGCCTAGAGAGAATCACTGGGTTGGGGATACTTTAATGTGTGATAAGGACAGGGCTAAAAGACAACCCCCTGACAGTGTTCTGCAGATGAGTTTGTCCTCCATAAAGTGAGCCGGCTTCTGACCTTTCTCTACGACTGGTTTTTTCCTACTATGCCCTTTTCTAGGAACTTGTTGCATATATATGAGCACTAATAATGAGTTGCATATATATGAGTGCCATTTCTGCTGTTCTCTTGTCCTAATCCTCCTTGGACAAATTCAGAGTCCTCCCATTAATTTTTTTCCCAATGACAAAATTATGGAGATTGGGGTATTTGAGTGGAAAAGGTTCCACTGATGGTTAATACAGAATTATGTGGAAATATAAGGGAAACTCTCTACTTTTATATTCAATTACTGAATTTCTGTACTGACCGAGAATATCCTTTTTCCCTTGTTATCTCCTTCTCCTTACGATCCACCATGCTTTGAAAATGGTATTACTCTCATATCATTCCAACATCTCCACAGTCATAACTTAAAACATTAAATGGAAGAGGGAAACTGGAAGAAAATGAGGGGAATGCATTGTATACGCTCCCATTTCTTTGGGAAAATCTTAGCTAAGCTTTTTCAAAAAATCACATCCTCTTCTTAAAATGGAGAACTTTTCTATGCAATGGAGTCATTCTGCCAGAGGGAGATGTGTAATATTATACAACCTTTAGCTTCACTTGCTATGGTCAGCTGAAACTAAAAATTGCAAAAAGATAAAGTGCTCCATTAAATCCCTGTTTTATTGTATAAGTGCCCTTATGAAATTGTATGACTATACAATAGCATTATATCAGGCTGGAATTAAGGCTTACAACAGACGTTAAACCACAGCATTACAGTGACCAGATGTAAGGCTTATTTAAACCGGATTTTGGAGTGAAATATTTATGAACTGATTTAAATACTAATGAGCAGACACTCCTACAGCTGTCACAGTAGCAGAATGATAAATGCGTTACACAGGAATCTCGATGTCATAGAGCTGGCCATTATTCAACAGTCATGGACACATGTTTCTTAATAGTATGGGCAGAAGACGGGCAATGAACTAGGGAAGCAGAAAGACACTTGAGCAATTGGAAGAGTTTCCTTCCCTTTTCTTCAGTGAACTTATTGGCTCCCTGAGTATTTTTCCACTGCTTCCTGATTCCTCTCCCCTTTTTTTGCCTCTTACAGAAATTCCCAGTTCCACCTGTGGAGGTGTCAATGCTGTCAACGGGATTTATTCCCAGTTTTGGTCAAGGCTGCCTTATCCACACCGCGGGGATGTAAGTTCACTTGCTACCTCCACTGGGACCTCATCCCTCCAAGAAGAAAATTGCACAGCGGACGGGAGAGTCAACTACAAATTGTTAACATCAATTTTTCCTACTTCCAAGAGGGACAGTCCTCCAAAATCCCAGAAAATCTTGCACCTCTCTGGCACCCTCATAATCCTTTGTAGTGTGCCCCATGCCTCTCTATACATATCTAAGATGTCACCCTAAAAGCCTCAGGGTCGAAGGCAAATCACCTGGGACACAAAACAGTCTCAAGTCCACTTCTTATAAAGTTTTCGAGCAGGCAGTTTACGCTGGAGAGTGTTGGGAAGTAAGAGAGCCTGCCCCAGTTTTCTCTCAGTGCAGTGCACAAAGACAATATTGACATTGCAGGAGATCAGCAAGAACGGCGGAAAGTCTAGTGCAACAGATCCAGGGCTCTACTGTAAATCTCATCTTTGATTGTGTTCCACTGGGGTAGGAGTAGGTCAATAAGGCTAAGTCTCCTCTTTGTCCTTTACAGGTTTTACTCTTAATCTTACTACTCTAAGTAAATAGGAAAGCGGGTTTTTTTTTCAGTTGCAAAAGTAAGTACATACATAAAATGTAACATAAAGGACAACCTCTATGTGCAAAATTTAGGGGAAAATTTCCTTTAAACATCTGTTTTTTTTCTGCTGTTACCTTTTGAACATTTCCTAGCTTCTAATTTAAGATCACGATTTTTGAATCATAAAATTAATATTTTTTCTTTCAAAATAATTAAACATAATTAAGGAATCAGCTAAACATTACAGCTGTTATTAAATGCTTCTTCAATTCTACGATGCAACCAGTAACAGAAACTAATGAATTGGTAAAAATAGCAAAGTAAGCAAAAAGTTTACAAAACATATGCGTGATATGTCAAAAGTGCTAGCAGACTAATTTAAAAATTTTAACTCACACCTGGTGCCAATGACAATATACTTATGATTCTGAATAATTTATTTGTCATGTCCAGATCATTTTCATCATAAAAATAGCTACTTTATTAAATAATGAATACATGTAGTTAAGAACATCATCATGAGGATAATTCTCAATGATAGATTTACCGGATAAAGACTGTTAAGGAACCCAAGTGCCTTCCTAAGAGGAAGGTAATATCCTTGCTGAAAGAAGGGTATAAAAATGTTTTAATTACTGGATTTGAAATATTGAGCAAGGTAATTTTTATATTGATCATCAGAGAGACTTTGAAATATATTTTCATAGTGCACAGCACTGCACACAGACTGCGTGCAGGTCAAGAGTGGCATGGCCTTTGAGCAGATGTGGTACGAAAGTCAAAATCTCCAACAGGATGGTTTGTCTTACAGCACTGTCTCACTCACTAATCTTGGGAAATTAATTAGTTTTATTGTTTAATAGAAGAGAGTGGCCTGTGATCAATAGTGCTGGTTTCCTCTTAACTATCGATCCTTACTCATTAATATAGAGTCTTCCAGGTTCCTGTTAACTCTGCTGGCAATCTCAGAATAAGTTTGATGCGCCTAAAAATTCCGCTAATTTCATAGGTCATGTCAGTACCCTGAGAACATGCTTTGTTGAGACGTTGTGGAAATGCTGCATTCTGTTGTCTCTCCATTATATGGTAGGAAAGCACTTTCTGCTGATGTTTTGCCTTTAGCGGTTTTTTATCAGTTGGTTATCAAACGCATCTTTGTGTGAAATGCAGATGTCCATATGCAAACATTTTAATGCCACTGTGTGACCATTCGTAGGGTTGCAAAATGAGTGTGGTTTAATGTTTAATATTACTTTGTCTACTCCATTTACAGGTGTGAACGAGCATGTAAGGGATAAACAGCGGAGATACAACACCTGGTTTAGAAACTCACAAACATAGAAAAAGCTGCTTATATAAATCTTGATTTTACAAACCAGGTTTATTCAATCTTTCTGATTCCTGCCCATTTAGTGAGTTCTTATTAATTTCAGATCAACTTCTTTGATGTCATGAAGTCTTCTTGTAGCCCATTTCAAAGCACTGGCTTCTCTGAGCCAGTCATTCACTGTCTCCTCCACTAACTGCTGGACTGAAAATAAACGTAGTGCTGGGAAAGACATTTTTGAGTTTCTGTTTTCAGGAAGAATGGTGATGAGTCCTTAATCACTGTTGGAGAGGAAGGGGATAGAGTGCAGTGAAATGGGTCCAGCTGAACAGCAAAGATGAAAGCATACCTCAGGACACTGAAAGTCTCAGCTAAAGGAATATGGGAAGGAGGAACCAGACTTTAGGAATGGAAGAGTTTGAAGGATGTAAGAGAAGGTAGGGAAATATGAGGAAAAATGGAGGTAACTACTGAAGAACAAATAACAGGACACTGTAGAAGCATGGAAAATAGAAATGAGACATCCAGCTCCTGAAAGATCAAGGGATGCTTCAGTGGAAGCCACCAAGGCTGAAGAGCTCTGTTTTATTTATGTTGCTTTATCTGCAAAGTATCCCAAAGCCATTCCTGGTGCATGCTCAACAGAGACCATTTGGGCACTGACCCCCGTCACAAATATCCATTTTAGCACCTTCAAGGAAAACACCTCGTCCTAGTACCTAGAACATTCACATGCCTGTTTCTCTTCCAGTCTTTGAGAAGAGCTGCTCTCCATCACCTGCTTTGTCCCAAAACGGGTGTCAAACTTATGTGCGTGGTTGTGGTAGAGCAAGAGAGACTTCAAGGAGCTTTCAAGAGAGGAATGGGAAACCCTGTCACCACTGAAGCGAGGTCTTGGTGCTCACGGCAGAACTATCAGGCTCTCTCACATTTTTTGCCATACTCAGCCTCATGGCAGTCACTCGGCAACAGGTGGAGTTGAATTGCAGGTACAATCCTTTCTAAGATGAGGCCCATCCTGTCACAGTGGATTCATACCACCATCCAGTGATCACCGTGGTGTGCAGGGTGGGCAGGAGTTGACCTGTTCATTTCATGGCACAAATGGCTACTTTTAGTTATGTCAGATCTATGTAGAAGTTGAACACTTCAGACAACCAGAGAAACGTGGCAAATCTTCCATTAGCAAATCCATGTTAGCCACTGCCTGTGAGAAGACCCAAAGGGCTACACATTAGTTGGCTCATTTCCATCTGGTTGTCACTTAAGGTGTCCCAACAGCTTTGACTGCTTTCCGCAGAAATATTACGTCAGGATGTGCCGAAATCGTCAAAGTATGTATATAGGTCCATTGGAGAGGCTCATAATTTTTACTGGTTTAAGGTGTGTGTAAGTAATCGACAGTTATGAATGGACAATTTATATAGAGCAACATCAACCCTGTGGCTTTTTGAAAGAATGAGATATGTTCTGAAAATTTATACAGTTCCTTGTGAGCCATGCTGTCACCTAATTCTGATTCAGTGATAGATGGCTGTCAAGGCAATTCAGTGAAATTGGATCCCGTAAAGGAACTGTCAGATGTAAGGCCATCTGCAGCTACACTGTTGGTATCACCTCCCTTTACAGATCCAAAACTATTTTCACCTATTCGTGCTTATTAATAGGAATCTCAAATCCTCTTTACCACCTTGTTAACATCTCTTTCCCTCCTGTTTCAATAGTATCACTCTGGTGTTCTAACTTCCTTTTATTTCTAAATTTATTCTGTCTCTTTAACTATACGTCACAGCTTGGCCATGTGTGGTGGGCTGATCCTGGCTGGACACCAGGTGCCACCAAAGCCACTCTATCACTCCCCTCCTCAGCTGGACAGGGCAGATAAAATATATGAAAATACTTGTGAGTCAAGATAAGGACAGGGATTTCAATCACCTGTTGCCATCACGGGCAACATTTCCTCAACTTGAGGAAATTAATTTAATTTATTGCCAATCAAATCAGAGTAGGGGAATAAGGAATAAAAACTAAATCTGAAAACACCTTCCTCCCATTCCTCCCATCTTCCTGGATCAGCTTCACTCCCCATTTCTCTCCCTCCTCCCCCTGAGAGGCACAGGGGGTCGGGGAACGGGGGTTGTGGTCAGTTCATCACATGTCTCTGCCGCTCCTTCCTCCTCAGGGGAGGACTCCTCACACTCTGCCTCTGCTGTAGTGTGGGGTTCCTCCCATGGGAGATAAGCCTCTGTGAACTTCTCCAACGTGGGTCCTTCCCACGGGCTGCAGTACTTCATGAACTGCTCCAGCATGGGTCCTTCCACAGGGTGCAGTCCTTCATGAACAGACTGTGCTGGTGTGAGTTCCCCATGGGGTCAGAAGTCCTGCCAGAAAACCTGCTCCAGACTGGGCTCCTCTCTCCACAGTGCCATAGCTCCTGACAGGAGCCTGTTCCAGCGTAGGCTTCCTACAGGGTCACAGCCTCCTTTGGGTGTCCACCTGCTCTGATGTGGCATCCTCCATGGGCTGTAAGAGTATGTCTGCTCCATGGACCTCCACAGGCTGCAGTGGGACAGCCTGCCTTACCATGGTCTTCACCATGAGCTGCAGAGGAATCTCTGCTCTGGTGCCTGAAGCACCTCCTGCCCTCCTTCTTCCCTGATCTTGGTGTCCAGAGTTGTTGCTCTCACATATTCTCACTCCTCTCTCCATCTGCATTTGTCCAGTTTGAAATTTTTCCCCTCCTCATCCCAAAGGTGCCACCAACATTGCTGACGGGCTTGGTCTTGGCCAACAGTGGGTGCCCCTTGGAGCCAGCTGGCATTGGCTCTATTAGACATGGGGGAACCTTCTAGCAGCTTCTCATAGAAGTCACCCCTGTAGCTCCTCTGCTACCAAAACCTTGCCACACAAACCCAACACACCATGGCAACTCATTTTGGCTGCTTACACTCCATCTCTTAAGTGTCTGCATCCCCTATAATCAAGTCCTACTATGCCGTTTCACTTCACACACACACACACACCCTCTCCCAGCTTTTTGACATATGCCCAATTGTTATTTTCTTTTCTGCAGGCACTATGGGCATATTTCAGCTCTAGCAGATGTTCCTTATCCAGGGGAAAAGACAGCTGAAAACTCACATTCCGAAACAAAGCATATTGCATTGCTGCAAGAAGTTCTGTTGGTCAGGTGCTTCGTATCTGGCTGTTCTATTAACTATTATATGCTAAATATATAAATCTAGTGTAAGGATGTACGAGAGTGTCTCCAGGACACTGGGGGATAAATTTCTATCCTTCACCAACTTACTAGAACTGGTTTAGAATCAAATTGCAGAGGCAACATATGCTGAAAGAATGGAAACAAGGGAGTCAAAACACGCTGCCATTTTGACCTTTGCTGTAGTTCAAACTATTTCAATCCAGTATAATTAAAAGACATCTTCTCCCATAAGCAGTTAAACATTATGAACAAATTCTGGCACTATTAGAGTCTTCCTTTATTTTTGGATATTTCCAGACTTGAAATTGTTGAATAATTATTTAAAAAGGAAATTTACTTTGTTTCTCCTGTTCTTCTGTAAGTATACCTAGAGCTTAGAAAAAAAATTACGTAAGTCCTGTGCTATTTTAAAATGAAAACATTGTGATTTCCTTGAAAATCTTCTGTTATAATTCAAATTAAAGATTTCACCAATGTTTTATATCAGTGTCACACTATTTTTCTCACCTTAAAACTTTTGGTATTTTTGAATGATGAATGTGCTAATGCTGGATATGAACGAAATTATTTTCATAATTTTATATGTCAATAGGCTTAAGGGCAAATGTCTTTTCTCATCTTTTGCAATTGCTAAATGCTAGTTCTTAAGGGATATTATTTAACTTGACTCCTCTTATTATTTTGTTATTCCACTATTCGCTAACTCCTTGAATTTAACACAAATTTAGCCTGGTGCATAAGCAGATCTAAAGGTATCTAACCTCATCTCAGCTGAACCCAGTTCCACTTTTTTTTTTCTGCATTTCAGAAGAAGTAGGGCAACAGCTACTGCAGCTTTTTTAGCATCTAAGATTTGTGTGAGTTAACATAATCTTGACTGCAGAATCCACTCCATCAAAGAGTGTTCACTGTTTCCCAGCTGCTTGGTGAGATCCCTCCCCCATGGAGAAGATGTATAGTTTATGAAATGGACATTATTAGGAATACCTAATGAAAGCGAGCAATAGGTGACTGATTTAGTTTTCCAGCTTAAGATTTCAAAGATTACTGCAATACTGAGATATACATCAACCACTTGGGTGTTTTTTTTTTCCACTTAAAATGCATTCCTTGACATCTTGAAATCATTTGTTCACTGAATGAATATATCGCAAATATTCATTAATATATATAGCCTTTGGAAATATGTCATAAACTATTTAAATTTCTAAAATTTTTATACACTTCATTCATTCATTCACTAAAAACTGCTCTGCAATGCCATTGGAAATCTCATGAGCACCAAAAATGACAGGTCATAATCCTTGAGTCTGGCTGAATTATGTTCAGCAAAGGAGAAGAAGGTTGAAAGAGGCAAAGATAGTTCAGCACAAATAACAGAACTTTCTAAGTCCCCCAAGCGAACAAGGTGTCTGCCACTCCTGCACAAAGTGAGAGAACATCTGAAGCTGCTCTAGCTTTAGAAATCTGTAATCATTGGTCCTTGAGAATCCCCTGAGAATATGGTTCTCCAGACACAGCCCAGTACCTATGGGTCCTTTTTGCTAAAAACTGTAAGCCATAGAACCATAGAATCATAGAATCATCCAGGTTGGAATAGACTTTTCAGATCACTGAGTCCAATCGCTAACCTAACTCTGCCAAAACCACCACTACACCATGTCCCTCAGCACCACATATACACGTCTTCTAAATACCTCCAGGGATGGTGACTCCACCACTGTCCTAGGCAGCCTGTTCCATAGTTTGACAACCCTTTCTGTGGAGAAATTTTCCCTAATATCCATCCTAAACCTCCCCTGGTGCAACCTGAGGCTGTTTCCTCTTGTCCCATCACCTGTTCCTTGGGAGAAGAGACCGACCCCCCCTGGCTACACCCTCCTTTCAGGGAGTT
>JAOXJK010000032.1:77402559-77413374 GCA_025774025.1 Xenus cinereus | reverse complement strand
GCTACACCCTCCTTTCAGGGAGTTGGAGAGAGCGAGAAGGTCTCCCCTCAGCCTCCTTTTCTCCAGGCTGAACACCCTAAGCTGCTCCTCACAAGACTTGTGCTCCAGACCCCTCACCAGCTCCGTTGTACCCCACTGAAGACACCAGCAGAGACTCTTTCAGCAGAGATTCCTTTTCTGCTCCTTTTGGGTTGGATTTTGATCCTTTTAGAGCGCTGCAACAGAATCATATCAGGATTAAAGATCTACCTCATTCACTTTACTGTGTCTTTATACCACATTTCATCCTTCCCAAACTAGTACAGGTGCCTTGGGCAGAAACTACATCTTTCTGCTCCAACTTGTCATTTTCCTGTGCTTTCAGCTGTTCTGTGTTGTTGATATTGATTGCTCCCCCTGCCTCTAATACTTTTTTTCTACTTCTCTTAAATGACTTTTTCCATGTACTAGCTGGTTTCCATTGATGGCGTCATTGAGAGCAGGTACCCTATTTCTTAAGTGCCCGTCCCAAACACTTCCTTTCTGTTACGGACATGGTGGTGATATTTTAAAACTCTTCATTAGTGACTGGCATTTCCTATACGTTGCTCAAAAGCTTTATTGATGTTTCTACCTGTAGTTGTCTCCTTTTCTCCTGAAACAGAAATCCTGCAAGCATTACACATCTCATACATTAGCACTGAGGTAACATTTAAGGCATGTAATTAATTTTACTTTTTTTCATGTTAGTACTGGCTATTTTTCATCCCTACATATTGCTTTCCTAATACTAACATCCCTTCATTCTTAATGGCTCCATCGGCTAGGGCACCGCAGAACAGGTAGGATAACTCATCTGTGTTCTCTATATTTTTTCCTCCCAGTGGAATATTGGTGCTTAATCTGCGAGTTGCAAGAAGATTTGTTCCAACTTAACTGATTTAGAGCTTGCTTGGTCTGTTACTCTTGTCAGATCGTCTTTGTTTAAAACTTTTCAGGGATGTCACTTAATGGCATAATGTCTTCTAGGCACTTGCCTCTGGCTTTGCCTTTCTTTTTTTTTTTCTTCCTTTTTTTTTTTTTGTTTTAAAGCCTATACACATCTCCATTAGTCACTCTGATGGTTAAGGGTGACTTAGTCCTATTGGAGCTTTCTTTGAAACAGTCTTACCAAATTTTTGTTGCTGTTGTTTTTATGTCGACTTCAATTATAAGCATTTGTTTTCAGCTTTACGGTTCTAATCATCTGATCCATGATTTCCAGTACTGAAAATAAATTAAGTTTTAATTACTAAAACCACAATGTGTTTTATTTTTTTTTTTTTTCTCATTGCACAGTTTTGGTTTCTTACTCCCCAGAGGCTTTTTCCGGTATTCAGTCATTGGTTTTAAAATCTGAGACTCTTCCTTTTAGAGGAGAATCCATGAAATATATTTTACACATTTACAGCTTTGCTTATTCAATTTTTTCTTTCTTGCAGCCTGACTCTCATTGGGAAATGTGTTAAAAATCGCGTGCATGTTGTGGTGGCCTTTCCTTTGTACCTCCTCCACTCCAGAAAACACTTGTCCATCTAATTAAGAAATGAACCAGAGCACAAGCACAAAACAGGGTCTTTAAGTATTTTTCTGATCAGAGGCAGTAAATGTTGCTTTAGTTTTGAGTATGGATGGATGGAGTTGGCTGCCACCCTGCACAAGGTATCATGGGTTGGATCTCAGGTGTGTTCTGGCTTGGGGTATTTTTTCTAGTTTCAAACCCAGTCTCACCTTCCTTGGTAAATAAAATTAAAAAAAAATATGCTTACTGTATCTACTTCAAGGAAAAAGTTGCAGGAAGTTGCTTAAAAGGTTATGAAAACATAGTAATTTTACTGTGAGTGCAGAATTTTGCATGAAGAGCAGTAGAGAATGGAAAAAATTTCATGTAGAATGAGCTTTGGATCTTCTCTTCTTCAAATGGACGTAGTAAAATTATACTGACTTATCAAGAAGCTAAGGAACATGGTAATAAAAATGAGTATAATGTCTAGTTAAGAATGAATTAGACACAACTTTGTATTCTTCTAAATTAAATTCAGTAATTTCTTTGTGTTAGAGCTGGGGGCATTCCATAAATTGCATTCTGTTACTGCTATGTACATAATAATAAAATTAGAATGATCAATTGTCAAATTATAGTAAAAAAAATCTGAAAACCAAAGCCAAATATCATTCAAAACAAAATATAAAAGTTTAATTAAAGAACTCAGCAGGTTAGGCCTCTTTCACGTACAAGCAATAATGTAAAGAAATTCTAACCCTTCTCATTTCACCTCACAAAAATGCATCATATATTAAAAATTGTTTTTGTTAAAATACTTAGATGAGTAAATACTTGTCTCTAAAGAATAAATTTTGTTAGGGACTGGTTAAAATAGTGGCTTTTATTAAAGAACTTAAGACAAATAGAAACTTTTTACTGCTTTTGTCTTTCTTACTGCTTTTCAAAATGGAACTGATTAATTTGAGTTTTACAGGCAGTTAAAAATAAGAAATGAAATAAAATTTGTTGTAAAGCAGTAATCTAGTCATAATATAAAATTGCATTTAAAGAGCTTACAATGAGAATATATTGCATTATTCATTGGAAACAATGTATCCTTTGAATTTGGCCTCTGAGTGTGGTTGCAAATTGTCAATGAGCGCTCATGAATTTTACTAATGCACTTTGTTATTTAAAATTCTTTGATGGATTCTGCATATGAATATATTTATGCATATAGATTATTTGTGAACACTCTGCTGTATTAATTCACTCAAATATTCACGATACAGATTTTTGGTTTGTGGTGGAGTTCTTTTCTTTGGTCATTTACAAACACCATTTGTTATTGTCTTTTATCATTGTCTTTTATCATTGTTGAACAACATTATAATTTGATCTGTGTTTTGGAAGATTCAAAATCAAATTTAATCAATCCATAAACTTTCTGTCTTAACTTCAAGGAAATTACTTACTTTCTCTGGTTTATTTGTTTGCTTATTTGTTTTAAAAATGAAGGTAGTATAACTTATTTACTACACAAGGCTTACTTATGGTAGTGACAGAACACCAGTGTAAGTATAAAAATACTCTAACTATAGGTGGGGTCAAGATGCCAAAGAAATATACTACAGCCTTTTCTCTTTTGTGAGAAGATGGGAAGTAATATAAAGAAGTAGCTCTTATATGGCAAAAAATGCACACACCAACTTAAAAAAAATTCCCCCAAACAACCGGATTTCCTTGCACATTTGCCATTAATATTTAGCAGTTTGGAAAACAAAGGCTGGAAGAAAGAAAAAAAGCCTATACATGTCTTGTGCATTTTCTTTCTATGAAACTTTCTTTTCATTTTCTTTTTGTAAGAGTCATGCAGATTTGCTCCATGTATGTGGCAGACAGCCATCAGCTTTCATCTCCCTTTTTCCCATAATGTGAATGCATGTTTCATGCACTGGCAAATGCCAGTTTTATGGCCAAGATGATAATGGAGCTGCTTAGAAGCCTGCAGATTTATTAGTTTTTTTCTACCAACTTTATGAGTTAAATGAACTAGATTTTTAAATTTTTTTGTGTGTGCTATCACTAACCTTTTGCCACAGTCATTCATCACATGCAGTTAAACCATTGTTGTCTGCAAAGGCTCTGATTTCCTGGCCTTCTCAATTTCTTTGATTGCCATACCCCCAGCAAACAGGGAAACAGGGACTCACTAGGAGATGTTAAGCAGTGACCAAACAACAGGATTTCACACATGAAGCATTCACCGAACTTAGGAAACTTTTACTTTCTGTCACTATTCTCTGTATTTTCTGTCAGTTACAAATTTTAAGTACGTTAAACCAGTCGTTGTTGAGCAGTAATTTTTAGTTAAAAACTGTAATCTAAATTTATGAATTAATTATTTACATGGTACCATCATGATATTGTTTGTCTCATTAAGTGCTTAAGTTCCCAGGTTGATAAGAAACTTGTCATAAATTTCATGTGTGACATAGTTCACATGTCTACGAACAGCATTTCTTTAACCAATTCATCTCCACATTTGTCAATATCTGGATTATGTCAGGATTATGTCAAATCACCAACACAGTGGTTTTGTCTATCTGGTTTTAGTTTTTTCAGAACACTGCATTTATCACACAATTGGCCTCTCTTTTGGGGTTCTGTCCCAGTTTTCAGGATCATTCAGATTTCACTTGCTGTTGAATCATATACTTCGTCCTTCTCTTATTTGTATTTACTGCCACAAGTCCCCAGAAGGATAATGGTGGTTTTGGCACTGTTGGGTTCATGGGTGGACTCCACAATCTTAAAGGTCCCTTCCAACCAAAACGGTTCTATGATTCTACCTCTGCAGCCAACTACATAATATTTTAAGAATTCAGACCTTTTACTAGTCTAAAAACTGAGTACGGAAAGAATCCCAGTCAAACCATTACCTATTTAGTCTATACAATTTCTCGCGTCACTGTAGAGGAATAGGACCCTCCAAAGATGTCAATATAATCCCAATATAGATGTCTCCGATACGTGGACTGAATGAACACTCTCTCCTCCCCATCATAAGTACATGGCTGAATTTAGGTGAGATATACAACATACGTAGGATTTCGTGTGAAGTTTCATTACACCACACCACAGCTATTCCAATTTCCTTCTGCCTGGCCTCTACAGCAAAATGGAGGGTCTCCTCACCTTCTGTTCAGACACCGCTGCTGTGATGGTTTTAGCCCTCCAAAGTTCAATCTGCTAAACGCCAAAGAAATGAGGGAATGTCATCTTGCAGCCATTGATTTATGACCATATTTAAATTTTTGCTGGTATGTTTACTAAAGATTTTTTGTTTCTTGTTTTGCTTTTCTTGTATTTTTTTAATGTGAAATTACCAGGGCATTTTAAAAATTTTGTGTTTTGTATCAGTGGATCTTGGGCCAGCTTACAATTATGGACATTCTGCTGATTTTAGGAATGGGTAGAGGAACACCATTTGCCTCATTCCTCCTTTATATACACTGATTTACCTGATTATACTTTGCCTTCCTTCCCCCCCATTCTTTAACCATCCGCAATGACCTGGTGTCACTGCAATTGCAATTTTTATATTTGTCAGTGTTTTCCAGCTACTGAACTGCATTCCTTACTCTACACATGAGTAAAATAAAACTTATAAAGTGTTTGCAGAAAACATGTTTGGGTTGGTTTTTTTTCTGTGGAAATAGCAGTTTGAATCACTTTCTATCTAGAAGTCTTTACTTAAAAGCAGAAAATAAAATTAAGAAATTAAACTACCCCTATGCTTCACAGAAGACTGCGATTTTATGGCCATTTAGCATTTTTTAACCTTTTTGTTTGTTTGTTTGTTTTTCTTGCCAAGTCTTTCCCTGAGCCACAGATGCCATTTCCTATTCAGCTGTTGCTCTGTTTCTTACAGACACCCTGCAGATCGTATGGGTAACATTCCAACCCAAATTGGATCATTTGAGTAAGAAATAGCTTCTCAAAATCTGTTACTGTTTCCTCTGCATTCTTTACTTTATTCAGTTTGTTGGCTGTTTTGTTGGTTGGAGTTTTTTTCTTTATAAACTATAGTTCAGATCCTTAATACAGACTCATAAATATGTTTGATTTTAAATCCTTAGTCTCAAAAATCCTCTCATATCTAAAATGATAATGAATATCCAGCCCAGTCCAACCATTTCTAATTTTTATTGTTTCATGCATGATGCCATTGCAGTTCTTCATTGTTTTAGTTTTTATTGCTTTAGTTCATTGAAAAAAAATTGCCACTGAAGTAATATATCTCCAGTTTTTCTTTTTTAAACAAACTGAATATTACCACTATAATCTTCATTGTAAATTAAAATCTTTGAGTTTGTCCCCTTCCCAGTATTTAGAATTTAGAATCAATAGTACCTTTTCATGTGGTCTGAAGACAATTTATTGGAACCTTTTAAAACTCTCAATGCTTTTTTCAATGCAAATAAATAATTCAGTGTGGTGGAAAGGAAGTGATTGAAATATTGCTGGCCAAGGGCTTCCAATTATCTCTGGGCAGGGTGGAAAACTGGACTTGTGCATACTACTTTATCAATGAACCTTTTAACCCAGGGAAGGTTTGACGTCAAAAAAAAAGCCTTAGTTCTTCATGATTCTGGTTCTTTTACAAGTTAGGAAAGACATCTCCAGGTACAAAACGAAACCAAACTTGGTGGGTTTGTCACTGTTTTTCACAGAAGCCTACTCCTGCCCAATCCCACAGACATACTTTTTCACACACCATTATTAGAAGTATTCCCGGTGCTAAATCATAAGCCTACACTTCACACAAACATAAGCATATTTCTTATCTTATCAAAATGATGTTTTTTCTAGCCTTTCCTTTGATGACTCTGAGCCTGTCCACTATTGTTGTTTGCTGGAAACCCTGGAGGGTCTCTGAAAGGAAACGTGACAGAACTTTGGGGACCTGAGCAATTTGAAGATTTGCTTTACCTTATTTTTCTTGACTTTCCAAGAGCTTCTGAAACAGCAAAGTTGTTCAAAGACCTTACAGAAATTGCTGTGTCTCAGAAGACTCCTGCTGTGCTTTAATGGCTTAAATTTATCATGATGGTGTCTGCAATTAGTGAACAGAATTTAAAATGACCTAATTCCATAAAACTGTCTGGTATATATATTTTTATTTCTTTTGAACATACTGACCTCTGATCTGTGAAAATCATATTGTACTCCAGTGTGATAGAAAATATATGTTGTTTATATTCTTCATTAGACTTTTAAGTGCAATATTTTAACAGGCACTTTATACTTGTATGGACATGCACTCCTTAGAAAGATGAATGAATCCTTGTGGGTCATTTAAGCTTTCTGGTCACTGCTCTATCATGGGTGATCCCCGGGGTTCAAGAGTTTCCTGTATCCTCCTTCTGGCAGGGATTTTTAAATTGGAGGATCCTTACTCTCCTCTGCTCATTTCTTTACTGTCGTAACAATCCCACTTTATACTGAAAATTGGTCTACTCTGAAGCTTAAATATTGTTATATTTTTTATGGTTTCTACATTCCAAGTGAAAAATAAGATTTATGATGCCCTGGAGAGACCACTTGGTTTCAGTCCTTCAAAGAGAAATGTTACATTAAAGACAGTGTTGGTATCCCTGCAGCATATCCGGAATTTATTATTAAATATAAACTGCACAAGAAACAAGAGATAACGGTGAACATGGGCAAGGAACTGACATAGTGTACTTATTTTTTGTTTTAAAGTGGAATTATGAATATTTCTTGCATTTGTGGAAATTGCAGCGTCTGAGCATAAACCAATTTTTAATAGTTGTGCTACTTTTACCAAAAAAAGTAACCCTTCAACTCATGTCAAGTTCTCAAAGCATTGTGCGTACATCACGATTCAGGAAGCTGCTAAATACCTCCAGGATGCTCACCAGTTACCTTGTAACAAAAAGATTTGTCTTTTCCTTTTTTTTTTTTTTTATATAATACTTAAATAAATTCCACTTAAATGCAGCACATTTTTTAGCACCACTGTAAGCAAAACCAACAACAGTTTTCAATCAGTTGATACCGTAGAGTTTATCTTTCTCCAGCAAAGACAGCTGCTCATGAGCATTCTTTGATTAATATGAGAAATCCCTGATAGGGAGCTTTCATCTCTGGTATCCATTAAATTACAGGGCCATGTAGTTGGAATTGTGTCTCATCATCTGAGGCTCAAATCTGGGCTTGAGGCACTGCATCTACAGATGGACAGTCAACAGGTGCACAAATAGAAAATATCAAGGCAAATGGAAAAAAAAAAAAAAAAAACCAACAAAAACAGCCAGGCTAGATCAAATTGGCAAGCGCATCTGAAAAATAACATGTTAAAGTTTAGAGAACAAGACTGCTAGGCATCGAGACACAGAGAGAACAATTGGACACATCCACGCAGAGCTTTGGAAAGATTGGATGTGGCACAGTTAGAGCAGGAATCACCAGCAGCTCATAAATGTTGATGAAGGCAGTGAGTGAAAGTGGATGACTGACAAGAACAGGCCAAACTATGTCTCCGGTAATTATGTGAAATAGCGATTCAGGCATATATGTGGGAAGGTAACTGTCAATGAATTAGGAAAATGAGCAATCTTTAAAAAAAAAACGACATACAACAGCAGTCTGGACAGCAAAGAATGCTGAAAGCCAGTGTTACAAGAATTAAAAAAGATATAAGGTAGACAGACATTGCTTTTAATAGTGTGGGAAAGAAAAAGAGAGAATTTTTCTGTGGATGAGATGTTTTAAAAATCTTATCACACTTCTGGCTGTGATTATAGCAAGTTATTGTGTTCAACTAAACCTGTATCTGCACTGAAATACCAAAAACTTTCTGGAATCTCATCATTGTAGCCCAGGTCTATAAACTTTTGTACCCTCCAAGACAGAGTCTTACAAAAATCAGGGTGCCGGGGGTGTTGATCAGCACTAACAAAAAGTTAATATGTGTATTTGACAATTATTTCTTACATTTTAGAGATATGTTTAAGAATTCGTGATGACTCTGACGTAACAAAACCTGAATGATGTAGCCTAATATGATGTGGAAAAACAATACCACTCTGCCGGGTCTTTTTTTATCCTGTTATCCCCTTGCTATACAGCTATAAAAATGTATGTTGCTGCCATATGAACAGATCCCTTGGCCTAAAGGAGTTCTCCAAAAGCTGTCACAGAGATCTTTTTCTGGTTGAACACTGACTAGGGCCTTTATATAAACGCAGTGATGCTCGGTGAATCAGGGTTCAGTTTCCTAAGTGACCTTAAAATAGCAGACAAAGGATTAGTTATGCTACAAAAAGAATCTGAAGAGAGTGCCTCTTATTTTCTTTTCTAGGTTTCTTCCAGAAGTATTTCTGTAAACCGTGACAAACAGCGTGATGTTAAAGAATCTCAGTTGTGTTAAAATACCTCTAATTATCGGCCTTATAAATCCCTTGTGTAATGATAAACTGTCCCAAGATAATAGCAAAATACCCTGATGGACTCTGGTCAACCAGGATCCATTCCGACTTACAGAGGCCCCAAGAAAGTCTTTACTCCACTGGAGTGCAATTCTGAACAATTATTTCCATTCTTTCAGAAGGAATTCTGCACGTAGAGTGCCTGCGGAGTCAGGCTAATATTAGTATTTGTAGCAAGAAATTCACAGCAACATTTAATTTCTCAAAAGAAAGTGTTATTCAGTCTCCCCATCACAAATAGAAAGGGGAAACATGAAACGACCAGGCAAGACTGACAGTTTCCCCACACAGTAACGCCTGGCTGTAACATGAAAGTATTTTCCCACAAGAAAGAACCAGGACAGGACCTGGCTCATGGTAATTCCACTTTTTCTCAAATGCTGGAAGGAATCCCCTGAAAAACTGAGGTGGCACAAGGATTTTCCTATTTGTGTCAATTCTGAGAGACTGCCGGTACCTGAAGGGCACAGTAGAATCTGCAGAACTACTTGAAACCAAGATTCAGACCAGCAGTGGGGAAATTCAGTGGTTTTACATTAATGTAAAAACCTCTTGAAGTCCTTACTTGGCTCAGAATTTCACCGTAAACCATTCTGCTGCTTTTGCCAACGTGCTCTTTGTTTCAGAGTCTTTTAAATATCTATCTTTTTTTGTTGCATGTTTGCTGAGTTTCCTTTAGTTTCACATCATGTTTAAATTCAGATACCACAGCAAGCACAGACATTTTGTTGGTTTATATTATTCATACAGGCATTCAGCTGTTGGAGATTATGCTATCTTGTCTGACCTTACCCATGACTCAATCGTGTCTTAAAAGCAGTTACAGGAATTTTCATTTAGCGAAGAAGTGCAGACTGTTTCTTTTATTTGACTAAGCTGTTTCCTATTACTTATTGTACTCTCTTGACAGTAATAAATTTCATAATGGTTGCTAGATTTCAAATCAACTATTACAGTATCTAGATGGAACAGTAAATCAATAATGGATGATATACAAATCATATCTAATAGCTGGGATGCAGGGGATTTTTGCCTTAAGGTGTCACACTCGGTAATCACTGTAATATTTATTGAAAAAATAGCCAAATCTATGAAATCAATAATAAATTGGCATAAATATATGAAGATATTTTCATAAGCTCAGAGGACAGAGCTGGGAGGATAAAAGGTACTCTTATTATGCATACGCTTACAGAGCCTTATTAATTAGTGTGCTTTATCACATACTTTGTTTTCTATGTTTCTTTTGAAGCTCCCACTTTGAAAACCAGATAAATCTGGATTGCGACTTGGTGAAATACTCTAACAATAGGTGTTAACATTTGTATTTCAATAGGTCTGGGTGCTTCATAGTTTTGCTTAAGAGAAGTTTCCGATGTGATAATTTCTCATGCATTCAATTTTATGTTCCACTCAAAGCGAAACATAATAACCGTAGTGTAAACCTTGACATTATGGTCAACAAGACTAGAAAATTAAATATTGGTATAGATGCAATCAAAATTAAAGCTCAATTCTGATTCTGCACTTCATGCTGCACTTCTTATTCTCATTGGGTAAATAGGAGATTGGAACTTACAAGTAATGCATAATCAAGCCCTACATTGCTTATTGAAATATTATATGTAACGATTACATACTTTTCACAAGTTCATAAAATGTAGCTTGAATTTTGTTGAAAATTATTGAAAATGCAGTAATATCCTGTGAGGTTCTGTAGTTAACTGAAGTATTAGTAGTCAAATAGCTATCTCTTTTTCCTTTCCTTTCCTTTCCTTTCCTTTCCTTTCCTTT
>JAOXJK010000032.1:77385846-77397747 GCA_025774025.1 Xenus cinereus | reverse complement strand
GGTGGGTGGGAAAATAAATCAAGTATGGAAAAACACATACCCACAACTTTGGAATTTTTTTCAAGTTTTTCTAAAAAGAAAACACTAAGAAACTTTAACATAACCTTTCCCTACTTTGGTTGTTTACACCCTGCTTCCACAGGACAAAAAAAAAAACCCCAAAATAAAAAAAAATAATCCCTCAAACCTCTTCCCTTAATGCGAATGAAATTTAAAAGAAAAGTTTTTATTTACTTTATCATATTTCATGGTTGGGGTTTTTGACTGTTTGTTTGTGTGTTTGTTTTGTCTATTAGTAAAATTTTATTAAGATGGACAGAGTTTTCCATTCTTATTGAAAAAATAGCTGTTTATTTCCAAAAGAGTAAAAAATAAGCCTTTTTTGTATTTATTTCTATGTATTTTTATAGAATTTTAAAATAGAAAAAGGAAAATTGCTCCCCCAAAAAGACATTTTTTGGAAGCAATTGTTTGAAGAGAACTACTTAAGTGGAGAGTAGTTGTCTCAAGCTGACAGGTTAAGACTGTTTCCTTTTGATTACATACAGTACAAAGCAACATAATATTCCTTTAAATTATCGCATTTGAGTCTGAATGCTTTTATGCCCTCTTATTTCCTCTAGTATTGTCATTACTAAACACACTAATTGCACATTTGTCTTGGAAGAGCTTATAAATGATCACCAAAAAAAGGTACATTCCTATCTCAATAAATAGTTTTTGAGAATGTAGATCAATTTCATGTCATATAAGACAATAATTTCTTCTTATAACATGATACTGAATTTCTGAAAAAAATTATAGAAAGATAACCAGCTATAGGGTGACTCTCCTTTGGTATGGCATTTCGTAAGCAAAAGAGGTGGTGTCATTTTAAGGCAATACGAAACATTTTCTTCTCAATGTAATTAAATTGTATATTACCTATTATTCTTCATCCAAGCACTACTCTCCAGTGGGAGCTTTGTGTAGTCTTGGAAATGAAGAGGGAAACTGAGACAGCCCTAGTAGTTCTAATTACTGTTCTTCATGCACTTTGCTGTTGGGTTTACACCTTGAAGTGTGTCTTTAATAACTAGATATGAGGGAGATAAGCACTTCCATGAACAATTAGAAGTCCAAACAAATTTACAAATATATTGTTTGTTTTTTTTTAATTTACTGTACTAAAGCTGGAATCTCCAAAATAAAGGCACCTCCGTGTGTAATTTCAGATGCCTTTATTTTGGAGATTCCAACTTTAGACATCTTACATTAAAAAAAAGGGACATTCAAAATAGTAAGTTTGTTACTATGAATTAATATTTTAGGGCCATACTGTGCCTAGAGGTACCTGTCTTGAAATAGACGTAGTGGCAGATTTCTGGAGTGCAGAAACATACTCTCCTTTATTGACCTCCTTCAGTCTGAAGACAGACTGCAATTCTTGGAGTCACCAGAGCATGGACTACCCAAATTTCTGTACTTGTGGCAGAAACCATAAAATCCTAAAGTACAGTAGCGGCTTTTTAACTCTTTGAGTAG
The DNA here is from genome assembly GCA_025774025.1 of Xenus cinereus. Classification (NCBI taxonomy): domain Eukaryota; kingdom Metazoa; phylum Chordata; class Aves; order Charadriiformes; family Scolopacidae; genus Xenus; species Xenus cinereus. The sequence goes on along the minus strand of JAOXJK010000032.1, from coordinate 77,396,223 downwards.
GGCACACTATAGTATTCACACAGAAGGATCCCTGCTTTCAGAAACATGAGTTCACATCTTACATTTGGCTGTTGCTTTTAAGGCTCTCCAAATGAAAGAAGATTTTTTTTTTATGCATATCATCTTAATATCTAAAATTTTGACACCACTGCTAACTTTGGGCCAAGAATGTTACACACAAAATTAACCTCTAATTACAATAGGCAGAGTAACAGCTTCTTATTGGTGGTTACAAATAAGAAAAAAAAAGAAGTGAGATCTACCTAAACACTTATGGTGTTTAGGTAATAATAAAAAATAATAATAATAAACAATATAATAAATAATAATAAATAATAATAAATAATAATAATAAAAACATTTTTATTACGTTTTTATATCAGTTTCAGAATTTTTAATTTTCTTTATTTATAGGTAGGATCATGCTGTGCATAAGAATCATGTGTTTTCATCATGGAGAAAGGCATATTATTTCTAATGCAGAAAGAACCGCTTTCTGCTTTCCAGATTTTTCTTTCCTTTAGTTATTTATTTCGCAGGCACAAAGAAATTAGATGAACAAGTAAGATTTTTCTCATAAATGTTGTGTCTAAATGATAGCTTGGCTATTTTTCCGAGAAGGGTCAGACCATACATTTGACGATAAGGTTTATCGTCAGAATAGAAGGTTTCTAAAATGGTTCGGCATAGGCTTTTTGTACATAATGGTATCTAAGGTTACTTGACTGCTTCTGGAGTGCAACTTTAGTATGTCCTGACTCCCGGTTAATGCCTCCAGGCATTGCTTGTTCACTTCATCTACTGTCCTACAGGGAAAGCTTGGAAGGGAGCCATTGCGTTCTGCAGCTGTGAGCTGTGTGCAGCTACAGCTAGTGACTAATCTAAGTGGAAATGGAATTTTTCATATACTTTGAAAGCTAATATGCCTAATTGCAGTTGTATTACTTATTTAGATATAAATAACAAAATCATTTCAAAAGAAATCTCAGCATACCCCTGCTACTGATGACCACACTGAGAGTATGAAGTAGTGTTACTGTCTTCATTGAATTACAAGAAATACGTGTGTAGTTGGGACAAATTTTTGCCCTCTTAAGTGCCCTTGAACATTGCTGAAGTTGAAGGGAATTAGGTATGTAGCCTGAAACCACAGAAAGTAGTTAGGTATGTTAAGAGTATGCAAATAGGAAAACTTTATGGTCTAAACGTCCACAAGATTTGTTGTTTCAAGTTTTATCTAGTAATACTTCTGAAGGACAGTGTACAAGGATCCCTTCTGTGTCTTAAAAGCATGGTTTTTTTGAGAACTGTGATTTTCAAAGTAGGCAACCTTCTTTCTTCCCCTCTGAAAGTTCGAGCAGTTAACCTGCTCTGAAAAACTGCAACATCCTAAAAACACTGAACTCTGGACAAAAGATGCGGCTAAAGATTTGTATTGGGAAAAAAAACCAAGCAAACAAACAAAACCAAACCCCAAACCAAAAAACCCCAGACACCAAACTAGGAGGAACTATGTGGGTTTCATCTTCTTTTCTTGCCACAGCATTCTCATTAGAGAGTTTGACCCAGTAGAAGACAACCTAGATTCACTGTTTTCCCCAGCTTTAGCAGGGACCCTCGCTAACCTGCCTTAGCCTGACTTGGGGGGGGACTCTTGGCCCCGATGTAAAAGTCTCAGCTTCTGATCCTTCAAACATGTGTATTTCAGTCTTTTCTCGAATGTTTATTTGATGAAAAATCACACCAACTAGCTTGGGGGAGAAATCCTAATCCAAGCTGATCCTTCTCTCAGGTAAGTGCCCTACTCACTGAGCTAGAAAGTTATGGTCTGATGAGTCTTAAATTATTTCTGCAGAGTGGCACAGCTTTGAGAGGAAAATTGCCTGAAGCTTAATCATTAGGTACTCTCTGAGGAAATGACAGACTGTTTTTTAACATCCTGATGCAGAGAAGGGCGCTGAAGTGCCTGTGAGAATGGCCTAACACCAGCTTGTTCTGCAGAAGGGGAAGCTGCGCTACCATCCCTCAAAAATCTTTAAAAGAAAACAGTAACTTTCTGCTTTCCTGTGGAAGGAACAGATTTAGATCCAGCCCCTTGAATTCTGAGCTAACCTAAGAAATCCTTGCAAGGCCTTGCAAGGCAATAAAGTCAGCCACAAGGAAGTGGAACTGAAATCCTCCTCTACCTAACACTTGTTCATGTTGCCAGATAAAATGGCTTAAACATCTAGAGTGCTGGATCTGGATAAGAATTGTATCATGAGGACTCCTAGATCTCTGCATGGACAGACCAGGACGCTTGAAAACCCAACACGGAAGTTGAGATTCCTTTTTGGAAAACCGATGCCTGTGAGTCAGCTGATGCATTGCTGAACTTCACAGAGAAAACTGGGTAATTTTTAAATTACCCACTTAAAAATGTTGCTAACTGCTAATCTCAGGTGACTTCCTTTTTTTGCAAAATCCGTTTCTTCCTTTCCGTGGAAGTATTTCCACTTGTTTTTCTAGCTCTTCTAACGTAAGTGAGACACTGTATTTATTTAAACTAAAAATATTTTAAAGGTAATGTTATTAGATACTATTTTATTAGGCATCTTAACTACTTACAATAGATAAATGACTGTATCAGAAGAGTTTCAATTTCCTCTGACTATAAAGTACCAGGATGAAATTAGAGGCAGGAAGAGATCAAGTCTTTGATCCAGCAATGATTTAAGTGCTGTAATTTCAAATCTCAATGTGACTTTGGTCACTTTTTCCCAAAGGTTACTGTGCATTTTATGTTTTGTTAAACTAGTTAGAGTATTTCAAGATAAAGAAAATGTGAGTTTAAAATGTGCTCTTGGTAGAAGAAAATAAAGATTAGTAACTACTTCATTGTTTGTTCTATCATCTTTCCAGAGTCTATTGTAACCAGGGAATTAATTTCTAGGAGGAGAAAATCCTGCAAGGGGGTTGTCAAACTCCCTCCATTGCAAAATATACATTTTGCTTTTTTGTTAGAAATAACACGTTAATTTTCCTGACTATGTGCATATACATACAAATACACACAGATATATAAAAAGAAAGACGCATTTCATGAGTAAAAGTTAAAACAGGGAAAATAACATCAGAGAAGTGCCATAGAGCGATGCTGATGCTGCATAATTTAACTTTTACTCTTGTAGTTACAGCAACCATCAAAACAGCACAGGGATACAGTGAAATTGCTGAGTCCGAAAGCTAATCTATTTTAATATCCATGTATTCTGCGACTAAGGAAATATGGTGTTGTGTTACAGTCATGGCAAGTAAAAACTTTTTATTCTATGCTAAAGCAATATCTTTCCCCCCTTCTGTAGCTCAGCACATGAAATTATACATGGCTTAGAAGATACATATTAGGAAGTGTGAGTTATATTTTGTCAACAAACTTTGTCTTAACACAATTCAGAGAGTGTTTAAGCAGCACACGTAAAGACAGAATACCAAATGCTGTGGCACAGGGGAGGTGATTCAAAAAGCTTTTGGTTTTGGTGTTGTCAAAACAAAATGAATGGTGGTTCCCTAGTGCGAGAATCTCCGTGAAAATGTCTGTTGCACCAGAAAAATAGTGCTGTAACACTTCTGCATTATAACACAAGGAGAGGACAGTCTGTGTTGTTCTTGGGAATGGCTACTCATCTTTGCATTTCCTTCTTACAGCAGCCTTAGATACATTTTATATACTCAAAATGAAAAAAAAAAACCACCAAACTCTCTTTTCTGTGGTAAATGTTCAATCTGTGCCATCACCCACTGTGTACAATCACTGGTAATTTCACGCGTTATCATTTGTAACTGTGTGGCAGCGTAGCAGCACACCGATTTTTTCAGCTGGTAGAACATTCTTAACACAAAATATGGAACTTACTGTGAAGAATTCTTCTATGCATTTAGAATTCCATATTTTAGACCATACCAAAGTTTTACACAGTTTCCTAATGCATGTTTTTGAAGATACCTCTCCTGTGAACTGGTTACTGAGGAAGGGTACTGTGTATCTCATCCCTAACAAACTCTTGATGGGCTTTCTCGAATGGGCATAAACCCATTGGAGTTTGGTAGATTTAGGCAACATAAAACTGGGTTTTGAAGATAACCTTGTGCATTGTCACGGCAGCTAAGACACAGCTCATACAGACAGGTGAAATGTCAGTCCTAACCTTTTCCACTGGTAACGTCTGTTCCTAAGTAATCTGTAACAGAAAATCCCGAATGGTGCCACTATTCAAATAGAAAGATAACATAGGAGCTGCTGGCTGAGATACCTATTTTAATGATTATCTGAACTGTTAGTCTCAATTGTAGTTGGGAAGCCAGGAAGCACAAAGATCTGTGCTTGTATGAATGCATTCCAAAATATATCGACAGACTGTCTTCTGCTGCTCTGACAGATGTCATCTGGGGTAAGAAAGAAGCTATTTTTTAATATCTTACAAATAGCACATGTGCAGTGTATGGTATAGCCAAGGTGCTGTATTCATTAATAAATACTAATCTAGTAAAGGAAAGTCCAAGTTTTAGACAGTTCTATCATGGTAGATGCAATGTGCCTTGTCTCCTCTTGATTTTAAAATCTTAGTTAGATTGTTTCATCTTTTAGATTTTTGTCCCTCTCTATCTTCAAAGAAACCAAAGAACCAACATCTGTGTGTCTCAGGGTTAGAAGCTTTGACCAAGCCCATGCTTGGAGTCATAGTTTAGAAGAAAAAAATTCTCTGAGTCCTTCCTTAGTCCTGGATTGTCTTCTGACCTGAAATCATTTTACTTTTCAAACAGCCACTGAATTGTCAGACTAAGCTTTTCTGAAACGCATGAAGATCAATATATTTTATATTTACAGTGTGGAAGTCTTCAGATATGCAATACCAGAGGTTGTCTATTATTATACAAATAGTTAGAAAAATGACTTATTACTTTTCAATAAGAATAAAAGAAGGAAAATATATTATGGGATATGCTGATAAAATTCAGGAGTACTAAAATGTTTTTAAAAAAAAACACAAGTTAGGACAAAATACTACCCCCTTGGTTGATATCTCCTCCTAGTGCATCACAGTGCTTTGATTTTAAGGCCACACTGGCTGAGCAAGCTGGTCACTGCCAGAGGAAAACAAACCAAGTACTTTAAGTCATGTTCTCTGATAACTGTCCACATGAAATTGTATACCTACATCAAAAATTCCTTAAAGGAGAATAAAAAAAACATTTTAAAAGTTACTTTTATTCCCTAATGCCCTCTCCTTCACTCAAAAATTTCAGTCTTTTAGCAGCATATATAACACAAGATATAAAATACAGAGTTATTTAGTCTAGGACCGTAATAAATATAAAAAATGTGAAAAGAATAAGTATACAATAGTTAGGAACTTAAGATGCAGTGAGCTCAACTATGATGGATAGACTTTTCTGAAAGGCTTTTCCATCTGAAAAAAAAGGAACTCCTTTTTAATAGAAGCATGCCAGATGGTTTAGCAGAACATCCATTAGTCAATCTGATAGCAGGGGGTGTAATTTACTGTCTGCGATGCTAATGATGGTGCCTAGATCTATGAAAAAGGTCTGAATCATTTTTATACAGAAGCTTGGTAGGCACTGAATTCCAACACGAGAAGAAGAAAGGAAGAAGCCTTGGGACTGATGGTGTGCGTCGTTCTGTTCTTTCAAGAGATGATATGACCAATGTGGATCTGTTGCACTAGACTCAGTGAACCAAGTCATGAATTAACAAGTTGCAGTGTGAAGAAGCAGTTACTAAAAACAGCGTATGTTAATCAATGATTTAAGAAAACATTTGTGCATGTGTAGAGTTCCATTCATAAAGAGCAAATCCTTGAGGCTGAATTGGTTGAAAGAAGAAATCGGTATCTTCCTTTACAGCTGAGTATTTGTCTTCTCTAAGATGCAGGAACAAGGAGCAAAATAAGTGTAGGTACAATCAAGTGATATTCAAAAGCCAAATTAATTACAATCTTGTTCTAATAACCCCATGGTAAAGTTACCTACTTAGAATAGTTATTAAAGCTGCAACTCCCATTCTCCTTGGTTCCATCATTCTCAGGACTAAAAAGAAATAAAAGAGGGAGAAGGTACAGATGCCTTCCACCACCATTTGCAAAGACTCCTCAACGCTTCATTTGGGATTTGGTTAGTCCCATGTCTGTTTTACAGCTGTACAATGAGAGTGGGAGACTTACACCTATACCTTCAACTGTTTCTAGAAGGAACCTGTTCTTCTTTAAACATTGCAAATAATTAAATATAACCAAAGCTAAACTGTGCTTTAAAATATTTTAGTTCTTTGCAAAGTTGGAAGATCATCACAAAACATCACAAATATTTTCTCCTACTCATCAGTATTAAGCCAAAGAGCTTTTTTCTTTTTTCATAAAAGCTTAGTTCAACAATAAAGATAGCCGTACAGTGAAAACCAAAATTAAAACCCCATGTAATCTGTCTGTTTCTACATATATGACTTCTGCTGAAGTGAATGAGCACTGTACTTACATAACTGATGAGGTAATAAAGAACCTGAATTTTTTTTCCTGTGCCTGCTGGTTAATTCTACGATTAGTGTTCAGTTTAATGTTGAGCCTCACACAATGCTTCAATATCGTGCTCTAGAGAAATAGTTGGAGTCCTGAACATTAAATCAATAGGTCTTCTGTCTTGTTCAAATAATCCAGTTTCCCTTAGGCGAGACCCACACTGATCCCCAGTGTGAAACTCATTATGTTTCTTGTGGACTAAAATATGACATGTTAGCTAATAAATTATTAATACCACACATTATAAATACAAAGGAGTTTACTTAATGAAAGAAGAGTACAATTTTTTACTGTCTTAGAATTCATCTTAAGATAAATGCTAACTTGGGCCAATAAAAGCCGCTTACATTGAAAAAACAAAATAAAATAAAAAATTGGAAAGACCAGATTACACAATGGAAAGTTACTTACAAGAAATATAAGTGAAAAGCTATATGTGAAGATTGTTGGTGCACGCAGATTGAAATATTTCTGTAAAACGACAGGAAGAAGAGAGAGAGAAGAATGGAAGGAATTACAGCTAGAGGCAAGCTCTCACACTAAACAACAAATCTGGCAGAGACTGTCATGAGTAGGGCTTTCTGCAATCAGTAACTTTTGAAGAATCAGGCCCTAGCAGAGTAAATGATTACTTCAATTATGATTAAAATAGTACTTTAGGGAGAACAGACTAGATTCTTCATATTATTGCTCCAAGTTGGAATCCAATTAAAAGCCTGAATTTTGACAGTACTGCTTGCTCTGAACTCTACTAATGCTGCACTATCATCTCTCAAATTTTGTCTTAAATATATTTATTTCTGGAAAGTCTGAAGTGAATGAGATAAAGAATCATGGAGAGAAGAGGATATAGAAGAGAAACCCATTAAGAAATGGGAAGATGGTTCAAGGAGAGAAATGCTGCAGAAAGGTTATTATTAATCAGAACTTAAATAACTGAAAAGTGAAAAGAAGCTTTATGATAGTGGGGATGGACATGAAATCTGCTCTGGTGTGGAAATGATCCTCTTAAAATCTAGAGAGTGTTCATGATCAAAATCTGTTATAACACTTCTTTTTGTATTCTATTTAGGAAGTAAAGTGCAAACCATAGAAATCACAGGGAATTGTTGATTGCCTATGGAACGGAAATCCTTTCCACAGGAAAGGAGACACTTCCCAAGCAAAAGTAAAACCAAGGATAAAAGAAAAGAGCTCATAGGAAGATGTTCTACCAATAAGAGGCAAGGTCTTGTCTTTTTACCATTTCAAATCACTCAAATTTCTCATGCACCTTAAAAATTCGACAAGATTTTGTGCTCATGCTCTGTTCTTAAATGGGTTACATGTTCAAAGCATCCAAGGAATTACAGGAATATTTATAATTTCATCAAACTAGAGTATATTAAAGGGAAACAAAACATTGTTTTAGTTAAAACCAAATCTGTTTAGAGGCTGGATATTCTCAGTGAAGATGACCTTAAACAACCACCTACATGAACAGGTTCCTTCAGTGATTTTTCATGCCTCCAGCTACCAAGCAGTTGTAAACCCAAAGTTAGTACTAGTCCAACAACTACATGCTTTATCATAGTCTCTGATCTCCTTTGTAAATCAGTGACCACTCATTCTCATACAAAGAGCCATAGTGAATGGGTTTAAACTGTACCATATGTTTTTAAGTACAAGGAAGTCTCACAATCTTTTTCCTCCCCTTGCTCCCTTCCTGTTTAGTTAAAGACAACAGTAGAACATTGAAAGTTGTGATTGATTTCCCAGTTAAAGGGAATTATTTTATCTGGGCTTCAAAAAGAGAGTAATTTGGTACCACATTGGGTGCAATGCATGGTCTGTGATTTCTTTCATGCTTTATTCTTTTTTTTACCTGCAAAACAGAAATCACAGAATAATAGAATAGTTTGGATTGGAAGGGACCTTTAATGAATGTAGTAGGCAGTGTTTTGTTTCAGAGGAATGACTGTAACATTCTCTATATCATATGTCACCTAACATTATGCATCCTGGGCAACATTACAGATTTAATAATAAAACCCAGTTCTGCCCATTGTAAGCATGATCTACCCCATTAAAGTCGCTACAATTATTCAGATTGAATTTATACAGAAATATTTGGAGAATGAGAGCCCTAAACCGCAAATCTTATTGAAGAGAAATCTTACAAAGGTTGTCTTTTGTTACTGCCTTAGTTGTCCACTATGAGTTTATAAGTCAACCTGCTAATACATATTACCATATTTCAAATAATAAACAAAACAGCGTCAAGTCTGTGGCATTTCTATTTCTCCTCCATGAGCAAAACTCTAAAAGAGAAGGAGTTCTGCCATATGATTTCCACTTTTTGCTTATGTTTGCTTTGAAACATAAAGTGTTTGAGCTCAGCATGAAGGTCACATTTGCAAACTGATGCAGGTCTTTGAAGTCATGAAGAACACTGTCCATGCCCAGTGGAAATGCTGCCTTCAGCTTCTTGTGGCTGAGTGGTTGTTTCTCCCTCCCTGCTGATGACTACTTATTGTTTTCTGTCCAGTCTGTGAAATACTGTACCATTATATGGAGATGGACGTGATCATAATTAGATGGCAACCCAGTGAAGGCATGAACGAGATCCATGAGCTGATTTTTGCCTGCTCTGTTAACAGTGAAGGAATTACTACTTCCATAAAATCTCATGAATTCTCATAGCCTACTGCCTACAGGACCTTGATGATGAGCAAACATAGTTGGTATTAAAAAAAATTAAGACAAAATCAAAGCTGTAGTCACAGCATCCCTTTAGAATATCTATTGGTAGCAGGCAGAAACAAGGGGATAATTTATGGCCACAACATAAGAATAAGTATTTTTGTTTAGATTTAAAGCTTTATTTTTCTTTAATATTTTAGACATTTTGTCCATATAATGAAGTTTTGCCTTGTCTTAAAATGATAATATTTCTTCATACCTTGATGAACTTTTACAATGATTTAATAGAGTGATTGAGCTAGGATTGCAGCTAGACTCTGATCAGAATTACGTGGGATAAATGGTACCATGTTGCAAACTAAAATGCTTTTTAGAATTTTATGCCATAACGTTATGAGATACTTCAGAAAGAATCTCCCTGTTCACTTTGATCTTCATTTTTTATTGTTTATATTAATTCAATTTCTTCACAAAAGCAATCTTTTAATAACAAGGCATCTTTAATTGGCTTTGAAAGTGTATTCTAATGGAATTTTCTCAGATAACCTTTAACAGTTTAAACAGGTTAAATTTTAATGTCATTTATGTTGGAAAGGTGTTCAAAATATTATACTATTAAATATTTAATGACATCATTATGGAAAATTTAGCTATTTCCAAACTAGACTCAGGAGGCCAGAGGTATCATTCCACACTAGTTCTTGAATTGTTAAACAGGTCTACTGAGATTTGAACTCTCTTTCAAAATTTAATAATATAGTTTAGGTTGCTGCTAACTTTGCAAAATATAGTATTCTTGCACAGATGTGAATGCTAATTAAAAAGTCTCTTGTGAGTGTGAATGGGTTTCAGGGTGATGTTTTTGTTCATGTTTGTATCATTTAGGAAAATTTGGAGTATTCAAGTATTTGTGTATTCCTAAACATAATATACATAAAAGACTACAGTCAGCTCTAACTACTGCATAGGACTATAAGAAAATCATATTTACATGTAAGTGCCTTCAGTGGCTTATATCTACAATAGTGTTGTCACTAAAGGAAGTAATCTGTGATCGTCAATCAAACAGTTCAGTAATAACACTTGTCCATGTATTCAAAAAAAGAAGCTGTATTCACTTAAG
>JAOXJK010000032.1:77324430-77383512 GCA_025774025.1 Xenus cinereus | reverse complement strand
ACAGAATACCTTTTTTTTAAATTTATTTTATTTTTAGTCTATGGATCCAGGATTGAGCTCTAATCTAAAAAGTGCTGATTTATATGTCTCCCGAAATGTTAAACCTAAGGTTGTGATAAGCATTTTTTATGACAGTTCAAGACTTCACTGTTCCTTTTTCAGTTGACTAGGAAATAACTGAACTGAAATGTAAAAAACAATATTCCGATTGAACAGAAACACATAAAAAGTGTTGAATAATTTGGAAATTTAGTGATAGAAAAGAAGAACGCAGAATTGAAAGTGGGGAGAATGAATAAATAAATAAATAAATAAAGCATAACCAAAATGTGCCAATCCAGCCAACTACAAACAGGCATGAGAATGAAAAGGTGGCATTGCTGGTGTATAAAGCTGAAATATGACTTCTGCTTTGTAGTGCCCACAAAGGAAATTAAATGCTAAATGAGTGATCAAGGTTATACTTCTGGAAATATGATGTCAGTCTGTTACTTACTATGGAAAAAAGCACTTACTAAGTTTGAGCAAGTAGGAAAACCAGAAATACATAGGATTTCAGTCAATGCAGCGCAGGAAAACAAAGCCATAGAGTCTCCTGACAGTAACCATAAAGGTATATATAAGTGAACTGGGGAAAACCTGGGAGGAAGTTTAAGACTGGGCAGGAGTCTAACTTCTGAAAAAACTCTCTCTTTGCCTTCTTTGCCCTACTGCCCAGGAAGAACCACAGTAAGATAAAAATTCCTGCAGAGCGGTGTAAACAGAGTATGTTCGACTGAGCCCACTGTACGATAACATTAAAGTTTCAGTATTCTGCTACAGTTTTTGTTTTATTTATAAAAATATTTCTGAGATTTAAATTATTAAAAGCAGCAGAAACAAATTCAAAGGTATTTCCTTTTGACATTTTGGATAGATAGGAAAATTCTGCAGATGTAAAGAAAGGTAATATAGTTTTTTGGATAGTGATTCTCAATTTTTTATCAAGTCCACAGGGAAAACTGCAATTGCTCCCAGCCCGTTCTTCAGATGTTGATATACTGTAATTACTGCACAACTCTGTGCTAAAAAATAGGAAGTGTAGCAAAAGACTATCTCATCAGAACCCTTAAGCAAACAGTTTCACCAAGCTTTTACAATAACGCTACCCAGTCCCAAAAAATTACTGAATAAATTTATGTGCTCATTTAGACATATTTTTAGTTTAGTGAACTAGAAAATTCCATTTTCTATAAGTAAACAGAAAAAGAGTGCAATTTCTGGCATTTTCCAAATGTGTAAGATTGTTTTAGCAACGGTATTCTCACTTAGGGAGGGTGAATGGCAGGACTGAGAGTCCCAACGTCAGTTCTTTTAAGCAAAAGAATCAAAAGCTCTATGAGACCATAAAAAGGCCAATGTTAATACATTTTACTCAGCACACAGGGCTGTATTGAACCAGAAGGAACAGCTCTACTGGGCTGACCAAAACTCGAGTAAAAAAACCGTGTCATTTGTCCTTTGGAGCAGCTCACGCTTCACGGTACGTCCTCACAGCTCCCATGATAAGGACTAAGGGGTTTTACTGCTTCTCTTTTACTAGTTCAAGATACATCTTTCCTTCCAGAGTTAACCATCATCTCAAAAGGACTAAAAGTCACTATCTCTGACATAGCTCAGTAAGAAGTCCAGCTTCGTAACCCGAATTCTTTTTAATGTAACACTCGTCATTAACGGTATCATAATTAACTGTATTTCTCTTGTAAACCTTATTTCAATAATTTTATACAAATATCCATTTACCATAATTCTTTCTGTAATATAATTTTAATTTTCTGTATCGTCCAACTTGACATGCCGACTTTCTCAGATATTTCAGATAAAGTTCCAGCACTCTGGGCTAGAACTGAGTATGTAACTCTGAGCTTAATTTAGTGAATTGTATATTGAAACCTATTGATCTTGCGCCCTTGTAACACAAATTGGTGATAGCCAGTGTATATTAGAAGGTACAATTAAAGAGCAAGTTAAGACGCATTACCACATATCAAGAGGCAAATGTTCCTGATCTGCTCTCAAATGTGGACGTACATTTTTCCCAATACTGTAAGAAAAAAAGCATTTTATGTGTAAATGGGGACCGCAAGTCTCGCTTTGCCCCCACCTCGCTGTCCAGCCAGATGCAGAGATTCATAGCAGTCATTGGCTTAAAGAAATGGTTTTCATGCATTTTTAGCTTTTTGCAGATAACATCTTACAATTTGAAATCAGTTAATTTGAAGAAAATAAAGAGGGAAATTCTTTTATAATTTTAAATTACTACTCCTCTCATGAATACACGTGTTAATTTCAATGACACTTTTATGGAGTTCATCACATGTTAGAATATTTCTGCTTTTAGGTCATCCTCTTTCACTGAGCTCTCTCTACAGCTCAGTAATTCTTTACAGTCTTTTCTCCCAGTATTGATCTTTCTGTTGCCGTTCTTGCATTAAGGCTATAAGACTGCACTTGTAAATCCACACCGAGTCTAGAATTAGTGGTGAATACAACTTACACGTTAAGCAGCTTCATACCTCATCACACACATTTCTTAAGTTACCACTGATTTTTTAGTGATTATTGAGTATTGGCTGTAGGTTTAGGATGCTGTTAGGAATTACACAAATGTATAAGGTTTCAGAGTTGCCTCTCTGTCTTTCCCAGCCTGATGCTGCTGGAGTTGTCTGGAATAGTTTGGTAGGAAAAGGAAAATCTCACCATTGAGTCATTCTTTAGTAAAATTCTTATTCATAATACCGTTCCATAAAATAAATTAAGAAAATGAATTTTGGGGACTACGTGTTACAAATTTAAACTAGCAGCATCACTGGCTAAAATATTCCGCAATGATAGTCTCTGCTGCCCTGTCCTCACATTCCTCCGGGATGGCTGGATAAACTCCAGCATCCTAGCTGCAAATTCTACTGTGTTGCATTACTTTGGCCCTGCCAAGAATTGACAAAATAACAAGCATAAATAACATAAAACAAAGCCGGCTTCCACAATGCAGCCGTGTCTCCCAGCCAGCCAGAACTGATAGAAAGCATTACTTTGGAATGCAGCTCTGCCTTATGTAAACCTTAAACTAAATTAATGAGCTGCTTTTTTGTGCTTTCCAAACAGAGTATTAGACCATTTTCTGCAATTTTTCTTTCCTCTGTCTTCCACTATAGTCACTGTCTTGCAAGAGTAGTGCTTCAGTCTGCCATTCTTCATCAAGAACAGCTTTTCAAGCACTTTTAACCATTTTTTGTGATAGTGGCAGACTTATGAGAGATAAAGACAAAGCGGAGCTATATGTTATCATTGTAATGGGGGCACTTGACTGCACGTCACCTGAACAGTTCTCCTACTGCCTGCATGTAGACCTTCACTACAACAGCCTAAAACCACAGATCTCACTTTGGAGTCCTACAGAAGAGTCCAGTGGTAGATAAGCAATTTCTCACACCCGAACTCTCCTCCCCTAGGGAAGCAGGGTCCTGGAGATATATTTCAGACAAGACATAAATAGAACTTGAACAAAATTTAAAATTTTTATATTTTTAAATTGCAAATTATTATATTATAGTGCATTGTATGCTCTTATAGAATTTTTTCATGCAATAAAAAAAAGTTGATATTTTGTGGCAATTAGCCAAAACTAAATAGCGCATCCTTGTTGTGGGTACTAGTTTGTACTGGAAAGGAGGGACAGAGGAAGAGGAAAAGCACCATCATTTTGGGTTGAATGAACGACTGTTTGAAGAAGGAATGAAGCCAATCTATTTGCCAGTTAAGGGAACCGAAACAGCAGTTTGAGAAACCTTCTCTGTCCTGTTCAGTGAAGGAGGAATATCAGCAACAAAGATTCAATCAGCACCAAAAACTGGCAGAACGGTTTAACTCTGTAGTTCACTGGCAGGCTTACTGAATGATGAGGGAAATATTTTTAAGGTCTCAAGAAAAGTCATACCAAGGAACTTGGAAGAATTCTTTGTGTTTCGCTATGTCTGTATCAACCTTCTTTTTCCATCAGCTTGCATTCAAACATTACCCTTCTTTGTTCCAGAAGGCACAGCCAGCTGGCTTCTTGCATTTAAAAACCCAATGTACAGAAAATGGAATGATAACTACACATAAATCACTTCTTCATTTGCTGTGTCACATTTCTGAAGCTCCTTATAGTTATACATAACACAGTTCCTTCCTCAGCACACTTTTTGAGACAGAAACCTGTTTCTCCTATAATAAACTGAGGGACAATTCTTTTGTTTGAATCTATCTTTGTACAATCAGGAACAAGACAGGCTAATTTTAAATCCTCTCAAAATCAACAGGAATTGTCTATTAATGGTTTCAGCTATACTAGATACTTGCATCAGTATAAAAAGTGGGTGAAAAACTAAGTCTGAGCAACAACATTTAAAATCATTGGAAGGTATGAATCACATACCTTAAGTAAGATAGAGTATAATCACAGTATATGGTTACACAGTACTTTAAACACCTACTTGGGTTTAAATTCCTTAGAATTTTACTGCAAACATCTATATTTACAAATTACAAAAGCAAAGATAATAAACACGGGTTTAACATGCAACATACAGTACACTTGCCAGTTCAAGGTTTGAAGCTAATTTGAAGCATGTAATGAATTTATATCTGGGGTACAAAATAGATATCTAAAGTGATGTCCTGAGGCACAGTTAATAAGATTGTCTTATGTAAGGCTATCTGGTAATATGATCATCTCTAATGAGATTACTCCCAAGTAATCCCTCTACAAATTAAATTAATGAAAGATATACATTCATAATGCAAGAATGCAGAACTAAAATGTGCTCAAAACATTTTAAGGTTAATTTCAAAGGATTTCTCTATCCCTCTTAAGGCTGAGTTATTATGTACATAATAATGTATTGTGTTAAATCAGAGGAGGCAAAAAAACAAGGACACCCACAGGAAATAGAATATTGCCAATATTCTAACTTTGTGAGCATCACATGTCATTTGAAAATGTAACCAAATAATTAAACAGAAAACAGCTCCTGTCTGGAACCCGGTACTGGATACTGCAGGTACAAGAATCAAAGGGAATACTAAATGTAGTATTGAATCTGCTGAATTGGAGAGGAAGGGCAAGGGAAAATTATTTCCCAGCCCGCTGAGAGACACAGAAGGAGAAGAGAGAGTAAGTATGAAAAATATACATTGCAATGAGAGGTTGCATTCAGCTCTGTCAACCACAAATGGAGGTAGGTGGGAGCTTTAAAATGGAAGGTATAATTGGAGATAAGGGGGAAAAGATATAGGTCAACAGTGGTTTAAACCTTTTATCTATATGCTGTTTGCTGTTATGAAAAATGAACCTGGCTATAAGTAGCTTCTTTCAGCCATGTGATTGTCCTGCTATTAGGAACTGTAGAGGACATCAGGCATGCTACAGCAGGAATTTTGTGAAGATCTTGTGTTTATCTCATTGATAAGCCCAAACAATCATTAGGAGACACAGCACAAAGCATATCTCTTGTAAATTTTCTGTAATAGCATTCAATGATGCATTTAATTGCCGTGAAGGCAGGAGCCAGCATACTATGAATATCCTGACTCACCTCCAGTTTGGGAGCATTGTTTTTCATGAAATAACCACACGAGAGCGTTTCTGCCTTGTTAGGTCATGCTTATTCTCTGCCTATTTCTGCCAGACTGATCCAAAAGAGATTGATACTAGAGACTTTTTTTCCTCTGATTGTAGAGCCCTTTACCTAGGATGTGAGTTAGTTTCCACCCCACTTGAAGCATTTGAAGCATCATTTAATCTGGCTTTGAAGAACTTAAACCTAAGCATTGAAGCGATCTGTATCATACAGCCAAAACCAGACATCTAACAGAATATTTTGGCTCTTATGGCTCAGAACCCCTTCTTCTCCTCCTTGTCTTCCTTTGGGCTGCTACAGAACATATGCTCTTCCCTAAGCTGCAGAAGCACCAGTGGCAATCAGGAACCCTGCCCTTTGGCATTCTGTTCAAGATGTTCTCCATGTAGGTGACATCAACCTGCCTTTGCAACACCTTTATCTTATGTCCTCTGGTGACTGATTGATGAGAGAACATTGTTTGGTACTACATAAAAAGGGAAGATTTTAAAAATCACCAAGAAAATGTAAATAAAAGCAGCACAGGATGACAGTAGAAAAGAACGTATAGGAGATAGTACCTTTTTTTATGTGCCAGCTCCCATAGAATTTGATGTCTTCAGTGGCTCTAATGAGCAGGCAGAAGAGTCAAACTGCAACACCGTAATTTGGGAAGCTGAGGAGACTGTTCACCACATGAAGTGAAAGATTAGATGGAAGGAAAGTTGTGAAATTGGATGATGACTCAGAGATTTGACCTTTCCAATTGGGCAAGGGACTTTAAAGCTTTCTTCACTGTGGAATACCATCTGAAACAAGGCAGTAGGCAAAGGACTGCTGTTACACATTGGCATTTGGTAAAGGGATACCAAAAGGATACTAAAGAAAAAAGATTTAACCATGTAGCCATGACACCAGAGAGGGAACATTAAGGTCAGGAAAAGCATTATAGTGAAAATGGAATCAGAGTGAATCACTTCAGACTAATGCCAGCCTGGTCCTGTGGATGGACTCCCTGTCAAAGCACAGTAGGTGTGGTCAGAGAACACGTCCTCCAGTCGAGTTTCTTCCCAGAAGAACCTGGTGGATGTCCTCTGTGGCTGCTGGGTGTTATGACACACCCCACATTAAATGGGATGGTGGGTACACTTGCTTCTTAACTGCACTCCTGATCTCAGTGAAACCATTAGTGCAGACCCACCCCCAGGACTGCTGAGGAACAACCAGTTAGGTGAGCTCCTTTTCTGATTTTAATGCATTAGTAGAAAAGAGAAAAAGCACAGCATTACTTCTAGTGGAGGGAAGTGACTGACTCTATCCTCCCCTGCAATTACAGGACTATTCTGAAGTCAGTTGTGCCTAAATGCTACATTAAGCAATTTTCAGATCTCAAAAGCTGTCTCGTAAGCCAATTTCGCATATGAGTTTTTAAAGAGAATCGGTCAACAGTATTAATTTCAATTAAAGCAGAAAGATTATAAGAACCAAGGCAGAATTTTTCATGCCTATAAAAGGATTTTTAATATGACAGGATGGAATCTTCTCCCTGAAGAGCAAAGGAAAGGACAAGGCACACACTCTGTGTTACTGGAGCCTATGGCATTAATAGTATTTAGAATCATAGAATCACATGGTTTGGACTGGAAGAGACCTTAAAGACCACCCAGTTACAACCCCCCTGCCCTGGGCAGAGACACCTCCCACCAGCCCAGGTTGCTCCAAGCCCCATCCAGCCTGGCCTTGAACCCCTCCAGGGATGGGGCCACCACAGCTTCTCTGGGCAACCTGCGCCAATGTCTCACCACCCTCACAGAAAAGAATTTCTTCCTAATATCTAATCTAATTTGTCAGTCGTGACTCTGCAGATGGTATTTGTATCAAGTGAACTCTGTAGATCATGTTCTTGTTCAGTCAAGAAATGATAAGAAATGGAAAGAAATTGTAAGACCACTCTGTTCAGCTTCCTTATTTATTGCCCATTCTATAGCAGTGAAGTCATGGCAGGCGTGGTAAGCAGCAAGACTTCTCCCTAATTGAGATGTTTCTCTATCCAAACTAATTCAGCTCACCACAAGCAAAGTAGTTGCCTAAATCAATTACATTTTGGCTTAATTTCTGTCCCTTTGCAACTACTCAAAAAATCCAATGAAAAGCGACTGCAAAACACAAAATATATCTGTGAATGGCAGAACAATAAAGAAATGGCTCGAAGTAATAAGCAAGAATAATCTTCTACTTGTTTGGGAAAATCCATATCCAGCCTGCATTATTGTGAACCCCAGAAAATGTGGTCCATCGTGGTGTCGTACTGGGTTAAAAATTACAGATATCTTTGGTTATGTTTAGGCTACTGATCATTGCCTTAAGAGTTTTCTGCACTTACAGGGTGGCCAGAAACAGGCGTGTACCTCAGTTCTCACGGGCTGTTACAATAAAACAGGCATGATTATAGATCAAACACGTGTCCTACAGCAACTGGATGGCCATTCCAACAAGATGGATCTCTTGTGAACAAACAGAAGGCAACTGAGATGACTAGGTGGCTTTAGAATGAACTCATGCTGACATTATAATGGTTTAATCCCACTTGCAGATGTTTCTTCTGGGTAGAAACTGAAACCAGGAAAGTGGGGTTTTGTTACAGTACACAACTTGATGACTAGCATCCCCAAATTTCTTGAATGTCAAAATGTACAGCAGTCACCTAAATAGAGACTTAACTGGCCCTTTATCTGGTAAATTTTTGTATATCTGATCAAAGTTTCCGTTGTTGTGCATACCATAACATTTACACTCATGGTTCAACCCAAATTATCATTTACCAATATTAAGGAAATTATGTACCATGAGCGAGTGTGCCAAAAAATAACACTGTAAAATGAAATAATATTGTTTTCTGCTATAGTTTCAGGTAGCACTCATGCCATTAATATGTGTTTAGCTAGAAGTTCACCAGTGCAGAACAAATTTTGTCACAGCCTTGTGCCCACCTCTTTGGACAGGAACTTGCAAGCTGCTTTTTATTTGCTGTCCCCAGAACGCGTCTGAGAATGCCATCAGACAGAGCTAAAACAGAAAGGTGGCCAGAACACTCAACAGAGTGGAAGGTACCCAAGCCTTTCTTTAGGATGTTGATCATGCAGAGTGTTACCTGAAGAGGTCACCCCACTACAATCCTTGCTCTCTGAATTTCAAAAAGACTTCCATCCTGGATTATTCTCTTCAGCCCTCTTGGGGAAAACTCTGCCCCCCGCTGTAGCAAGATTAAGCTCACTCCATAACTGTCTGGACACTACCTTGGGATCTCGGCTGGCTTCCCGCCATCCCAAAATCAAGATGAAGCATCTGCTCTGCCATTATCCAGTCTTGGCATATGCATCCCTTAAGAAAGGATATTGTGACACAACCAGTGGAGCACAAAAGCCTTTACTGACTTCAGAACCCACAGGGCTATTGCCATCTGTTTATTAATTAGGTGCACTAGGTCCTGATTGTTACATACGGAACGAACCAAGCTGTTGGTGGCTCAGTCCACCAAAACGCTGCGGTTATAAGGAAAGGATTTTCAAGAAATAGGACTTAAGTGTCATTGTTTGATTTGCCCAGGAAAATGCCTCCCAATGTTTTAAATCCAAATTATTATTCCATTGCTCCACTAAATGTGTCAGATGAGCCTTGTGTTCCTGTCTGTCTATAAAATAAGGGAACACCACCATAGGGTAGATTGATACTTTCAGCTTGCTTTCTCATATTTTCATGTTTTTATTCACCATGACACGTTGGTAGGTTTTTCTGTTTTAATCAGTCAAGACCATCATTACCCCCTGCTTAGAGTCTCCTACTGAAACCAATCATTCAGCAAGCAAAAGCCAAAAACTCTCTGAGACCATCTTTGGATATTTCACTATATATCATTATATATTCTTTGTTTATTTGAAAGACATGCCCAGCAAAGCAACAAACAATCTGTGTGTCTCTCCTGCAACAGTATAAAACTGGCAGCATGATTTTTGTTAGACTGATTATTATTAAATTTAAATTCCTTATATAAGCATATAATTCCCACAGTTCATGATATACCCACTTTGTATCTTATATCTTTTATCCCTTGGTAGATAGGATCCTCTAACTGAAGAGGGTGTATCTTGACTTTTTAGGAGCACCCTTTAGTGCACCAACAAGGTAGTAGGAATTTTCAGTTGGCCCTTCCTCTCTGTGTCCCTCCAGGTTGGACAAAACTTCCTGGTGGACAGAAGGTAGATTAAAGAATCACAGAATCATGGAATGGTTTGGGTTGGAAGGGACTTTTAAAGTTCAACCCTCCTGCCATGGGCAGGGACATCTTTCACTGGTTATTGAGCACACCTCTATTGCACAGTAAGAGCTTAAGAATTCCCACATTTTTTTTTTAATACTTTAAATAGTAGAGTACTTCCTTGCAGCACCTCACTAGGTAAATAGATATGTTCCGATACAGCTGTATAATTCCCAAGCATCCATTCTTCCAACAAAAGCATTTCTACATCTGACAAAATATAAGTAATATGGCAAATACTGTAGAAAACATGTATGTTACTGTAGAAACCCCTAAAGAATTCCTTCAGAATGAAGGGCAATTTTAATTATTTCAATGTAAATTCATTTTGACCTCTAAAAATGGAGTGGTTTAAGACTCTTAAAGTTTTTTCTTAACTACATTATACTGTTTTTATTGAACAAACTGATCCATACTGTTACCTACAGAGTATTTTTATTTTCAAGATCTAAACCAGTTCCATGGACCCTAGGGCAAAACAGAAGGAATCTTGCAACGCAGCAAGTTTGAACTTTAAACCTCTATGGAAATGAATTATACATATGGATTGTATGTAAAGTTTTAAGCTTCAGAAATAATCTTGTGTACTGCTGTTTATGATAGAGATGTAGCTCCAGATGATTAATGTGAGTTAACACAAGTCTGTGGGAGTTAGAATTGCTAAGGAAAGGGATGAGACAAATAAAGGAAAACTGGTAATAGTTAGTCAGAGGGGGTTTTTTCCCTTGTAATTGGAATAGGAGATATATGGAAATAAGGATCTTTAAGCAAGGAAAAAAAAGATATCCTGCTACTTCATCAGCTGTCCAACATGAGCATGAAGAAGTTTGAACTATCCAGTCAAAAGAAATAGTCAGCATGCACTCTAGTTTCTAAGTAAATTACCAATAAAGAAACCAAACATAGGAGGTTTTTTTTTCCTGGATATTTTTGCAGTTAGGGAGATAAAAGTATCCCAAACAGATATGAATAATGTCTTTTGTTTTAAAATGGATTTTTTTCTTTTCTTAAAATTGAGTTACCTACTTGTAGATGATATTTTCACTAGTCATATTTGATCATATACTTCTTATCTGTAACCCAACTACTAAAATCCATCAATGCTCAAGATTTATCCCCTGCCTTAGACCTTTCTGCAGACAATTGAAGGTTTTTCTGTTCCCAACAGCCGAACTTTCCAGTCTTTAAAGTACTGAGAGAAACATTGTTAATATCCAGCAATGATTACTAGTTAAACAAAAAAAGTTTTATATGGCCATATCATGATACATTTGAGAATAATGTTGTAAATGTAGAGGCATATTCTACATCACAGCATGCTTTAGGCAAACTTAAATTATTCATTTCACTTGTAACTATTTATGCATTTATACATATATATAACCCCTTATAGTTTTAAAAAAGATTATTTATAAAACATTGTCACCTTATAGCAAACTAATGATTCCAGAAAAGTACATTTGTAAACCTTCTGAATAAGGAAAGCAATTTTTAAAAGTGTATTGATTTGTTTAAAGTGTTAAATGACATAATAGCCATACACTAAAGCATTGAATAATTTAAGTAAATCAATGTTTTCTGAATTTCATACAAGTACAAACTGTCTTGGGCGATAAAATAAATCAATATAATAAAAAAATTGAGTCGTATATAATGATGAATGTATGGGCTGATAATAACCAAGAGGTAAAAACTCATTTTATCACTGTAACAAACAACTTCCAGTCATCTTTTCTCTATTATTCCCATCAGAAAACACGATACTCTAAAGCCAATTGATTTTAGCCCTTAAATAACTTTTGATTTGAAAGACACCTCACTGAAGTTTAAGTATAACCTTTTTCAAATTATCATCCTGGGTATGGAATACTTATGCGGATTTAATTAAAGTTATTTCTTAGAGTTTATGGTTCCTAAACAATGACATATTCTGTAGACCTAAAGGAAACATCCTTCTGTTCTTGAATGACTGCCATAACGTTTTCTTTAACTAATGTCTCCAGGGCAGAAAGACACTGTTTCAGGTGTTATAACTTTTAAAAATATATTTTTATTTTTACTACCAATAATGTACTTCTGGCTACCTTCCAGAAAGTTAAGAGTTAAAAAAAGAGAAGACATGCTTACACTTTAAAACTGTTCATAACATTTAACATAAGAAGTGCATAAATTAAATGAAGAAGTCTTCAGTATTAATACTAGAAGTAAATATAATATCTACATCAGCCATACTTTATATCCTAAGCTACATAGAAGATGTTAAATGATTTCAAACTGTGCTATTTTTCTCCCAGCAAATTTTATTTTTACAAAAGTCTAAATCAAAATTTGTGCCACAAGAAATCTAAATAATTCCTAATAATTGAATGGTATTTTTAATTATAAATCATAATTTCTGAAGTATCCCTCTGTTGATCTTATAGGATTCAGCAGTATCTAGTCACATTGGTTTGAGGAAAGAGAGCTCTGTTTTGGCTTTGTTTGAAAGGAAGAAGAAAAAGAAGTACTATATAAACATGAAGTTTCTCTGTATTTTATTCTAATTCACTGTCCTTCATACAAGCAGTTCAGATCAAATTTACATCAGTAAAGATGTTATAAAAGAGACGAGATTATGCTTGAGCTTGAAGGGGTTCAGAGTTTATATTGTATGAAATGCACTATTTATAAAAACACAGTATCTGTATCTACTGTTATTTCTATAAAATATACTTTAAAAAAAAATCAAGAAAGATGATGCTAACCCTGTATAATGCTTTACTCTATAATTTACTTTCTATGAAGTACTATTCAAAATTTTTATTAGCTTCTGAATAAGGAATTTGCTTTATTTTTGAAGTTGTTGATAGTCAAAACACAGTTACAATCTTTCTACGGAGAAAGATGAAAAAAGTAGCATTAGTTACGTTTTAGGTGAAAATCTTCCTCTAACTAAATACATTACACTATGTTTGATTTTGAAAGGTAGGCGTAAACTTTTTCTATAGATATGTAATTGCAAAATTTTTGCTGAAATATCCTACTATCTATTTTCCCTGAATGTTATGATATTTACTTACTTCTCTATATGGTAAGTTCTGAAAAGCCTTTCTCGTTAGTTTTGGATTGTTGCCAGCAAATTGCCATTTTTTTCCATTTTCTCAGCTACTTCTGTACCCAGAGTTCATGTAATTATATGGTGAATTTCATGCAGTTATCTCACAAGGATTTAATATATGTATGCAAATATGGAACTCCATTTCAGAAAAGGTGGAAAGTCTGTTCATCGGACCCAATTGGCAGCAGAAACAATATTACACTTGTCAAAAAAAATTATGTACTATTTCTTAAAAGGCAGCAGAAAATTAAGATATTTTAGAAGTGACAGATTGTAGATCCTGTTTGTTTTCCTCATCATGTACCTTCATCACTCAGTATTTCACAATCAGTTTTTAATATGGATGCAACTGAACTTCACTGTTTAAAATAAAGTTTTTAAAAGCTGTAAAAATCAAAATATCAGCATTTCCAAATTAGCGCAGAAAAATGGCTTCCTTGGAGAACCAGTATTGTAGTATTTGAAATATGCTTGTCTTCAGCAACAGTGGGGCCAAACATTAAGATTTATGATGGGACAGACAACTGTGAACAGCAAAGAACGTTTCAAAGGAAAAATGGGCTGTATTCCTTAGTCATTAATTTCCATCAATACTAACATATATAGGTTTTTATTTTCTTTTACTTTGTGTGTATTTGTACTACAGTCTTAAAATGGAATATGAGTTTAACTTTGTTAGAGAAATATCAGGATTAACCAGCCACAAATAGTGAGAAAGCCCATCAAAAACATCAGTTTGGAATACTCAAGAAGGACTCCAAACAACAGCAGAAATTTACTTCAGTTATTTGCTGAGAAATTCCCTATTCAAGTGAAAGTACTTCGTAGTAGTAAAAGACTTCAGATGGAAATTCAATGTTAATAAGACAACATATAAAATCATTATATCTATTTTCATATTTTTTAAAACATACTGGTCTATATATGAAAGAGGGATTTGTTGATTACAAAATATAGATTTGTATTTTTTTT
Organism: Xenus cinereus; assembly: GCA_025774025.1. Taxonomy (NCBI): domain Eukaryota; kingdom Metazoa; phylum Chordata; class Aves; order Charadriiformes; family Scolopacidae; genus Xenus; species Xenus cinereus. The sequence continues at coordinate 77,369,489 of JAOXJK010000032.1, read as the reverse complement.
AGCCTTTTCCTAGTCCTTGATTGTCCATGTAAGTTGACTTTGTGGGATATTAAAGTTACTGGAAGTTAAGGAGACTGGGAATTATTGAAAAGGAGTGTCAGTAAACTGAACCTTTGTAAATAAACCCAAGTTACAAGCAGCTGATAAAACCAATGGGACAAAAATAGACCTTGTTAGTCGTAGATATATTCAAGAGGAAGTGTAAAGGAAATTCATATCAAAATTGCAGGTAGACACTCAATAAATCACAGGTATGAATTAGCATTTTCCCATCCAAATGTCATCTTTTGCCACCAACTGACCATAACATTTAGCATAAGTTTCTGTTCTCAGGAGTGGTGGTCGCAAGAACAGTTGTCACACATGGAACTTCTGAAATCCAAATTAGGAATATTAACTATATATTATTAATAATATTGATTTTATTAATTGATTTTAATATTGATATTATTATTGATGGGAAAATAATATTTTCCCATTCTTTTTCATTCTAAAGAATTCTGTAGGTAGTATTGACTTTGTTATATCAACTCTACACTTATTTGATTCTTCAGATGTCAAATTACCGTGTTCCTTTACCTATAGTAAATAAACCTGATAGCAATTCTGCCAGGAAATGCCCGCTTTCAAACCCAAACATCTGTTCCTGTAGCTTAGTCATTGGTGTGACTTTGAAACTTCATTTCAGGCAGTATTTGTGGATCTTGAGCTGGTTTCACTGAAAGGTAGGACGTGATCACTTTATGGTAATGAGAACCAATTACAAAAAAGATCACTGAGCAATGAGAACAACAATATACCATTTCATATGCAAATAAGAGAAAATATTAATGAACCTTTAGGCACCTGTGATGAATCTGGTATCTATTGCCTTTTAGAGAGTTTGCCATTTATTTTTCATAATCTCTTTCCTTTTTATACAGAATCATTCATCAACTCATTTGACTTCTGTGTTATTATCTCAGCTTTACAACTCACTTACACATTCAAATATATTACCCTAGTTTGTTTTTTAAACAGCCATTGTAACACAAATATAACCAAAATCTTTTGGCTTTGTTTTCCAAACATAATCCCCTTAAATGCTTATCATGTCTTCTTGTGCGTATCTCAAGCTTTTTCTGCAGGTGATGATTAAAACAAAAAAGGCTTCATGTTACCAGCATAAAAGCCTTCTGGCTTGCTTTTGGATTGTTCGCTTACACCTCCCCTACTTATTTTTTGACTCTTTCCTGAAGTATTTTATGACTTAACATTGTGAATAATTATTATGAGTAACAAAAAGGCTTGTAAATTATGTTCATTTACTTAATTTTTTTTTTGCTTCTCAGGTTTTTTAAAGCAGAAGTTGCATGTGTCCCTTATGGCCTTCTTTTCAAAGATATTATTATCAAGAGAATAAATATGCAAGAGCATACCTGGATACTTCTTAGTTGCCTCTATGTTTATAGATTCCTATCTGTTGGTAGTCAAATGATAAAGACAAGCTAGGTGATTAATTTTTCCACTGTGGTAATCACATTGATTTAGTTCATATTCATGACATTTCATATTGTTAACAGTCAACGACCCCAAATTAATATAGAAACCGTTTTGGCAAACCAAAGCACAATCTGACAATGCATTTACAACTGTGATTGTGTTCTTACTGTGCTGAGACTGAAATGTCAGTTATATTGGGAATGAGGGAATAAAGCACGTATAGGAGAAAAAAATTAACATAGATAATTATACTTGAAAGTTAAACTATCATTAGTGAAAATCAGCATTCTAATCATAGTACCACTGAGAAGAACAAATAAATACTAAACATAGATATGTCTGAAGTGTGGTAGAGAGCATAGCACAAGTACAGAACACCTATCAAAGGCCATAAAATGAACCTTGAAGAATTAATGAAGCAGAGTGCTATCACTTATGTGATGATTTGCAACCATAAATCACATTGATGATGGTGATAGTTCCATTGCTCAGAAATGAATTTTCTAATTGATTCTCTGGAAGCTGAAAACCAAAATATTCACTTTAGAAATTTGGTTTTAGAGGAGTAAGTCAATCCCTTTGCAGCCAACAACTGTAGAGAAGCTACACCTGATTTTTGTACATTTAATGTGGCTGCTGGTTGAGAGCTGAGATCATGTACTTCGTTTTTGTGTACATTACACATCCATCTGTTCCTCCGTCTGGCAAAGAAAAGAGGAAAAAAAACCCAAAGAAAAATAAAAAGAACAAAAATGCATAGAGGGCTTTATAAACTCTTTTCACCGATACACCAGTTGTTAGCTTCCTGCTGATAGCCCTGGTATAGGTTTCATTGGGTAATTATTTCAAGCAGGAAACAACCAACCCACATGTTCAAAAGTAATTACTAGTTAAATTAACTATCCAGAAGCAGGTAATTTTTTTTTCTTAGGACGCAGAAACAGAAGTATTAAAATATTTGTGTATCTTTAATGTAAGCATTCAGATAATATCCGTGCAGTTTTATACCTGCACAAATTTTTGTAATCGAAACAAAAATTTAATACTAATTGTAATGATTTAAATAGATAATAAATCATGAATGGTCACATGAACTTTCCTGGGTATTTTTTGTATCAGGTGTAATATTAGGTCTGTTGTAATTTAGCATTTTCATTAATGATTTGAAGATAAGCAAAGAGCAGAACTAAATTCACATACAGTATTAAATTGGGAAGTACCATATACACGCCTGCGGACAACAGCTGGGACACAAGAAGTCTGAGAAACACAGGCAGGAAATAACAAGAGAGACGTAGAAAAGCACAGGCTAAAACAGCTGGGGAAAAATAAACTACAACCAAGACAGTGTGACTGGGAGGAACTGTGAAAGCTGCTGCGCTGAGAGAGATTTAGGGGTAGTAGTGGGCAGCAAACGTGAGAACAAATCTCAGTCAGAGACAGAAACAATAAAGATGTACCTTATCAAGGGCTGCAGGAATCTATTCTCCTTCCTCAGACAGTTGATTCCCAGCAAAGACCATGTTGCTCTCCATTGACTTATTTCTATTTTTTGCATACTGCTCCAAAGGATAAAGTAACACTATTACCAGAATATATGCCCCCATAAGGTTTTTTCTTGACTGATGATTCATAAAGTTCTAAATTGTGTAAGCTTCATTTTGTGTGGTCTGCCCCAAATAACAGGAGAATGAGCTAAATAAGGGCTATAAGGAACAATGTGGTATCAATAGAGAGAAGGCTTCATTTGCCTCTCTCTGAAACCTACAGGTCTTCATTCAGCAGTTCCCCACTTCAGAAACATGAAAATACTGTTAAGTTACAATTATTTTGCTCAGCCTTAAAAACACTTTCAGATTCTTAACCTCAGAAAAGCTTTTCTAGTTTCTAATATTTTATTAGGGTTGTATAAATATAGAAAGACACTCCAATGTGATGCTCTATGGGGCAGAGTGAAAAAAGTCTTGATCCTTAACAGAATTTCCCTTTACAAAGTCATTTCTTTCTAATTACTATAAGATTATTTAAGCCTGCCTATTCTGCGCATTAGCCATCAAGCAGTCAGCATTTCACAACACATTTCCATGTTTTGGTAATTTTTCGAACATTTTAGTTTGAGTGTAATTATATGTAATATATTAATTGGCCTTGTCTTCCTAATACTGCACAGGGCAGAAAGCGGATGCTCCATTTATGTAATGCTTTCATGGTGCAACAATATTGAATTTATTCTCTTCTGTGTTGTCTAACAGGTAAACAGATTTAACAGCTGATACACACCAAACCAAACACTATCCCATAGTACAACATAGCATAGGAAAGTCCAAGTGGCTTCTAGCATAGCAATTAAATTAACTAATTTGGCTACTAGACGAAGTTTAGCTCTGGGACTGCACAGATTCATGTGAGATACTCTACTGAGAAAGAACAAAATATCAGCTCTAGTGTCAATAGCATCAAATCAGAAGAAAAAAAGATGAAGGTGAAAATTTCTTATCCATTAATAAGAAATTCCATGGTGGAATGAGAAGAAGAGACTGTCATTGCTATTTAAGTGGGATTTTTAAATAGGATTTTTAACTCTGATATAAAGTCTGACATTGAACTTCTGGACTAATATGGATCCTGAATCAAAAAAATCTCTGTAATTTATTGATGCACCTTTTTTGCATTCTAATGTGTGCATTTGCACATGTGTGTATTTAGAAAGACAAGGTTTTGCTTATATCATATATTCATCTCAGTATTTTTCCATGTATTTCTTACTCTGAAGAAAAAGTGTAGGAAGAAGAAAGGTGAAAAATAAAAATATCTTTCAGATAATAGGACTTTCATAGGGATTTTGAGAAGTTAGGCTTGGAGAGAGGGAACATTCGGAAAACAAAAGTTAACCACTTGCAATGGCTTTAACAAAGATCTAAGCTGAGGTTCCAGTCTGTTGCTTTCCTTTCTCCACATACAGTTTAAAGAGGAGAAGCAAGGAAATTGTTTGGCACATCAATCTCTATTTCTGGCTGAGGTGTGCCACTACATCCTAATGTGAATTCTCGTTCAGCTGAGAGGTGTGCTGTTCCGAGAACCTCTCCTTTTTTTTTTTTTTCCAGATTAATTTGTTTTTCCAGAAATACATCCTTTCATAAAAGCCTCCTTTAGAAACGGAATCCTCTGATCTCAGGACTGAAGGTTTTTTTCTATTCTGTTCATCATTGAAACTATGTTGTTGATAAAACATACTTTGTTACAATTTAAAATGTCCATTTTTTGTAATACTTCACTATGGACTGGTCTTTCCTAATGAGAAAAAATTTTTTGCAAAAGATCTCATTTCACAAGCCACAATCTAGAATAGCTTTTTTTAGCTGACAAAGCCAATTTTGGATCAAAGTTACCGGCTGATGCTTTTCATGGTTTAAATAATCTGTATCTATAGCCTTGCTTTTTGTCCTACATATTGTGGGACCTGCTCTTGCTCTGTTTCTTCTGAACCGTGCAGTGGATTTCTCTGGCCAGTTTTGCCTGAGTCACCATTTATCTTGCAGTAGCACAGAGTGAACGTTCATTTTTCAGCATAACTGGAAGAGCTGCCAGCTCCTGTCAGAGATCAGTTAGCTCTTGCCTGTGCACCAGCTCTTCCTCTCCCGTCCATCCCTTCCCATCACACTCAACTGGCTGTTCCATTGGAGACCGGTGATCAGATATGACATGAACTGGTGGCCAAATTCCAGTCTTCGTGTACAGAACTCACAGGGTAAAATCTTTAGCTTTGTAGAGGAACCTGAATTAGACCCTTGTGAAGAATCTCCAAGGAAAGGACCAAGACCAGTTGGACTCAGAAGTTATTCTTTCCTTTGCAGAGAAATCTGGCTCAGCTCAGGCCTTTGGCAAGAAAAGGAGAAGTTTTTATCATTAGTGCCTGTTGGACTTTCTTTCTTAGAGTATCAATCTTCTGACTTCAAGAAATGGATTTTAAGCCCATAGTGCCTTTTCAGAGTCAAGATTCTATGCACGGTTTGAAAGTATAAAATACTTAAGGAAGAAGCATGAAGGAGAAAAAGACACTTTTGAAAAGTGGCAACAATCTTCAGCTCCCTTTTATTTTACAGGGAATCTAGGGTCCCTGAGATATTTTGACAAGGAGACTGTGTGGATTGGTGTAGGAGATAAATAGCCAAAATTGGCAATAATTTTAAATATAAAAAAGAAAGAAACCAAATGCTTCCTATTAGGTGGTGCCACCAAACAATCTGTTCAGTACTTCAGTTGCCATGCTCTTCCTTTTGCCGAATGCTAGCCATCATATCGTCCACCCTGGTGAAGTTGAAATTCAGCATCATAAAAAAATTAAAGTTCAGAACACAGTAGTACACTGAAAAAAACATAAAATCATATAATTTTGGAATTGCTTAAGAATTTAATTGTGATTTTGAGCAATCAGACCTTTTTTGTGACAAATTTCAATGTATAAGTAGTGATATATAATTATATTTCATTGGCTTCTCATAAGGAAATTTATTAATGATTGTTATTATACATGCTTTGTTGTGATGCCTGAAGTGTTAAATACTTCAGCTAGCAAGAAGAGGCATTTAGAGAAGACTAACCGCATTTAAAATACCCTTTTAGCTTGACACTACTAGTGAGATGGCTTGACTGAAACGATATTTTTTCTCCGCTTTACAAAGCGTTTACAATTTCTCTTTAATTGTACTGCTTTGTGCCTCTCTTGCACAGAAAGATTACATTCTTTCTCACAGGCTTACAATTATTCGTGATATGTGAGTGAATTGCCAACCTGGTGCACATTGTAAAGGACACAGTTCCTGTTCCAAAGGACAAAGAGCTTCAACATTGTATTGTGCCTTTTAAATAAGCTCTCCATAGAAAATTGTCTGAGCGCACACGGAAGCGACGCAAACTACCAATGAGATGACAATGAGGTTCTGTGGAAGCAGCTCAGCCGGACCAAGGTCCCTCAGCTGAAAAGATTGTGCTTCAGATTTCTTCAGATCGTGTGGAATGCTTCAAATGAACAGCTGGGGAGAATAGTTGCTATGGTTTGAAGAACACACAACAATTTATTGTCATTCAGACAATTATTCTCTCACCCAATGACCCCTCCCCACCTGGGAAGGGGAATCGGGAAAAGCAAGGAAACACGAGGGTTGAAATATAAACAGATTTAATAGAATACTACTAAATCATTATCATTAATAACACTAAAGAACCTCTATTGATTTCAATACCAATACACAATACACATGGACTATCCCCAGCCCAATTCATCAGCAGGAAGCCATGCGCTCCCAGCAGGGACAGCCCATGTGGGACCCTGCGAGCGCTGCGGCTTCGGGAGGAAGGGAAGGGCTCAGGGCTCCGGCACCGGGGCAAGGAGTTCTCAGGATGGCAGCCACCAAGGGAGAGAGAGAGAACTCCCCAGCAATTTTTCCAATTTATATCGAATGTGATATTCATGGTATGAAACAACCCTGTTGGCAGCTTGGGTCAAGTGCCCGTGTCTCACTCCTCATCCCTGCACCTGGGTTGCTTGAAAACACTGAGACCTTGAATCCCACACCCCAGCGCTGGCTATAAAGTAAATATTGTCACCAATTCAGACACCCCTTCTAAAAGTGCAGTTTTCCCAAGCATTAAAAGAGAAATTAGTCCTGTGTCGCTCAAACCAGGACAGTACTGCAGACAGTTCTTCCACCGTGAAGGTCAGTTTGAACAGTTTCCAGACATAGTGCACCGTAAAACAATATACATTGGTGTCCACAGTTTAGGAGTCAGTCCTGCTGCTGTCCAAGAAAAATGAAATACACAAACCATTCTTTTTTCTTTTTTGTTTAAATGAAAAAAAAAATTTAAAAATGTAGAACTAGGTATTTTTTCAAAAAATAATAGATAAATACATATTACTTTTACTTCAAGGGCTTCAGAAAAGTCCAAACCAGTATCCAAAGCAGAATTCTGACAGAAAACATTGAATCAAAACAATACTTATTTTGTAATCAGAGAACAGATACCTTTTTCATTAGTGACAGTGGTGCTTTCTGGTTTATTACAGTGAAAGAGATATTAATTTTAATAACATTTTCTCTTTCTAACAACAGTATTGTAGGATAAAAAAAAAGAATGATACTTCTGCCTGCAAAGATGTTTTTTCCGAACACGGATTAGTGCAATGTCTCCCTGACTAGACAGAAGAACATGCTGAAACTATAGTTCAAACGACTCTTTGAGCTACCTGAAAGGATTATTAGCTCTATTACTCTAAATTCGTGGACATTGTCATCTTGAACTCACAATGGCCAAAGTACATTTAATTGAGGAAGAAACAGGTGCAGATCCCATGAATCTGCCGCTGTTCTATGTGATCCATCCACTCTTTACTTCATGAAAAGGAAAAATATACTTTGACAACAAAGATTACAGCTACAACTATAATTTCATTCCAGATCAAAAGAGTAGCCTTGAGGCCAGATAATTCCTCCCACTCTCATACTCAAAATAAATAGATGTATACCCAATCGCATGCAGAATGATCTACATCTAGTCGACACTCTCTACATCATTATGTCAATGAAAGCCTTAAGCAATTTTTTAAAAAGCAACTGTTAGATATGTGATTTAAAAAGAAAGTATTTTTTTTCTACTTGTTTTTTTGCCATTGGAAATTGATAGATCCATCTGGCAACGTCAGGATTTCACTGGACAAATAAAAGAAACTGCTTTAGATGAAGCTGAGAGTTTTGCATTGTTATGAATTTCATTGTTTAATTTATGACTAAAACTTACTGTGTCTTAATTCCTTTTGAACTTTGCAAGAAGAATATTATGGTACAGCAGTGACTTTGAAAAGAATTGTGCCCGAAACTGTTATAACACTACAAACTTAACAACTGATCGTGTACTATTGAAACTTGTCTTTATATGCAGACACAGTGTATGTAAACCTTGAAAAAAGAAATAATTGTTCATCTCCATTTTTATCCAGAATTATTAAAATTCATAAAATGACTAGCTAGTAAATTTAATTTATTATGATCTAATTATATTAACATTTGGCATACTCTAGAAAGCTTTATAAATAATATTTTGGGACTTAGCAGGAAAAGATTAGTAATTAATTCTCAGACTTCAATATATTTTTTTATGCTAAACAGGAGCTTGTATTTGATTGATTATGATGAGATTGAAAAACACAGTTTTATGACAGCACAAGTGACCATTTTATGACCATATATTTTAGCATCAAATGAGAAGGAGAAAAACCAAACTTTTAATTTCCATCTGCTGGCATTAATGTTTACCTGGCAAAAAAACCCCCATAGCTAAAAATAAAAATCTTCTACCTTTTCAAAACGATGTTATTTTTAAAGGTTAATTTTCAACAAAAAAAAATTCAATAAGTAGAAACACATTCAGCTGTGCTCGTTAGGTTTATACTGTCACTTTTTGAGCAAACTGCTCAATAGGAAGTCCCTTCTTCTCGAGATCATTATCAGCATGAACTACACATTGTTAGTGTTGTTCATGTAAGGTTAAAATAATCCTTAACCTTTTTGGTTATTTAAGTAAATGTAAATATTGAATACAAACTAAGGTGTCCACCAAAAAAAAAAAAAAAAGTGAATGAACATATTTGTACCAAAGCCTAAAAAGTGTGCCGTTCTGTTAAAATTCTATCCGTTTACAAGACACCCAGGGTTTTCAATATTTTCAATGTACTCTTATGAGTAATGGTAGAGCATATGATTTTTAAATGATTCAGTAGGAATCCAGAGAGACAGGAAAAACAAAGGATACAATTAGAGATGGCAACTATTGATTAAAAATCCTTATCTAGTTCACTTAAAGAATGGAAAATGATAAATGACATGATTTTATCATTGGACAGAATGTCAAAAAAAACATTGTTGTTTCTCATATATCTCTAGCGTGAACTTCTCTGGAGAAGCTCAATAGGTTTTTTGATGCTTGAGAAAGAGGAAAAATAACGTTATTAGTTTCACAACAGAGGTATGGGACTGTAACACCAGGTATGAAAAGAGAGGAGACTAAAGGCACAGGTGAAAAATCCATCTGATCCTACGACCTTCCCTATCACAGCCCCTTAAATAACATTTTAAAGAAATGGAGTGGTGAAAGGATGGATTTTGCAAAGTTATTGTTAGATATTCATTATTTCATTCTATTTTACAATTTTCCTAAGAAAGCTATACAGCTCCAAGAACACAAATCTTAATAATTTATTTTCATTGCCAAAATAAGAACTCAGGTGGCCAAATTAATCTCTGGCACAGCACTAATGAATGCAGCAAAATCACACGAGGGGTGATTTTAACTCATCATGTTTGATGGATTTCAAATTTTGGCAAAATAATTTCTCCCAAACCTCATTATTTAAAATGCAGAGTGGAAAAAAAAAGCAAAACAACAATTAAAAAAACCCTTAAAAAAACCCACAAAAACAAGGGAATTAGGAAATGAACCAAAGTTTTGGGGTTTGGAGTATATTAAAGGAAAATAAGCAGAAGAAAACATGAAGCAGGCAAAACCCCCTGGTTTCTAAACAACAACAAAATGAGAAATGAAAAGAAAACAAGGCAAAAAAATTAGGTTAGTTTAATAGAAGCCTGGATATTGGGCTCCTCTACTCTACTGCAATAAACCCAGTGTAGTGGGCCAATAATCCATGAAAAGCTGAACTGTAAAGTTCTCATACATAAGTGAATCAGCTCCAGATTAAATGCCGGTCAAAATATTTCTCCACGTCTAGTTTATTAACAGTGAATCAACCTTTTTTTTAATGATTTTTTTTAACATAATATAATGACCTCTTTGGCATGAGAAGAAACAACACCAGAGTTGAGCAAAACCTGCTTCATTTCCACTTCATCTAGTGGCAGTCCCTGGGATGTACAAGGACGATCTGCTTTTCCTTGACACCTGACAGTTAAAAAAAAATCACAAAATAATATAAAAATCTCTTAGCCTGGACTTATGTGGAATTAGGTGGGTTTTTTGAGTGGATCAGCAGTGGGTCGGGAACCTCTGATTTGTATTTGCAGCTCAGCAGAGGAATAATTTCTTCCATACTGTGCATCAAGTGTGTTATTTTTCACATAGTTTATACCTGCTTTTTTTTTTTTTTTTTTTGATCCTGATCTTGATTCTGGAGACGATGTAATGTAACACCACAATCAATGCAACTCAGCACATTGATTTGAAAACTAGTTGCTAGTGCCACGCAAGAAGCTAATGGAGGACTCAAAAGATCTAATTTTTGTTCCATATTCTGGCAGGTTTTTATGCATAATTTCAGTGAAGTGTCAGTATTGCTGTTCCCCGGTTGTAAAATGGAGATAATAATACTTCTCTGAATCTTTAGAGCATTATGCAAAATTCTGAAGTGCTACCACGCTAAGGAAAAATACTTTAAACAGATTTGGATTCACGTTTTTAACAGGCACTGCTGTTAAGGAAATAGTATGAGAGCCTGGATATTACCCTGCAGGGGCCAGACTTTTATCCTCCTCACCCAGCATTCAGAAAAAGGCAGAAACTTTGGTTTTCACCTGCTTTATTATATCAAAATTTTTTTCAATATGATCTAGTCAGTGTTTTTAAGTGTATGTAAGTGGTTTTAAGTTTTAAGTGCATGAGAGGGAAGTGCTTATGGTACAGTGAAAGTTACTGTTTTGATCTTACATTTCCCAAAATGAAAATTTTCACAGTGCTTTTTCAGAGGAAGGTTCCAGCAAGAAGAGGAAAGAAATACAAATATTTCAAAAAGGAATAAGTTGCTATATTGAAACCTTGAAAAATATTTCCTTCTTGTTGTTATCTTTAGTACCTCATTAAGGTCAGGAAGAGTTTTTGCTGACTTTGAACAGACTAAAATTAAACTAATTTCATTATTGTTAGAAAAAATATTAAAAAATGACATTTTGCACTTCTAACAGTTTTTGGAAGTACTAGGTTATATTTTAAAATAATTTATAAAAATATTCCACGTGTGACATAGTCGTATAGTTATTACATCAGTTATGCTGCTCAGTGTGATTTACAAGATCAGACCCTTAGAGCAATCGTTAAGCTCAAAAGGTTGTTCATGGGCAAAGAAGCAGCACACCCTACATGTGAGTAAAGCCAAAAATTTATTGTTAGGATAACTGAAACCGTAAGAGTTTCATCATTATTAGTCCAGATATAATTGTAACATTAAAACATAAATCAAAAATTCATAAATCTAGGTTGGGAGGGACGTTTTAGATCAAGTCCAACCATCATAATAATGCAATTTTTTGCATGTGTCCCCAAATACTGCAATGTTGGGTTTGGGGTTTTGTTGTTGTTTTTCCTTAAACCTCTGAAAGAAGTGTATACACTTGATTGTACACTTGTCCTTCTTGTCTCTCTAAGAAAGCTTTATCCTTAGTCTGTTCCAGAGACATCTTTGTACCAGAGGCATCTTTGCTGAATGCAAAAAATAGAGTGGCTGGCACTAGAACACAAATATTATTTAATGTAACTTTAAAAGGAAATTTTACTGGCAGCTAGACTATTAATTGTTAATAAGAAATGTATAGGATGAAGGTGGCCAAGAGATACTTTACAGAGATCTGGAAAATAATGCCCACTTCTTGAAATCTCAGGTCTTATTAACTTCAATGAAATCTGCTTCATCGATACCAATTTTCTCTTGCAGTGGATGGACTAGTGACTCGTGCTGCTCTGTGTTTCCGAAAGGGACAAGCTAGTCACAATGCACAGAACTGTGGAAAATTTGGTGAGTGCTCAAGTTATAAAAATAGGAATTCCACCACACAGAATCAGCAAGATTTCTGCTAAATTTTCAATGCAAACTGCGACCTAAAATTAGCTTTTCCCTCTTCCCATCCTTACTCTTTTTTTCTATGAATTCATTATAACTAATAATTTTGTAATGACTATTTCATACACGGGATCTTTATTCCCTACTCTGTCACACAAATGTTTCTCTCACTGTAGTTGAATATGCCATCCTTTGCCCCCCTAATCATAACTCTTTTCTGTGCTCATTTTTCCTGCCTAAAAAATTTCTCTCTTAGTCCCCCATAGCACTTAATAAATTCTATTTTGGGCACCTTCCTCTTTCCCACTCTGTCATCTGATTATCACTTCTAACTGTTACTGGCACTTTGCTTCAGAAATACAAGGTAAGCAATAGGAAATATCTGCTACTAAATTGAAGGTACTTTGTAATTTCAAAATATATACGCAAGGTAATCTCAATATATGTTTTCCTTAGTTCAAGGATAAGAAGCCAAAAACGTCTCGGGACAAGGAAATTAACCTGGGAATATATGTTAATATTGAGTCTTATTATATGTTTTTATTATTTCTAGTCTCCCAGGTGCACACTGTCTCTTTCAGGTGGAAAAAAAGTGACAGACCTCTGTCATTCAGATCTTACATTCTAAATTAAAAATGGCAAAGTTTATACTGCATACTTGTGTTGAGAGAATCTATGGGGAAAAGGAACACGAAGGTTAAAGCAGTGAGAAATTATGAGCTAAGAACTTCAAATCATGCCTGTGAGTATATTGAAAAAAGTTGGAAAAAATAAGATCCTTCTTATTTATCCCACAATATAGTAAAATGTCCTAGGTATTTAAAAAGAGTAGAGGTTTCAAAAGACATCATGGAAATATGGCATTGACAGATTTTTAGGAGTAATAGCATTAAATTCTTAGTTTAGATACTTGAAGATTCTCTTACAAAGGAAAAGGGTGGGAAAACTGGGTAGTATTGGGTACAGTGGGCTGAAAGGGAGGTATGCAGTGTTGTGACATCTTCTGAGTGTCTGATGTGGAATCCTCCTCAAGTCAAAAAGATTTTCTACCATGAATGCTCCTTTCAGCCTACACAAAGTGTCTAAAGAACAGAAATCCAGAACAGGATGCACAGGATCTGTAATATTGCTGTGTCGATTAAACTCAGCAGCCAATTTATAGAAGATATCATGGCAGTATAATGGGATCTCCTATAACGGGGCATCATAAAAGATTATAAACTGGTGTCTGTAACATTTGACTGCCTTTTTAGAAGTCTACAAGTAATTAATAAGATGTAGTTTAATTAATGTGGTTCAGTGTTAACAATTTACGTGTTTGCATTAAGGATTCATCTAAGATAATATATTAATGGCCCAAATTATCTTCTCAGGAGTGTGTGCAGTTACGTTGGCATAAACCTGGAAGACCTTGATTGACCTGTCAATTTAATAACTAATACTTGCTGAAGTAGATTATGTGCCATTATAATTTTTGTTAATGTTTTCCTATGTCTACTTAGAGAATCCTCTTGCATTCAGACTTAGCTCTGTTTCACAGAAAATCAAATGTTTCCCACAGTGTGACCAAAGGACTGGGGACAAAAGCACCAACTGAATGTGAATTTAGGAGAATACAGCAACTCCACTGAAAACAAGACTTTAGTTTTTCTTCCATAAATAAAGCCTTGCAAGACCTTATAATCCTTCTTTCCTATAACCTTCTCTTTTCTGTACCTTTTGCAAATTCCATGCAAAAACTTCTTCCATTGTAATGGCTTTGAGAAATAGTAAGAGAGTTCTTCACAAAAATGCGTTAGGCCTCATTTTTTTTTTCAAGATTTATCATTGTCTTAATTTGGGTATAATGTTACAGTGAAAGAGAAATTATACGTTTATCTCCACAGACAGATGTTACTTTGGCCCATGTTTTTTTCTGGAAGGTACAAGTACCAAATATCCATTCCTCTGTCTCACTCAGCATCTTTTTTTAATAACACTTAGCAAGCATCATACAAACACTCTTTCATCTGTATTGATTGTCAACTAAACAAGTTTATTAACTAAATATAACACACCAGAATTTTAAAAAGGCATTAGTGCCTCAGCATTATCTGGAGCCCATTTGACAAGTAGCTTCATAAACAAAACCCTCAGCTGTATTGATCTGCAACTCAGAAGAGAGGAAAAGAGAGGTGAATTTATCTGAGATTTCCAGTAAAAAGATGAAAGAGAAAGGCTGGCTGAATATTGGAGAAGTATTAGTTGGGTACATCCAGCCTGAGCCTTTCCACAAGCCGAGCTGTAACCTTTACCAACCTTGACTCTAACCAGAGAGGATCAGACTAGATCATCCTACAAAACATCTCCAGAAATGGGTTCACCCACTCTTTAGGTTTTAATAACACCTCCGGTACAAACTCTTCCACTTTCCAAATGAGACTCTTAAAGCTTGACTAGCTTGACTTCTCGATATTAAATTTCTGTCCAGCTTGCATTTAACAACTTGCAAACTAAACGCTAACTTTAATGAATTCAGACTATGAAAAATGTTTTGGTCAAATCTCTTTTTCAGAAGAAAGGAAAATATTTCAATGCTGTCAGATTATCTTTATTTTGTTCTGCTTTTCAGTTATATTTGATATTGGAGTGATCAAGGAAAAGGAAAGAAAAAAGAAAAGAAGAAATTGTCTTAGCACTGTTACTTTTTTATTTTTCAAAAAATCTTTAAATGGAAAAATAATGTATTTTGAGATTATTATCAAAATAATAAGAGGTTGAAAATATAAAATGAAGTAATAAAATAAAATACAATAAGAAAAATAAAATGCAAAATATAAAAGTCAAAATTATCTAATGATCTGCTGTGGTTAAACCCCAGCTTGCTCATTCCTTGCCCCTGGTGGGATGGAGGAGAGACTGGGAAGGGTAGAAGTGACAAAACTCATGGGTTGAGATAAGAACAGCTTAATAAATAAAATAGAAGAAGAAGAAGAGAAAGAAGAAGCTGGGTAAGTTGTCCTAGTTGTGTCCCCTCCCAAGTTCTTGAACAGCCCCAGCCTCCTCAATGGCAGGGCAGTATAAGAAGGTAAAAAGTCCTTGATTAGTGTAAACACTGCTTAGCAACAACTAAAACATCAGTGTGTTATCAACATTGTTCTCATCCTAAATCCAAAACACAGCACTTTACCAGGTACTAGGAAGAAAACTAACTCTATCCCAACCAAAACGAGGACATATTCCTAAATCTAAAAAACTAAGAGGGCTCTATAAAATATTTCCTTCAGCTGCAAACAGATTGTTTTACTCAAGAAACAAACAAACACCAAAAAAAACCCCAAAACCCAAAACAAAAAAACCCCTTCTGTTTAGCTTGAAACAAAAATTTAAAAACACGGTGGCTATAGGAGGTAGTGCTTCTCCAAATACTCTAGCAGAGAATCAACTATACTCTCAATTAAATTCTAGCTTTCTTTTCAAATTTGTGTGGATTCATCTTCCTGCCAGCTGTCTTTGTTATGCCCTTTCCTGCTAAATTAATGAATCTTTTATTTTCACCCTGTGAATATATTTATGAACTGTAATCAAATCACCTCTTCATTTTGACAAGATAAATAGTTGGGGTGCTTTCAGTCTCTCCAAATCTATCAAACTTATGTCCGTATGTCTCCTTATTTACCTTATTCATTCTTTTAATGGTAATCATCTCAAATAGATTTCAATAGTGGCCTGATCTATACTATATATGAATAGTAAACCAATAGTCAATTCATAAATTGTTTCCTGACCAATTCTCCTCAAATCTTGAGAACAGAGAGTGTTAATCCCTGAACTGTCATGGTTGATAATCCAAAGGAGTTACAGACAAATACTTACACGTCACTCAATTCATAGGAAACTCACAATTATTAATGCAAACTCCCTCCTGAAGGTTGCTTACTGATATAATTTGCTGACATTCAAAATTACAAGCATAATACAGAATTGTCATTTTTTCCACAGAAAAAGATTTCAATTAGAAAATGCAGTAGGAGGGAGAGTGGAATCTCAGTAGGAAGAGATAATATGTGCTGCAATGTCTTGGAACAATAGAATTAAATCTCAATAGGAAGTCTTTATTTAGAACATCCTCCCTTTTGTGTGAATGTCTTAGGAATGTTATTTAAATGTTTCTCTACAAAGGAAAAAAAAAAAGTGCTAGATTGGGCCAAAACCTATTTAATATATTCACAAGGCGACTTGTTCCTCTGGAAGTCAATGAAACTTCTAAGATATGAATGTCAAATGTAATGTATTGCATAATTAATTGAATCCTTTCTCTATGGTCACCTTAGTTTGCAAAGAAGTATGTTTTTGATTAAAAAAAAATATTCATTGTTGTTGCATACTCTGCTGTAAATGCAGAAACATTGCTGAAGTCAAAGATCTTCTCTGGATTTTAATCAGGGTAGATTTGGACTGGTACATCTGGCGTCCCAATTCCCTAAACATTTGGTGGAAAATAGAAAGCATCAATGGTGGAAGAAAAACACCAAGGTAACTGAGTAGAATCATAGAATAGTTTGGGTTGGAAGGGACATTTAAAGGACATCTAATCATGTAAATGGAATGTATTTGGGAAGGCAATGTAATGCTTCAAGAGGTTTACACTATTTTGGTCAACTGTCTTTAAATAAATTTGGCAAGGAGTTGGTGTTTTTTAAAATTTTGTGAGATTATTTTGGGGATAGTATGGTTAAGGTTTTTTTGGAAGAATATATGGAGTCCATTGAAGCTAGTTTAGATTAATTTTACAAAGAGGTAAGTTCCTGCAGGAACTCAGATATAAGCTCGTTGGCTGACTTCTTTTTAAAGACTTGGGCAGATTTTTCATCACACACTGATACCTACTGTTGTGCAAACATTTCAGCAAGAGATAATTACATCTCTGTTCAGTAGATCCTTTAAATATAAAAAGACAGGAATGCCCACATCAGACTAGAAGTTTTCAGGGCCCATAATATTACATTAGCCAGTGGGTAATGTGTAGGAAGAAGTATAGCAGGACAAGCATGTAATGATATTTCCCCAGAATATTCTCTCAGCCTCCAGAAATTCGCAGTTCAGTGATTCTGAGCAACATGTCATCCTTTTTTTTTTTTTTTTTTAAATCTTGATAGATTTTTCTTCCATAATTTTAAACTGTCTTGACTGGTAACATCCACACGGAGCAGCTTTACAGTTCAATCCCATGTTGTGTGAAGAGCTCCCACCTGTCTATTTTGAACTTCTCCATCACTAATTGCATGAAGTGTCACCTCGTTCCTGGACTGAAAAGTCAATGAACAGTACAGTCCTATTCTCTTTCTCCACGGCTTTCACTCATGCCCTCCCATGAATCCTCTCTTTCTCCATATAGAAGAGTCTAAACTAATTTATTCACTCCTTACAGGAAGATCTTTACATTTGAACATAGTTTTTATCTTTTTCTGTACTTTTTCTTTTTCTTTTTTTAATTATTATTTCTGCATCATCTTTCAATAGGGCACACATTAGTAAAACTGCAAACGTACTATGAATTTATTCAGTGACATAATTCTGTTTCCTGTTCTGCTCTCCATTTCCTTCAGTCCTTAGCATTACATTGGTTTTTTGGCCACTATTAAAAGCCAAGTCTAGGTTTTGAAGTTCCAGTTTCTTGACTGGTAAAGTATTCTGAGAGGTACGATTGAAAAGTTAAAGTATATCTTCTTAATAAATTGTTTATTTTAAACATATTAAAGAACTATTAGAAGCTTTGAATTCTATATTATTCGCTGTCATGAAGCAAGTATTTAATATTGTCTCACTTTTCTAATATTTGCTCCTCTTGCTCCATAGTATATTATAATTAATCGCAAAACAACACAGGTCAAAATTTAGCTAAAGGAAATCACAGGACGCTATTCTCTCTTGCTATCAGTGAACATCCCTCACTTAAAAAAAAATGAAACAAATGATTGAATATATAGTGTTTAGCTGACAGTGCTACTTTAAAATTATGCATTCGGATTATTAAAAAAATCATGTGAATAGATTTACTAAACGCAAAATTAATTTCTTCTCATTAGGGTTATTCTCAGACATAAATGTTCAGAAGTTACACAGATGGTTATTTATTGAAGATGCTTTGTACAAACTTAGTTGAAAATACTTTTTAAAAGTCCTTTAAATTTTCAAAATTATTTAATCATTGCAAGGAGAAATGACAGTCTTTTTTATTTGATATGACAGTTATGGCACCTTAACTTAAAATTGTTGGTTTATTCCCAAGTGTGATCATTGCAAAGAAGGCCAGAAGAAAATCCCACACAGAGAATAAACCAAAGGCAAAATGTTTAATCCGATACTGCTGGCTTCATTGTTAATTACCTCTCAAGGGGCTCAGATGTCAATAGATACTGATCTGGTATCTTGGAGTCTTTGCTGTTAAATGCATGATCAATACTAAATAGAATTTTAACTGCCCATGATTTAATTAGGAGTGGTTCCTTTTATCCTGCATACAATAGCAGAATCTCACTCGATAAGGCAGGAAGGAAGATCGCCACGTTGGTTGTGTATTCACCACGTTCAGGGACTTTGCAAAGAAACTGGGAAAAGGAGACTGCATTGTTACGAATTTGCAATTGGCCTATAACACAGAAGAGTCAATCTTCTTCCTTTCGCTCTAAATTAATCTAGACTTTTGCGAGTACAGAAGACTGAGAACTACAGTTTCATATCCTTAATATATCCTTAATCTTTTGCAGCTTCAAGAAAGGAAATTCAAATGGTATTTTAAATGGAGACAATGTATTTTATATGGAAACTAGGTGTATTTTCAACTGGAAGTAAAAGAACCCTTGAATATTCCCCCTGTTCCTGTACCCAATTGCCCTGGAAAATCAAATCATATTACAAGCTGTGGAGCATCAGGTATTTTACCATGTGCAATAAAAATACACCTAAACAAGACATCTTGAGCATCCTGCCATTATCTAAATACTCAACCTGTTTCTGTAAAGGGTAAATGCTGCGACTAATTAAGAAATACACAGGAATTATAAAAGGGCATGCGGTTATCACTTCATAAAATTGATAAATGGAGCACATACTACCAAAGAGAAACCCATGGACTATAGGACCAGGGAAAACACAGATAAGCGTGTGAATAATATGACAGCAAAAACATACTAACAAAGACTAATTACTAGAATACAATGGTAATGCAGTTAATGATGGAAGAAAATAGAAGAGTTCAATATATATTTCTATTCTTTACTCAGAGGAAACAGCATGATAAATCCTCTTATCACACAAGGAAGATAAAGTGCTTTCCAGTCCATTAGTAAGCAAAGAGGTATAAAACAATATCTACATGTTGTAAACATTTAATGACGATATAAATTTTTAATAAATCTTGGAATACCACGGAATTTCCAGCAGATTGAAGACTGATGGCATTATACAACAACTTAAAAGAGAAGGAAAATGACCCAATAACTGCAGGCTGTTGCTCTTCCATCAAGTCTGAGGTAAAATGATGAAAAAATGCGTCCAAGATTCAATTAAAAAAGATTTTAAAATATCAACATATTTAATCTTATTCAACAAAGTTGTTTTTTTAAATAGCTGATGTGAAACAAAGCTAAATATACAATATACTGGGAAATCCACAATGCACTTAATTGCATTCTAATTTAAAAATAAGCACTGTATTGCATTTTCAGAACATTAAAGACATGAAATTTGTTAAGAGCTGCTGACAAATCTTAAAAGTTATTGACGATTAACTCAATGAATTGATATCCTAAATCTTTTAAAATAAAATATAAATCAACAGAGCTAACTAAAAAATGAGTTATTTTCATAAGTTTTTTTCATAAAAGTACCCACAACATATTTTATTTTGAACTGAACAAAGAAAAATATTTTTAAGAATTTAATTTTTAGGTTTGGGGACTGTTCTTAAGTGTTTGAGATTTCAATAATTCTGTTTCACACCTTTATTTTCCTTTATATTTTTTATTTTTATAATTCTGGTTCTTTTAAGAAATTGACACTTAGTACAGATTGAAACCTTGTATCTGTTTTAGAGATCTAAGCAGCTCTGCTTGTCCTTCAAGAAGCAAAAAAGCTTTGGTAAACTTTATGACAGAATGTCAAGTTATTTCATTCCATGACAAACATGCTTTGATCCAGAAAAACATGTCTGTCGTGTTCAAATCGCAAGTCTCCCTCAGTAGAAAAGTAGAATTTTCATCCATTATGGCTCATCAGCACTTTCCCAGCTTTAACAAGAAATTTCAGATGCACAAATTTCTCAAATTAAGGTTCCCTACAATAAAAACATTCTTTTTTCACTTAATGTTTTGTAAATAAATGTAACTTAAGGATTTTTGCATAGAAGGAAATTTACATTACTGTTTTTCAACTTCTTCTGGTTTTAGTGGTAGTCCTTCCAGTTTTAACACAACCATTTCAAATTTCAACATCTGAAGTCAAGGAATGAGCATCACACTAACAGTTTAGTATTATGGTACTCAAGACTGTGTTTCTGAAATGTATTTTTGTGGATTTGGTATGAATATTTGGGGCTTGTATCCTCTTAATCTTACGACAAGGTCTAAAAAGAACAATTGACCGTGATACTAGTTCACAGAAATGGAAGCTGGAAATACAGCCAAGTATTTTTATCATCGTTCTTAATTAAGAAATATAACAACCTGTCAGCCTAAATGGGGAATTTCTTTCTCTTTGACACTAAAACAGAGTTCCTCCCTGAAAGTTTGGTTTCAGACAAATATATGCTGTGCTTTTTTCAGACATACACCTTAAACAAAAAGGGAATTGTGACATTTAGGTCCCTGTAAGTGCAAGAGATGTGACAAAATGGTCTAGAAACTGGCCTTGCTGTCTGCTCATTAATGGGCTAAGCACCTCTGATTAAATTGATATGCTGGAGTAGGAAATGTACAACTTTCTAGTAGAAAGGTATGTTAGAACTTTCAACTTCTGAATGTTAAACAAAAACAAAGAAAGGAAACAACAAACCGATCTAGAATGTGGCTGATTAATGTTTTCTAAACCTTTTCTGAAGTATGGGAAAGCTTTTATTTTCATATGTTCTCTCAAAGGACTGGCAAGAATTGCAACCGCTGGTTGCAGTACACACAGAGTACATTGTAAGGCTGCTATGATGTTACCCTCACCAGGATTAAGTTATACATAAAGGAAATTACTTTTCCAGGTAACATTTTGATGCCCACAGGAAAATACACAGAGCTTTAAAGGAGTACTGAATTTCTTAACGCTTTGCAAAATGAGAGAGACAAAAATCACAGAGTGCTGTTTTTCTGCTCCTCATCCTTTTACAGTCAGGAGAGGAGATAATTACTTCAGTAGTACAAGTGATTTTAAAAACCAATTTCGGAATCAGATAAGTCACTTAAGATATCTGTTTTGTTCAATTAACTATAATGGAAGCCTGAGATAAATCACTATCTGCAGAGGTCAAGAGAGAGTTAAGAGGAACACTACCCACTGTGTCCTCCTGAGGTAGCTCTTAGTGCTCCCTTACAACAGTACGGGAATATATTGCCTGCTAGAGTTACAATCTGCTCTTTAATTCTACATACTCTCTCTACATGTAAAAATTCTGAAGTTATTTTTATTGGATGCTATTGAATATTTATAGAAAACAGCTGGTCTAATTCTATTGAGATTTTTCATAAGATTGTGTTCCTCACTTCATCTGTCACGTTCCCCGTGGAGCTGAAACACAAGCAGCAAGCACCAAGCTCCCTCTTGGTGGTTCTGGAGCAGTAGGCAGTATATTATTATTATGGTTTTAATAATGTGTAGCACCTGGGAGTCCTAGTTATCACCACCTACTTCAAAACAGGAGGAGGAACTCCATACTCCCAGCATTCCACTGCAGAGTTACTTCTTAACTTTTTCCTAATTTGTCAGGGATTTGGGTGACCACTGCTTACAAATTCTGTATTATCAAAACAAAAGAAAAACCTCCAAACAACCCAAAAGATGTTCTTTACAATATTTTGAATTAAGATAAATAAATGAATATATTAAATAAATCACTAATATCGTAACATTTCTTCTCTGAAAAGAGAAGAAATATTTTATTGCATATCACAAAGAAATAGAATCTTTATGATTGGTTGATTACAATTTTAGGGACTGAATGAGAAAAAGGTGTAGATTAGAAAAGTAATATCTTCACATGTAAACACGTGTTATTTCTCTGTAGGCCCTGGTATTCATCAGTTTTTAGCAAAAATTATTTATTATTAGTAAAGGAATAATTTCTTTCAATAAAATCTTTGAGAGGAGCTTGACCCTGGACATCAGCATATTTGTGGCAAATTCCAGAAGGTCGCACCTGACCATTTTCCTTACAAATATATGAGCTACCTGCTAGAAATACTATTCTTGTCAAGAAAGCAACATTGCATCCACGTTAACAGCCTGCCCGCAGGCCACCAATACCAGATAAAGCACCCAGGCAATTTTAAACAAAGTCAAGAATTTACTGTTAGTCTAAGTCTAAACAGTCTAATCACAGTTAACTCCAAACCCAACCATCTCCCAAGGTTGCATTTCTTTAATGACACAGCACTGACCATTTTTATTATTTATATCCCTGGGACCTCTGACACCACCCTGTGCTTGCACTTTCATTTCGTGCCACCATTTCATGTTTGTTCATCTGGAGATTCCGCTTACAATCCTCTGTTTTTCTTCAACAGCTTTCAAGCTGTAGTTTTCTAACAGCATAAATACTTTTTTTTTATTACTATTTTATTAGCACAATCTAAACCTCCCCTGGCACAACTCGAGGCCATTTCCTCTTATCCCGTTGCCTGTTCCTTGGGAGAAGAGACCGACCCCCCCTGGCTACACCCTCCTTTCAGGGAGTTGGAGAGAGCGAGAAGGTCTCCCCTCAGCCTCCTTTTCTCCAGGCTCCCTCAGCCTCTCCTCCAGGTGAGGGCCACTCGAGGTGGGGCCTCACCAGTGCCCAGTCTAGGGGGACAATCACCTCCTGAGTCCTACTTACTGATGACTCCAGAGAAGCTGCAAAGGTGTGGAAGAAAGTGCATTTCAGAGCGATAAGGGTCTCAATAATGTGCCTTTTGTAGCACATCCTCAGGAAGGGTACTAACAGTAAACCCTGGGGTGCGTTCAGGTGAGAATTGAGTTAGGAACTAACTCGAGGCTTTTGTTTAATGTATTTTAGAATTTGCCTCCCTCCCCCCCCAAAAAAAATAATTGGCGAGGTCTGTGGCCTGATGAGCCAACGTTTGACTCTGGCAGGTGGAATGTTAACGCAGGAGAAGTTTGGAAATCATGGTTCCACTCAACCAGCGGATGACAAATGGCAGCAAAGGTGACGGTAGAGAAACTGCTTCCCGTGGCTTTGCTCGTGGGACAGTTCTGTGTGTGGCTCCTTGGATTTGTCCTGTGAGCAGTCACCGTCCTCGAGTCCTACCAAAGCCTCAGGGAGATGTACTTATTTAAAAAAAAAAAAGACTATTAACAAGAATTTAGGAAGAAACTTGTCACCTAGAGAAACTTTTAGCATCGCTTTTAAACTGATTGTGTTTTTAAGTGGCCAAATGTGAAAATTGCTGTTGCCGTGAAGGGGCATTTGATTCAGAGTAAAGCAGCCTTAAACTGAACTGGTGTGAGGATGAGCAGGGACAAAAATCTGCCTGGGGACCTGGAGGTGGTTGTTGTGAGGGGAAGTTCCATCAGGAGAAAAGAGGCAAATGGAGAAAAACAGAAAGGAGAAGGGCAGGAAGAGCTTGAGCAAAACTCGTGTAGCAACGGGTAGGTGAGAGCGGAGCCGAGGGTGAAAGATCCTCAGAGGTGAAGACCTGGAGCAAGGAATTCTGCTCGTAGGGAGACGGGAATGACGTGGCTGGTGTGAGCGAGAGAACTGGGATCGTGGAGAGGAAAGTTTCCCTCCTTTTGTCATGACAGCGCTTGCCTGGATTTAGATAAAATACTGTATTTATGTTGTGTGAGTGAGAGACACGTTCAGTTTAACTTGCTTTTTTTACTTGCCTGTGTTACTAAGTGTTTCTATTTTTCTCCGTTTTCCTGCGCTCTTCAGAAACGCAGATGAATTCTGCTAAATTTTTGCAATAGAAGTTCCCTGGACTTCTCACTTACTCTGAGCAGCTTTCAGCGTCTGACCGGGGGTGTGAGGTTTCTTAAACCTTGCTATTCTTCTCTCCTTTCAGGTTGCAAAAGAATTTGGTTTCAGGAATAATGGCTTTTCTGTCTACACCAATAGAAACAGGACGGGAGAGATCACGGCCTCGCAAAACAAATCCCTCAACTTACTGAAAATCAAGTGAGTCCTGACCGAGCGGGCTGGGGGAGAAAGGGGGGGTCTTTGTACAATGGGGTGTCTCTTCCCTGGGCTGGCCTGGATTCTTCCCTCCGAGCTGGCCAGCAGAAGGCAACCTCACCTTATAGGACCCCTTGGCTTTCAGCTGACGGGAAGGGGCAAGCTTGACTGACGTGCCGAAATGGGGGCGATCAAAGTGACTACGTGCCGGGCTGTGGCAACCATTTCTTCGCTCACTTCTTGCCTTGTGTTTGCTCGTTGTGCTGAGGCAGCAAGAGGCCTCCTGGTTGCTCGTTTCCAGCCCCTGGCAAACGCCCTCATCCCTGCTCTCACTCACACCAGCCTTTTTTTTCCTGTGTCGGCGCCAGAGTCTGGTAGTCCCCTGGGCAGAAGCCAGGGTTCTTGCCTTCTGTAGCCGTGTGCCGAGGGAGATCAGAGGTGCCAAATGCTGCAGCCGCTTCACGTTGCGTTGGGAACGTCTCTGTTCTGTTGGTGTCAAGAATAATGTTAAACTGGTTAAAAATACAAGAGCTGTTACCACCGCGGGCAACGTGTTGCTTGAATGTGTCAGCACTGGCAGCTGCCTTGGGAAGGCTGTGACTGGAGGGATCCACGCTGGTCCTTTTCCCTGCTGGAGCTGTTGCTTCTCTCCAAAGGCTCCTTTCGCCTTTTTCTTCATCTTTTTTTTCCCTCTTGATGAAAAGATTTGCCTTTCTTGCGCAAATGACCCAAGCAGCAGAAAGAGATGGCTACTGGAATGGCTTTGGACCGCCGCGTTTGCTAGTCTGTGTGTAGTCTGTGATAAATTACACGTTCCTCCGTGGTCCAGGAGGTTTGCTGCCCAGGAGCAGCTCCTGATGCCCGTGTGTTGTGTTTCCCCACCGGCAGGCACGGCGATATGCTGTTTCTCTACCCCTCGAGCCCAGCCGGCTCCTCCTCAGAGACCATGGACACCTCTGTCTCCCAAGGTTTGCGACCCGTGGGGGCCCCCCAGGTGGTGGAAGATGAGATCGACCAGTATCTGATCAAACAGGATGGGAAGATTTACCGAAACCGAGACCAGCAGCTGTAAGTACGGGTGGATTTTGTTTCTGCCAATGCATCCGTGGCCTCACCAGAGCTTCTCTAACATCTTGTCTGAAACCAGCAGCCAGGAAACGTGCTGTGGGAACTGCCCCCTGAGCCACTGCTCCATCCCTCGCTCCCTTTGAAATGTTCACAAGGGAAAACAACCCTTGCCATTGTCCTGGAAGGTTAAATCGAGCTCTGGTGAGGCCAGGAAGGAAGCAGATACCAAAATCCCAGGGTCTTTGCCAGGAAGGACTCACTCAGAGCATCTATTGTTCTGATCAAGGTGGCCCCTGCTATGGGACTTGGGAGTGTGTATTTTGTGCTCCTTAAAACATTTGCAGCTCTCTAGATTAAAATGAATACTTTGAATTCTTCCCCGGGATGTCCTGGCAGCTGGCGCTGTGCAGAAATATTCGGTTATGCTCCGTGTGTGGCATGTTGCTTAATAAGCAGGAGCCTGCCGGCTGCGGGAGCTTCTGTTCCATATGGTCCCAATATGTCGCTCCCCGTCCTTGGGGTCCCGAGGTGATGGGGTGGCAGGGCCAGGCCTCCACCTCGCAGGGAAAGGCGAGTTGAGCCAGAGCTGCTGCCTCAGCATCACCCAGCCACGGTGGGTGAGCCTCGAGGGCGGATTTCTTTTCTAAATTGTGGAGACCCGAGCTCTGACACCTTTCCCAGCCTCCCGTCCTCGGCACTGGGGTGGCTGCGTGTGGCACCTCACCCAGGATGTCCCTTCTGTGTCCTCAGATCCAACCATTCCTCCTAAAGGAAAAACACAGAAGGGAAGGGAACGAGTGGAAGTATCCAACGTGGAAGCGGGACTTGGGTCTCTGCCTGCTTCGTTTTTGGCTTCCTCTCCGTCACGTGCCTTTCTCTGAAACCGGGGAGTCCATTTTCCTCACAGAAATGCAACAAAGCCGAGCTTTGCCAAAAGTTTTAGCTGCAAGAGGCTTAGGTAAACAAAGCAGCTTGTACTTTTTGTAAAAAAAATAATAATACAATGGTGGGTTAATACCACCGTAAATCTGCAGTGGTGCTGCTAAAACGTCCTCTGTCTGGATGGTTGGGGTTTTTTTTTATTGCTCATCGTTAACGACGTCCCAGTTGGCTCCTGGCCTGGGGTCTGTACTGGTTGTTGGCTTGGGGCTGGACCCCTCTGCAAAGAAACTTCTGAAAGGGCGGGAGTGAAAACTTTAAAGGCAACCAGGAATTCCTTCTCTGAGAGAAGAGCTCGCCCTTCCCCGTTGTGTTGTCTTCCGTGTGGTTTATCTTTAGTGCTGCAGCCCCCGAGGAAGTTTGGAAAGACGTAGCCTTTACGTGGAAAATCCTATCTAACCTTTTCAGGCTGAGGAGAAACGAGGGAAATGGCACATTATTGAAACAATAAAGGCAAAACCCACCACTCCACGGCAAAAACATTGTCTTTAACTCCACCACATTTTTCAAAAGAATAAATGAAGGTATTGTTCCTAGCAGGGAGCCAGAGCGCAGCGGTGGATATTTATGATAAAAAGAGTGTGTCTGGGCTTGTTCCTGTGTTTGTGAGTGCGTATCAATCTAAAGGCGGAGGGATGCTGGCGCTGGGCTGAGTGCATTAGCAGCCCTTCCTGGGCCTTTCTGTACATTATCTCCACGATACTTGGTTAAAAGCGAAGCTGCAACTGGATCCCATCCATTTTTGTCTTTGCAAGAGCCAACGTCCAGGCTCCTCTCTAGAGGCTTTCCTTTGAAATCTTGCTCTGACCGAGTGCCGGGGCAGGGGTGTGGAATGATTTTTTTGTTGTTGTTTTGGGTTGGTTTTTTTTACAGCCATCGCCTCAAAAGGAGATGTTTCCCCCTCTGTTTTGTAACTTTACCCAGCAGGGTTTTATCTGCCGATAAACACGTCCTTCCCTGTTTGTTCCAGACCATCCTCTAGTGCCTGATAAAGGGTGAATACTTTGGTTGTCTTTTTGTTCAAACCACCCAGGCCAGCCTTACCATGGACATTTCAAATTCTTTGGGTTGAAAGGCAACCCCGGCGCAGGGTTGTAAAACTCGAGAAGCTGTGACCTGACGTGGGTTCACGTTCAGGGAGCGGAGCTGCTTGCCAGGGCCACGGGCATCAGGAGGGTTTGATCTTGACCCGGGACTCTCAGGTTTAACCTGAAGCTGCTGCTGCCTCTTTATGTGAAATTATCTTGTGGTGACCCCTCTGTAATATTCCCTGGTGGGTGGAGAGTCGCTCAGAACCATACGATTGTGCAGATCTTCTGCCTCAAAACTCTTTAAGTCTAGAGCAACTTTTACAGACTGAATGTTCCGTTATTAAATAAGATTTAACGCTATTTCTCTTTCTCTTTGCACAGGTGTCGCCACGGCCCCTTGGGTAAATGTGTGCACTGCGTTCCCCTGGAGGTAAGAGCTCTGAAAAAGTGCTCTCGGAAGTCACACAGAAGCACATCCTCTTGGATTTGGTTTCTTCTAGTACGAACCGTTCCCTCGGGGTGCTGCCCACGTAGAGACAGCAGCTCTGGGTCGGAATCCTGCCAGACACCGGCATCCAGGACCGCTAAAGCTCTGAGCCTTCGTGACCCTGGGTTTATTCTGGTTAACACTCTGGTTTTCTGTAGTAAAGGGTTTAACAGAAAACGCTTTAGAAAAACTCCAGTTTTCCTCCCTCTTCACTCTTGCCTGGATCTTCTCGTTTCATCCCCTCCCTCATGGATCCCAGCACTTCCCAATTGAACCACGAATTATTCAGGTCGAAGGCAGCTTTAGTAACGCCTACAAATGTGCTAAGCTAAATAATTTATGGCACGAAGCAGTGATCCCTCAGAAGTCGCTGCGAGCCAGGATGGCTGTTCCCCTGCTCCCTGCCGTGTGCTCTGGAAGTTCTTTGGCCGCGTTTGAGCAGCTGGGCTTTTTTTGTTTGGTGTTAAGATATTGAAAGGGAAAAGCATTTTGCCTTTGAGGCTCGTTCTGATTTGTGGAGCCAATCTGTTATAAAGGTGGGAGGCGATAATAAAACGCGCTGTTGTACGGCCCCGCTGTTCCTCTCGCGGTAGTAGCTGCCTTGAAAATGAGCCTAAATTTTCTTGATTGTTTCCACATTGGGAGCCGGTGGGGTTGACTCTAGAACATCCATTTGTTTAGTGATGGATGTATTATCAGACAGGTGTCTGACCTGGCTTTTCTTTTTGTGTGGTGTTTTTGGCAGCCTTTTGATGAGGATTATTTAAACCATCTGGAACCTCCTGTGAAGCATATGTCGTTCCATGCCTACATCAGGAAGCTGACCGGAGGGGCAGACAAGTAAGAAAATCGCCGTGTTTAAGGGAATCTAGTTGCAGCTTCTTTTTGTTAAAATACAAATGAAAGGGCAGAGAGATCTCACTGGAGTAGCATTGGGTGCAGCTGTTGAATGGCAAACTGAGGAGAAAAACAACACGTTAAAAAAAAAGAAAAGAAAAAAGTACCAAAAGGCAGGAGAAAAAAATGAAATTAAATCTTTCTGTCTCCTTTCCTTTTCCCCTTTCCTTTTCCCCTTTCCTTTTCCCCCCTTTCCTTTTCCCCCCTTTCCTTTTCCCCCCTTTCCTTTTCCCCCCTTTTCCTTTCCCCCCTTTTCCTTTCCCCCCTTTTCCTTTCCCCCCTTTCCTTCCCTTTGGCAATGTAATTGCTTCCAGGAAACACTACCGATGGGGGGAGAGGGCCAGATGGAAGGAAAGAGGTTCCCTAATTATACCAAGCTCCAGGGCTGGGTCACCAACCTCGCAGAGAGGCACTGGGACCGTGGCGGACCCGGGGAGCTTTGATTCACGAGTGGCTTTTCTTACCCAGAGACGTGAACGGGACAGAAAGACGAGCCTAACGTTCCTCAGGGCCTCATTCTGCTCTTGTCCCGTGCTCTCTGTGTCCTTATTGAACCCCTTCCTTGCTGCAGGGCCGTAGTTCACCCCCATTAACTGGGAAACGAGGCGTCCTGCCCCGCGCTGGGGCGGAGGATGCTGCGCTGGCTCAGGCCACACAAGTGCTGAGCAGAGGGGAAGCGCTCAAAGAAGTATTTATTTCTTTATGCCTCGCTGGGGCGCACGTGCGCAGCGAAGGATCTAAAGTCCCCTTCAGTGCTGTCGGGGAACCCGCTGCCTTCTGAAATGCAGCTCCTCTGAATAAGTTACAGAGGTGTCACCTTCTCCCTCCTGTTCCTAAATGCCGACGGGATTTTTTTTTTAACGTCGTTGTGAGACGCAGCTCAATCCTGTCGTACTTTGGTTTGAAGGGAACTTCCCTTTGCAGGAAGCCTTGTGCACATGAAAGGAGCTCTCGTTTGCCCTGGCGGTATCATCTATTGCTTCCCAGGTGCTGCGTAAATTATTTAAGCAGGGCCCCATGAGTTTTCTGTCTCTTGCTCGAGTATCTGCTTCAGAGCTGAGTTGGGGACCGCATCTCAGGGTGGTCCCTCGCAAAGTGGGCAGTGGAGGTTACTTGGAGCACCCATCCCATGGGAGTTTGCTTTGAGATCCTCTGGAGATGCAAAGCGTTGGTGCCACCCTGTCTCCTCTGGCCTACATCCTCTCTGATCTTTCTAGCCACTTTGAGAAGCATTTATTGTGGTAACAGCAACCTTCTCTTTTCTTTCTTGCAGGGGGAAATTTGTTGCCCTGGAAAACATCAGCTGCAAGATCAAATCAGGCTGCGAAGGGCACCCTCCGTGGCCAGAAGGCATTTGCACAAAGTGCCAGCCGAGTGCCATCACTCTCAACAGACAGGTGAGCCAGAGCTCGCGGGAGCCCTCGTGCTTCCAGCTGAGAAGGGACTTGGCTTTTATTTTTGGAGAGATGACTTCAAGAACGGCCAACTTGGAGCAAGAAGCCTTTGCCTATTGGCAGTTGCTGGGGGAAATGGCTGTTAAGGTCGTCAGTCCTTGCAGAAAAGGACTCCAAAATGTATCTGCTTCAGCAGTTTCCTCCTAACGTGGAGGACATCTGAGCTGGCACCGCTAGCGATGAATCCCCACTCTTGCTCCTCATGGGATCCAAACGGCCCCTCGCTGTTTCTTCTTGTTTCCTCTTAAATTTCACTGCCTTTTTCTCATCGCAAAGGCTCTTGGGGTTGAGGGCCCTGGTAAAGAAGCTGAGCTAATGGGGCGCTGGGGGTGCTCTGCGCTTCCCCACGCTCCAGCCTGTGGTGGGTTCTGCGTGGTGGGTTTCAGCGGTGCTGGAGGCAGCAGAGGGAGAGGGAGGGACCTGTCCTTGTCCCTGTCCCTGCTCCGGCAGGATTCTGCTGTGAGGGGTGATGTGTCCCAGCAGCGGGGATTCCCTGGGGACGGCGACGGGCAAAAGGGGACGGACCTAGTGGAGGATGGCCTGACGCTTGAACTTTGTCAAACAGAAATACAGGCATGTTGACAACATCATGTTTGAGAACCACACAATTGCAGATCGCTTCCTCGACTTCTGGCGGAAGACAGGAAACCAGCACCTCGGGTACCTGTACGGCCGGTACACCGAGCACAAGGACATCCCTCTGGGCATCCGGGCAGAGGTCGCTGCCATCTACGAACCCCCACAGGTAAAAGCTGGGTGCTCTGGCATCAGTGTCAACTCATAAAAATAATGGGGAAACAGAGAAACACATTTTTGTTTGGGAAACTTCACGCAGTATTTCCAACTGCAGCTCCATAAGGAAAACGGTCCCGTGAAACAGGGGTTGTGATTTATATCTTTGTGTGTGTTGTTGCCACTGAAAGAATTTTAAAACCTAAATTTGCTCTTTGTTATTTTTACACTTTATTTTACACTACTCTGTGCTCAGACAATTTAAAGCTGGAGAGAATTCATAGCAGTAGATTTCATTTTACATGTTTCCTCGGTGGCTGCATTTCCAAGGTTATGGTACGGAGCAGCTTGAAAACAAAATTCCATACCAGGAAAAAAAAAAAAAAAGTTGTGGCTCATGCTTCAATTTCTTATCAGCTTCCTGGGAAAATTTAAGCAGTTTAATTACAGAGAAATAAAGACTGTTGCCTTGATGAGACCTGATGCCTCGGAGCAGGGGAGTCCCCACTAGATGGTGCACGGCACCGCGCTCGGCACTGGGAGCCTGCAGCTGGAGCAGGTCCCACCGAGCCCGGCCTCCCGGGCAACCCAAACCCTGAATTGGGTGTCGGAGAGCTGAAAATGGAGATGGAAAAGCCACTCTGCCCACAACACAAGGCTCGGCTTGAAGTTTGAATTTGCCTACTGGCTTCTTCGCCGCTGATCAAAGTCGCTTTTCTAAGTGCAGACACTGTGTGTACAAACATATCGTGGCGGGTCATATGTTTGCTTCCTCTTGATGATTTTTGCAGCGTTGCTAGAGTCAAACGCAACAGATTTGTCAGTGGAAAAGAACAAATGGATCTTTGGGAGGGTGTGTGTGAGAGCAGAATCGCAAGCCTTTTTATCAGTTCTTCCCTTTCTTCCCAGCACGGGCAGAGCCGTGCCCTCTATTGTTTCGGTCTCGCTGTAAAACCCCTGCTTTGGAAGTTCAGATGCTTCTGGTTGTGCACAGTAAAAGCAAAGCAGCTTTTCCTCGCCTGGCGAGCACTCTCAGTCGTGCTTCTTGGCACGGCATCTCCCC
The DNA here is from genome assembly GCA_025774025.1 of Xenus cinereus. NCBI lineage: Eukaryota > Metazoa > Chordata > Aves > Charadriiformes > Scolopacidae > Xenus > Xenus cinereus. The sequence goes on along the minus strand of JAOXJK010000032.1, from coordinate 77,337,141 downwards.
GCACAAGAAAGCTTCCCCCCGAAACGCACCCAGATGGAGCCGCATTTTCCGGAGCGCGCGCTCTTGGATTCGCCAGTTCTTGGATTCACTGCTCTCCGCCGCTCAAAGATTCAAACAAATGAAACGGCGGTACAAAACTGGCGGTTTGAGCGTTCTTTTTCCAAGAGCTTTGGAAAAATTATAGAATCCCTTGCCTTTTCCAAAGTGCTCGGCAACAGCAATGGCCTGTTTGCAAGTGCTGAGTCTTTCATTCATAAACCCCGGCGCAGTTTGCAGCCTTAGCTGAAGGGCTCTGACAGGATGGGGATGGGAGGAGAGGAGGTCTCTGGGGTGAAACCGGTCGGTGGTAACACCGAAGGGGAAATCTAGACCCCTTCCTCCCTCCTGACAATGGCTGTGTGCTGCAGTTTTTCCTCTTCTGTTTTACTAGCGAGTTTTTCTTTGCTGCAGATCGGTACGCAGAACAGCCTGGAGATCCTGGAAGATCCAAAAGCCGAGGTTGTGGATGAGATCGCTGCAAAGCTGGGACTGAGAAAGGTTAGGATGTTGTCAGATCTCGTGCGTCTTTCTTTGGCGATGAAGAAAAGTCGTCGGTTCTTGTCAGCTCCACGGGGTTATTCGAGACCGTTTGGGTGTACCTAAAATCTAGCTTAAGTGTCGGGAGCTCTTAGGCTTTTAGGTATGAAAAACAAAACGGGAGTGTTTTCCTGAGCACAAGCATCTAGCAGGGCTCCGCAGCTGAAGTCAGCAGTCCTCTGTCATGAATGACATCAAAGGGAGTAGCAAAGAAGCAGAAACACGATTTTCCCTTTATTTCTCCTCAGATAAGAGCCGTTCCCGGTAGCATCTCCCCGGTGAGTGCTAATTTGGCGCAGATGTAGCTGGAGTTGCCTTCTGAGTTTGTTCTTCATTTTGACAGAATTGGTGCTCCAATTCCAGGAGCGGAGGCTCCTGCTTGTTTTTTATTCTCCTCTGGGGGGGTCCTGTCTCTCGGTGCCGCGCAGGCAGCCGGCCAGTTCATCTCTACGTTCCTTTAGAGGTGGCTGGTCCCCCAGTAGCCAAGCCCCTGTCCTCTCGTGCCCCAACAGGGCCTGTGGGCATTGGGATCCGCTGGTTCCCTGACATCTCTCAAACCTGTGCCGATATTTTTCCGGTTAGGGAAATCTTTTGGTTTGTGTGAATGCCAGGAATGAGATGTACACAAACAAGATTTGACTTGCTAACGAAAACACAAATCAGAAAAGGCTCAGCACGGTAGACTGTAAACATCTGTGGTGAGGGCTTTTGTTCTCCAAAGATAAGATCTTCTGCCTTTTGCCAGTGTCTGAAGCAAAGCTTCTGTGTGTGTGTGTTATTTATTTCCATGCTTTTCCTCTGCTTCTCACATCAGATATTTTTAATCAATGTGACTTAACACGTTAACTCACTCCTGGTTGTGGATTTTTTGCCTGTCTGGGCTCCACTGGGAGCCTGGATGAGCTGGTTCTTCCTCAGAAGGGTTAATGCCGAGGGAGCTCCTGGCTGTTGGCAGCACGTGTGTGCGGACGGGTTCACGCAGCGGTGTGTGTGTACACATCCACACTCCTGTGTGCAAACACCGCAGAGAGCTGGAATGTGGGTTTTTTTGGATAGGAGCAGGCTCCGATTTGGAATGAATCATACTCCGGTGGGAACATATGAGCTTTATCTTAACTAGCGAGCTTCAAAATGAGATCATGTGAGCTGCTTTGTCATCTGCTGGCGCTGCCGCTCCTGCCCCGCTCTCCCCGCTCAATAGGAAATGCTTTTTTGCTGTGGGTGGGAGGAGGTAGCGGCTGAGAGGCCTCTTGCAGCCTCCAGATCTTTCCATGAAAAAAAAAAAAAAAAGAAAAAAAAGAAAAAAAAAATATTCCATAGTGAAACATAAAGCTGCAGGTGCCCCCGGCCGGCCAGCTGGCAAGGCTGCTCCTGGAAATCGGATTCAAATGAGCCCGGCACAGCTGGGAGAGCCATTTCCTTCAGGCAGCGTACAGCAGGGCCGCGCGAGCAGCCAAGAACATCTTGTCCTGCTAGGAGAAATGTATAAGCTCTCTTCTGGTTTGGGGGTTGGGTTTGTTTTTTTGGTTTGTTTTTTTTTTTTTTAATTTTATTTTTTTTTCTTAAAGCGACTCTCTCCATAACACTTCTTTATAGGTTGGCTGGATATTTACTGATCTGGTCTCTGAAGACACACGGAAAGGGACTGTTCGATACAGCAGAAACAAGGTGAGATTCAAGTGTGCGGCTCGTTCCAGCGGCTGGTGCCGGGGTTTTGTGTAACCGCACGAACGCCGGCCGTGCCAAGCTGAGCACGGAGCCAGGGCTGGAGGTGACGCCGGGACTGGAATTCTTGGGACATGTGGGTTTTTCAAAAGCTTTTGCGGGAAAAGGAGTTTGAGCTTGGGGTTTGAAGCTGCCCCCAGTCCTTCACCCCCTCTGCTTTTCAGAAAATGCTGCTCGTGATTGAAGGGACTTTGGCGGGGTGGAGGGAAGGGGGTGGTGTGAGGGGCAAACTCTGTGAGCAAAAGTGACTCAGCCAGAGGATGTTCCAATGGGCTGGGCTTGCTGAGGTGTACGTGGCTCAGACTCTGACCTTCGCAGCTTCCTGTAAGTCTAAAATCAATTATATCCCTATTTGGAAAATGAAACTCTGTTAAAAAAAAAAAAAACAAACCCAAAACGAAGGTGTGTAAAAGTGGGTGGAACTAGGAGCGGGATAGTCCTCGTGGTGAGAGCCAGGCTCGGGGCTGGAGAGCTGACATGTCACATTCTTTCCCCGGTTTGTGCAGCAACATTCTACGAAAGCGTGTTTTACTGGGGTGTTGGTAGTTTTCTTTGGCTGCAGACCAAGGAAATAGGTCTGGGCTACAGCGCATTGTCCTTTTTTTATTGACATCTCTGCTCTTCCCTCAGGACACGTATTATCTCAGTGCAGAAGAGTGCATCACAGCTGGAAACTTTCAGAACCAGCAGCCCAACATCTGTCGCCTTTCTCCAGATGGTCATTTTGGATCCAAGTTTGTCACAGTTGTGGCTACAGGTATAAACTGGCCTCGGCTTGTCCCAGCTCTCTTGGTTACACATGAGTTATCTCTTGTTAATAGAAGAAGAATATGCAGCTCTGCCAGAAGAAGTCAGACGTCCTGGTCCCCATCTGTCCTATTTAACGAGGGTTTTGCTTTGCTCTATCAAGTAAAATACTTTTTCGTTCTTTGTGCTATCTTCTGCACATTTATTTACCCTGGCCCCTGCAGGAAACTTAATTGAGGCTCAGACCTGGAGCATTCACCTCTCTGATCCAGAAAGTATTTTTTTGCCCGTAGCCGGGGGAAAAAAAAAAAAAAGGTTGCTCCCTTTTCTGTTTCCAATCTTTAAGCTCCAGATCCTGTTGCCTGAAAGTGGCAGTGCAGAACCGCGGCAATCCGCATCCTGAGAGTTCCTCTGGCTGGTTCAGCATAAAGGAGGGACCTTTATCTCCCTTGTGTCACTGTCAGGGAAACCCTTACGTAGGATGCTGTGCTCTTCCAGGCATGGAAACACATATTATTATTATTTTTTTTGTTTGCCTGAATAAAACAGAGGAGCCTGTAAAATGCTTTGGTTTTGTCACCTCTGATTTTAGCCGGTTTTGCAGCAATTCTGCAGAGGGGCTGTGGAACGGCCTGCGAGGGGAGACGCTGGCGTGTGCTGGGAGAGCTGTGGTGGTAGAAGTTCAAGCCGCTGCTCTCCGCGGGATGACACGTGTGTTTGTTTAAAATTTCCCTGGAGCAGATACGCTGGGTTCTGGGTCTATTTAACACAACGAGAAAAAAAAACAAAACCAAAACCCACGACTTACAAATAGCGTCCAACGTAAAAACTGAAAGTGTGATATTATACTCCCTCCTCTGAGCCCAGGTTTTGTAAGTGTTCCCGGAGCCTTTTTTTTTTTCAGCGAAAACGCTCTCTTTCAGTTAACAGGCCCGTGCAATCAGACAGCTGCCTGCACATTCCAGACTGCTAAACGCATCCATCTTTCATTAAAGATAGATGTGTATCTCGCTTGCTCTTTTTTTTAACTTTATTTCTTTTCTATTTTTTTTTTTAAAACAAGGTGTTTTACTGAGAAAAGGATGGCTTGCTGCTTTTTTCAGGCCTTCCCCATGTCTTGGTCTATGTTTAATTTCTAGGAGTGTTTGTTCTGGAGCAGTGAGTGATTGAGGTTAGAGATCAAAGAGTAGAAAACGAATATTTCCTCTTTTCTGTTCCAGATAATTTCATTCTCTTCTGTTAAATCAGCCCATCAGGTTTCTATTTAAACACTTGATTCCTTCCTTTTGTGCCATATAAATATATTTGGATAGTTTGCATCAACTTTGCCTTTAAATCCTCTGCATGGATTAATTCCTATCCCCTCCTGAATTCCTAGGTTTGGAAATAGTAACGTTTTCCTACCATCTGTCTGTATCTTCTCTTTCCAGTTGTATTCTAATGACATATGACCTGATGTTGCTTACATTACCCAATTTAAAGCGCCAAGCATGTGATCTATCCGTGAGCCAGGCTCTTAATTTCCACTTTCCATGTCAGATTTCCACCCAGCCATCCATTTCAGGCTGAGAAAACACTTTTTCTTCTTGTGCCTGACGTTACTGGGTGACCAGTCCTGAATTCTCATGGACTGGCACGGGCTCACGGGAGCTGTGTGTGCCCGGTTTTTGGTTTGAAGGAGAGAAGATACTCGCAGGGTAGCGGGGGGTGATGCCATCGGGAGCCAGCTGAAAGGGCAGCTTTGCCTCTAAGCTCCTGGTGGGACACTCGTGCTGTCACTCCGGGGGTCTGCCCTCCTAGACAAGCTGTGAAAATGTGTTTTAATAACGAAATGTAGAGCTTAGAGGGGATTCTTGCCTAGAAGTACTTCTCATGTGGTGGTTTCATCTCACCATTCTTCGCTCTTAGCAAGACCGTTGTGTTTCATGTTGCTCTTTGAGTCATTCCTCTCTGGGTTTCGCCGGGCAAATCCCCCTCCTGTGGGATTTTTTTAAGCAGCCCTTTTCTCTTCCAGGTGGTCCCGACAACCAGGTCCACTTTGAGGGCTACCAGGTCTCAAATCAGTGCATGGCGCTGGTCCGGGACGAGTGTTTGCTGCCCTGCCGGGATGCCCCAGAGCTGGGCTACGCCAAGGAGTCCAGCAGCGAGCAGTACGTGCCTGATGTCTTCTATAAGGTAAGGGCTGCGTGTCTGTGGGTGCTGGGAGCTGCAGAAACGGCTCTGCCGCGTGTCTGGAAACCAGTATGGCCCGCTCAGGAAAGGATGTCTTTGAGGTCTGAACTATTTTCAGTAGTAACCGTTCGCCACATGTCTGCAAAGTAATTGCATAAGCTCCAGTTCCCCCTCGTAAATGTGCCGTTACGGCTTCCAGTGCAGCAGTAGCCATTGGCTATCCAGCTTCCAGCCACCGAGATGCTCTGAGTTTACCTGCTCTCCCCTATTTATTGGCAGTATTTGCCACGCTTCTCTCTTGATTTTAATCCCCGGCCGAGGATGGGGGTAAGAGGGCCAACAGAATCCTGGGCTGCGTAGGGAAGAGTGTGGCCAGTAGGTGGAGGGAGGTCATTCTCCCCCTCTGCTCTGCACTGGGGAGGCCACAACTGGAATCCTGCGTCCAGTTCTGGGCTCCCCAGTTCAAGAGAGACAGGGAACTACTGGAGAGAGTCCAGCGTAGGGCAACAAAAATGATGGAGGGATTGGAGCATCTCCCTTACGAGGAAAGGCTGAGAGAGCTTGGGCTCTTTAGCCTGGAGAAGAGAAGGCTGAGGGGAGACCTTATCTGCATTTACAAGTTCCTAAAGGGTGGGTTTGAAGGAGGATGGAGTCGGACTCTTCAGTGGTTCCCAGTGACAGGACAAGGGGCAACGGGCACAAGCTGGAACATGGGAAGTTCCATTCAAATGCAAGGAAAAGCTTCTTTACGGTGAGAGTGGCAGAGCCCTGGAAGAAGCTGCCCAGGGAGGGTGTGGAGTCCCCTTCTCTGGAGATCTTCAAGCCCCGCCTGGATGCTCCTGAGTGATGTTCTCTGGGCAACCCTGCTTTGGCAGGTGAGTTGGACTAGATGGTCTCTAGAGGTCCCTTCCAACTCTGACAATTCTGTGAGTCCTGATAACATTCATTTCTTCTGCCAGTTGCTTTTCACTGTTAGTCTTGGCCAGGCCTTCTGAAACCTTGCAGAAAGACCTGGGAGTTCTGTAGACTGAGGATTGGCCCAAGCCCAGCCTACCCCAGAGCCACAACACAAAGCTCAGAGAACCAGGCACCAACCAATTAAAACAATTAGAGACCAGGTAATGAAGAATTTTATTTTCTCTTCCGGAAAAGCTGCCTTTGACCTCCTGGGGTTACACATAACCCTTCTCCACCCACAGCCCGGGCCACGGCATGGTGCTGGCTGTGCGTCTATATGGGTTCAAGACAATGCTTTGAAGCCGCTGACGTGGCACTGGGCATTTTAAACTTCTCCAGAGGAAAGACACAGGACCAGAGCTTTCCTCTGCTTTGACAGTTTTTAAAAACAGTGAGGGTAGTTTGAAGCTACACACAGTCGCATACGGGTAGCACTACTTGGTATTTTTTGCATCCAAAGGCAGGGTTGTCAGCTCGCATGGCCTTATCGCATATCACCTGCATGTACCTTCAGCTGCAGCAGGAGCTGTGACACCTCCCAGCTTCCAAATGTGCTTGAAGCGAGGTCAGATGTCCTTTTAAGATAATCATTAGCTTTGGGAAAGGGCCCACAGCCCATGCACATGTGTCCCAGCTCTTCCTCTGTCTTCTAACAAGTACCTGCAATGAATGGGAAGGGAATGGGGAGGTGACAGCTGCTTCTCACTTGTTTTATAGCTACAATACTAGACACTGCTGAGACAAGAGCTGTGGATCCTGCCACCTGCTTCGGTGGCACAGCCCACTGCTTGTCCGTGCTTTGCCCAAGACTCATTGGAGTAGAGATGCTGCATGTTTGGGCATCACTGTACTGAGCGGTTTTTCATCTGGAACAAGCTCAGCTTATACCCCTTCGACATGGGGGAGCTGGCAGTGAGGTTGTGTTCCCCATACAAGTAGATGAGAATTCACAAAGAGAGCGAACCAAATACTTTTATTCCTTTTAAAAATAAGCCTCACCCTTTGGGGACAGCTTCAAGATTTCTGACGGCCCTGTGTCTCTTTCAAGGTAGATGATTTTGCGTTTCACCTAAAGTATCTGATAGCATCTCTCAAGATTTTTGTTGAACTCCTGCTCCCAATCATTTTCTGTAGCCGCAAGGGCCCAACCTCTCCAGCTCTGTGCCTCCTTGCTAGAGGGAGCTCCGTGAACCAAGCGTAAGGTTGCTAATAGGACTCCTGAGGGCTTTCTACAGCAACACATAGGCCTGTTTAATCAGAGGTTTAGCAGGAAATGATTTTGAAAAGACCTGTCACTTCCTATCTGTGTCTGACTGTAAAGCAGCAAGGCCTTGGCAGGGTCCTGACTGGCCCCACCTGCAGACGTGGTGCGTGGTTAGCAATTGCTTATTCTGCTCCAGGGTGATTATTTGTGTTCCTTATGCCATACCTCATTGCATCTGGGAGCTGATATCCTTCTATTTATTAGATGGCTATTTGCACTTTCCGTTAATGCACATTTATGATGCGAAAAGCATCCCTGCCTAAATTGCAGGCTTCCACTATCACATTCATCAGCTGGTGTGTGGCTGGGAAAAGGTACCTGCAGAAGATGCACATTGACTGGTTTGCCTAACAATTTGCACTAAATTGCTAAGGCCCCAAAGCACCCCCAGCAGCACTGAGTGCAGACCTGGCAAGCCTTGTCCACAACTAGTAGGAGAGCAAAAAAGGTGCAAACATCTGGTGTGGAGCAAATCAGAAAGCCTGTTGGGTCTTCCACTAAGTGGGTGATGAAAAACCAGATTGCTGTGATACAGGAGTGCTAAGTGAGAGTTTGTTGAGGAGAGATAACAGCTTGCACCCCCTGTTCTAATGGGCTGCTTTTTCTTTCTTGCTCTTCCAAAATACACGTCTCCCAATCCAAGCCTATACATTGCCTGCTTCTCCTCCAGTTTTTTTTCCCATTCCAGTTTTCAAGACTTTTGCATGAATTAAACAAGCTTGATTTTCTCAGAGTAGGACACACATTGCTGAGTTTTACTGATTTTAGTCTTGTAAAGGTGGTGAGTGCTACAGGCAACTCATCCATGGCAATCCTCCACAACAGCAACAGCTCTGGTGAGAGGAGTAATGCAATTGGGGTGATGTGATACACAGCTGCATGTCATACCTGAGAAGAACAGGTACTGCTGTATCCACCTATAGACACAACCGAGGTCATCCTACCCACGCACGGAGAGGGAACGTGAGAACCGGAGCTACCTGAGGCCACAGGCAGGAATAATTGGCTGCACTGGGCACAGGGAAGTCTGGAATTGGGCCCTTGCTCTTCCAAAGCCTTGTAATCGTTCAGCCACAAATCTCCTGATGGCTTTCCGATTATACGAAAATAAACGACATCACAAACTCCCGCTCATTAATGAACAAGATCTTAGAGAGGGGCCATTCAATGCACAGAGCAATTAACAGAGCAGTTGATTAAGGCAGTTTGAGGATAAGTTCTATGAAGAATTCAATATTGCTGTGTTGCTTCATATAGGTGCTTGCCAGAACCATGAAATCATGACAAATGTGATGTGTTCGCAGTGGACAAGCAGGCTCTCTGGGGGGGCAAGCGTAGGTCCATCCCCACGGCCGCTCCAGCCCCTGGTGGCATCCACTTGTTGCTGTGCAGAAGGGACAAATATAGGGCTGATCCCATGTTTGTGGTGGGTGCCTCAAGTTTCAGAGCACCTTACACCTTGTCCCCCCAACCCACACATGCCAGGGGTGGGGGGCATTTCTCTTAGGCGTGGAAATGGGGCCAGACCTCTCTTGTGCTCCCAGCCAGAAACCAGTGCAAACACCACTCACCCCAGCCAGCCCAGGTATCTCGCACACCCTCCATACACGATCAACTAGTGCCTTAGACCTGCAGCCTCCCTCTCCAGTTGCTGGTGCTCAGACCCCTCATCCTATTGACCAGCTACTCTGGCCTGAAGTTTTGCATCTGACACACGCGCACACAGAGCAGAGATCACACTTGTGCCGGTGCAGGGCTTGGTCAGAAAAATGTACTGAGCAGCAGCTTGTCCGATCCCTTTTGTCCCCCTCCACTCTATTTTTCCACACTCTTCCTCCCAGATCTACTTTGTTCCCTCCTTTTTTCCACCTTTGGCCTTTCCCCTAAACATCCCATAATAAGTTTTCCACATTCCCACAAACGGTTTAAAATATATGATAATATTATCTTTCTGACGAGACCCATGGTAATGCTGTTTCCCTTTTCCTATCAGTTGCAAAGTTCTGGTTGAACATGGGTAAGGTGATGTTTGAGTGGTTCCCTCAAGGGCCCATCAGGACATGACTCCAGATTTCTGATCTTTGATGTTGCAGTCACCTACTGAGTGTTGGGCTTGTCTCTGCTTAATTTATTACTCTTCCCATCTCTTGTCTTTGCCATTTGTGCTGATTTGGATCTTGCATCAGAGCCCAGATGTGTCTTCATGAGTGTTGGAGGGTTCTGGGGCGATCTTCTGCCTCACACGCTGTCTCAGCAGCACAGTCCCACCTTTGGCAACGTGACAAGGATGCCCTGGTCAGCATGCATGGCACGAGCCTGCTCCAGTGACTACAGCCGTGGTACAGTGCTGGCCCTCGCTGGGCAAGGCAGATACAGCAGGTCTGTGGGCCTCAGTTTCCCCTTCCACAGGATGAAGGTGGCATTCAGCCCCTGCCCTTCGTTGAGTGCTTTGGTGTCACAGCGACAATGTGCTCTCACAAACCCTAGGCTTTACTGTTACTGTGATTGTGAGGAAGTAGGAGAGGTGACTCACTCTCCTAGGAAAATACTGCTTTCATTCAGAGCCTGGAACATTTCCCAAAAGTAATTAACTAGGAGAAACTGCTAATTAAAAGACCTGGTGCCTACAGAAGTGTCTGGCAGAGATGGGTGTCATCTTGCCAATTTTGAGGTGCTAAGATACAATACTTGAGCTCTCAGCTGCCATTGAAGCCCAGCTGCTGCTGCTGCCCGCTCTGTCCCACCAAGGTCCCGGCTGCCCGGGCACTGGCTGGCCCCATCAGAGCAGGTGGTGAGCAGTGAGGACAGCATCTGCCGGACTTTAGTTTTGGCTTGCACTGTCTGTGAAGTGGTTGATGTCTGGCTGTTGAGTCTAGAGCACACGCTTACGGTGCAAGATGTGTCTTGGTCTAGATTTGCCACCCGACCTGAGACTGTCTGAGGTCACACATGATGGGTGTTGTTCCTGGTGGGCTGATCTGCTGTCCCTCATCCCCAGCATGTACCTGGGGTTTTGTTTCCAAACTTCTGAGCAGAACCAGGAAGAACATAGTCATGCAGAAACCCATCTTCCACCGAATAGACATGGTCTGCCTGAACAGCAGCTGCAGTCAGGTCAGGGAGGTAGGAAAGGTGAAGCCCTAACTTGTGCCCTGGCCAAGGGGTGTGTGTCAGTGACCACATCTGCTATGGTCCTTCTAAGACAGGCTGATTGCAGGATGTGGCAAGACACCTGGATCAGGTGTGAAACTACTCCATTTACTAGAGAGATCTTCTCCATGCAGAGTGGTTCCCTGCTACTTCCTGGGCTTTCGGACCCATTTCTAGTTTTACAACAACATTTTCCAAAAAGAATTTAAGTATCTTCCATCTCCCTGATTGGAAGAGCCATACGTGACTTCGGCAGTGTGAAAAGATTTCATTTTTCGTATTATTTTGTTCAAACATTTTTTATATTTATGGTTATATAGCAAGCCCTGTCTTCTGCCCTGGGTGGGTGCCCTGCTGGTGGACTCAGCAGCCTACCTTCAAGCACAGCTTGTCTTTACAGCACAGTGTTTTCCCCAGGAGCAAGTTGGTTGGCTCTGACCCAACAAACCTGAAGAAATGGGTGTTTTCTCTCTGAAATGGCATTGCAGACTAAGATACTCTCCAGGAAAGCAGAGATGACATGTGGCAAAGACTCTGCAGCCGTGAGAGAGGTTTTGCAAGAATCTCACCTGTGCAGTCCCTTCTCTGCAGGAAGGCCCCATCGGTGCCCAGCTGAGCTCGGCTGGTCAGTGGTGGTACAGCCAAGGGAGACAGAGGGTAGACCCGAACCCAAGGCATGGGAACCTTTGGGATCACAAAGCATTACATTGTGTTGTTCTGTTATGAGCAGTAGGAGTTGTTTTTAGCAATTGATAAAAATATTAGTTTGCATTGTCTTTAGTGTGACTAGAGGTGGGCTCATTTTTACTGACCTGCTAACAAGCTCTGCAACAACTGGAGGAAGGAGGTAGTTTTCCTTTGTTTGGGTTTTTTTGTTTTGGGGTTTTTTTTTACACCAAGTAATTTTACAACTTGTGAAGTGAGAATGTGTGGCTAGTGAGGTGGAGAAATCCTGGTGTTGGAAGGGTGGGCATGGGTGGCAGTGGAGGAGATCTGCAGATATGCCGAAGTATCTGGTAATGACTGTAAGCACAGAGGTACTTGAAATATACTTGTGTTACACTTGCCACATGCTAGCCCGTTGCTGGGAGGTGATTTCTATCCGGTGTGTCATGCCACCAGCACTTTGCGTGCATTACCTGTCCATGCCTGGAAGCAGTTTTGGGGTCTCGGCGGGAGGGAGCAGCTCTGGGGAGCCGAAGGGTGAGTGTGCTGAGTGGCAGCAGGAAGGTGGCGACCTGTGGTCCACACACACATTGGTCCCAGTTCCGGCAGAGTGGAGCAAATTGCCATATGCTGCCAGGTTTGATATGCCCCAAGTATCAGCAGTCTGGGAAATGGCTGCTCTAGAAGAAGCAAGGCTGCTAAGCTTTGGTGACCAAAGCTGAAGCCTGTGATTAAAGCTTAAAAAATCTCTGCAAGAAGCCAGTACTGAGTCTAGGATTCTACCTGCTTGTAATCCCAGTGTTTGTCGTCTGTGGGAGTGGAGGGTGGCTGCAGGGAGACACGTGTGCAGCAGCCCTTCCAGGGGTGGGAGGTCTTTGTGGACCTGGTGGCCCATGATCTCCCCCAGCAGATGTCACAGTGGGGCTATGGGACTGCTTCACATCAGAGATTGAATTCACTCAGCAGGGCCCACTTTAATAACTGCCTGAGAGGGTCTTTATCTTGCTTCTGATGGGGTCAGTTGGGAGTCAATGGCTTTGTCATGAGCCTTGTAACCCCTGACAGAGAAAGTGGGTCTGAAGGACAAGAACTGCATCAGGAGACTGGACATCCAAAGCAGGTGTCTGTAGAGACAGCTCCTGGAGATCCGCAAAAGTCTCCGCTTCAGGTGTCCTGTGGTCTCTATGCCCAGACGGCAATGGAGTGAGAATGTAGCTGGGTAACAGTCTGCACGTGTCAGTCTCATTTCTCTTCGTGTGGCTCCATTACAACATTCATGTTTTTCCCTGGCTGTGCATGTCTAACTGTCGGATGTGATGAGAATGACTCCTAGACTCAGAAGCACTGTGTTATGTTATTAGGAAGGATGTGGACCTGTTGGAACGAGTCCAGAGGAGGCCACGGAGATGCTGGGAGGGCTGGAGCCCCTCTGCTGGGAGGACAGGCTGAGAGAG
>JAOXJK010000032.1:77306002-77324330 GCA_025774025.1 Xenus cinereus | reverse complement strand
GCTCCTCACAAGACTTGTGCTCCAGACCCCTCACCAGCTCCGTTGCCCTTCTCTGGACACGCTCCAGCCCCTCAGTGTCTTTTTTGTGGTAAGGGGCCCAAAACTGGACACAGCCCTCGAGGTGGGGCCTCACCAGTGCCCAGTACAGGGAGATGGTCACTGGGGATGGTCCTGCTGGCCACACTGTTCCTGATAAGGGCCAGGGTGCTGTTGGCCTTCTTGGCCACCTGGGCATGTTGCTGACCCATATTCAGCTGACTGTCAACCTACACCCCAGGTCCTTTGCCATTGGGGAGCTCTGGCCACTATTCCCCAAGCCGGTAGTGTTCATGGGGTTGGTGTGACTCAAGTGCAGGACCCGGCACTTGGTCTTGTTGAACCTCATACCACATCCATCCAGCCTGTCCAGATCCCTCTGCAGAGCCTTCCAACCCTCCAGCAAATCACTTACTGATCATAACATTCAAGATGTTTGGAATATCCCTTGGATTTCATAGCTTTAAAAAAGATGCACACAGGAGGGTGCTGACTACAGCAATATAAAAGATTGGACAAGATTCATAGCTACGTATGTTTCACTGGCAACCACCTGGAATCAACACAATGAAATAAATCCCATTTTCCACTGGTAGAGTAATAATAAGTAGATTGCAAGGACTTTTTGAGAAAACCTTATCAAATGAAACAGTTTTAATGAAATGAACAAAATGTTAGTTGCTTGTGGAAGATAAAATGCAGCGCAACAATATTCTTGCTGATTGATGGGAATAAATTCTATATTCTATAAGGACTGGCCTTTCTTAGAGGAAGACCTACTCAAAATGAACTCCCTCCATGGCAAATACAGTAAAAAAAAAATTAGAAAATTTATTATTTCATTATGGCCACACTCTTGAGGAAAAGAAAAAATTTTGAAATATAGAAATAATTTTAATTGCCAACAGACTCATATGAACTAGAAAGCATTGCATTACCAGTAACTTGAGAGCATAAAATATATCAATTTTTTTTCAAAAGTAGTAGGATTATGCTTGAGAAAGTGAGAAAGTTTGGTGGAAAAGTCCAGAACAGAAAAAGGGCCAAGAAGGAAATGCACGAAAATGCACTTTCAAGGGGACAGAAAGAAAGCACCAGTGAAATGTGAAACTTGGCGATTTGCCACATTTTGTTATTGAAGTTTTAGAAATCGGCTTCTGAGTACCAGATCAGAAGATTTGGATGTAGCCATGTAAAAAAAAACAAAAGAGAAACTTGGAAATATGTTTAGATTCCTGTTTCTTCTGGGGGAACTAAAAAAAAAGAAAAAGAAAGAACGAAACAAAAGGTTTATATTGATGTTTGGCTTGAAGGCTGAATGATTTTATGAGAGGAAAGTTATGTTAAGATTTTGGAATATTGGAATAAATAAATATTGGAATAAAGAAATGCAAATTAAAGATAAGAAGCAGGGAACCATTATTGTTGATGTTTATATGACTGTTTTTATAATAACAAAACAATACGGGCTCTGTAATAAGTGCCAACAGTTTTAAAATATACATTCTGAATGATGGTAAAAATCTGAATTATTTTTCCATTAAATTCAAAAGACCTTGATGATTTTAATGCCATTCATGATATTTGATGAAAATTACTCATCCTGCACACAACATTTTGCAATATGGTTAGGCAGTAACCTCATTACAACTTCACAGGAGAAAAAGCCTATTAGTTAATTAGGTAAGAGAGGCTGGAAATCTAGAGTGGGAGCTATGGAGAATTTCACAAGCTTAAGCTATTTGGGAATTCCATTGTGAGAGAAGCAGAAATCTGCTGAATATCTTCCACCTAAACAAACCTGATGAGGAAGCAGAAGTCAATATATAACATGGCAACTTCACTTTGAGGAAGTAGTGCCGATTATGGCAGCTAGCACAGTTTTGCTCTACTACTTCTCCAAATTTCCTTGAAAGATCTGTTATTAATGCTTCAGTTGCAATAGATAGAACATGTAAAACTAGATATACTGTTTCCCAAGATTCTGACAGACTGCTGATATTCCAAAATTTTCCCTTGGCTCTATTTCTTAAGAACTAATTATGACTTTTATCTATTTAATTAGTTTCCATTTTTATTGCAAAATGAAATATGCACTTGAATTAATTTGTTCCACTTTCAATATATAATCCAATTCACGATATTGCAACTTAACTTTGTGATTTTTAACTAATCAGAAATCTAACAAGCCAAAATTCCCATCTCATAAAAATATCCCGTGTTTCATTTCCAGTCAGCAGAAAAGATAATAACTTTTCCGGATAACAGACTTATGTTTTAGTCTACCAACAACTCAGTTCGCTTAGCTCAAGGAAACTTCTTGGAAATACAAGTTTTGTGAGCGTTCAAAGTTAGTAGAACTCAGTAGTCTAAACACATTAACAATATTTATCCCAGTAGATACGTATTCTTCCAGTTTTCAGTACAGCCTGTTCTGTTGGCAAAACTTTCACAGTATTTCAAACACTGCTGATATTTAGAAAATGCTTCTTCCGCTTGAAAGTACATGCAAAAGCAGCTTTCAGTACCCTTCATAAGTTTTAGTTGGAAATAACGCTTTTCTTTAACTGCAGCTGGTTTTGAAAAATACTGATAATAAAAGCTTACTTTACTTTTAATGGACTGTGCATCTGGTTTAACAGTTTGCCAGTCCCTTAATTCTTCAAGACAGAAGTAATTTAAGTTTTTCCTCTAATTAAAATTCTTGCATTTCGCTTGTTTTTCCTGTGATGGCAATGAAAGAAATGCAAAGAATTATTTGAAATAGGATGTAGCCTGGCATAATAGGTATCATTCTTAGAGTTTATTTCATCCAATATTGAATCACAATAAATTACCAGAAGTTTAATGAAGATACTCTGAAAAAAAACCCCAAGTATGGTTAAAGTAGGAACATTTTTGTCCAGGGTAACATCCATACCCATAGTGTCAAAACTTACCTTGTTCATACTAAAAAATAATACTCCTGTTAATGAGTGTAGTACAAGCAAATAATTGTTCTCATATTGCACAAGTAAGCTAAGCCTGCAATCACATTTTCTTGTACAGTTTACAAAACGAATAGAAATAAGCAGAGAAGATAAAAGTGAGAGAGGACATAATTAAATAGTATATTAAAGACATATGTCACTTACTGTCTCAATTTCTCCTTTATCTTTTCAGGCAGGCCAGTATTTGTATAATTACACAAGTAAAAGAATTCATGAAAAAAAAGTGAATTTATGGTGAGTTTAAGTGACAGACTTCAGGAGGTAAACGGCAATTTAATTACAACGTGCACTGTTAGAGGTCTCTGTAGACGATGACAGGAAGGTGAGAACAGGTAAAAAGATGCAAAGGTTACATAGATATATAAGATCCATGCAGCAGAGCAGAATACAACTTAGTGAGCAATTTTGAGTCTGAAGTATTAGGATTCAACAGAAGTTCAAGACGGTAAAATATTATGAAAAAGGTGCATCAGGAATAGGGTGGAACTCCCAGGAAGAAGGCATTTTTGTTTTCAATGCCTATGTCACAGAAGCCTGTGACCCCTCTTTTGGCAAACACATAGAAGAGAATATATAGACTGTGGTGGGTTACTGGACTGTCCGGGGGGGGTGTGTGTGTGTAACCCAACTGGGAGAGGGATGCCTAGAACAAAATGGAGAGCATGTGATTTCAGACCTCCAAAAATGCTGACTCTGTGTCAGTTTTGTTTGCCTGTTTTACGTCTTTCCCCATCATTCGTTCTGTGTCGGAGAGTACATTTTGCAAGACAAGTGCTTGCTACGCCACTGAGCACAGCGATGTGATGGGAATGGGAAAGGCTGCCATGCGATGACAGGATGCTTTCTAAAACATATTTTATTCTTAAAAAAATATTTAAATCTCCACAGCATGTAGGGCATATAGATAGATACATAGTATCATGATATACAATAAGATATTTTATAAATAGGGAGAGACAGAAAGACTTTAAATTCCTTAATTGTTTTACTCGTATCATGTTTGAATGCCTTTTCTATAAAAGAAGCAATTTACATAGCCATTTAGATAGAAAACCATACCAAAATATACCAAAGTCTAAACACAAAGCCACAGAAAGCATTTTTTTCTACAGTCAATGATTTGTAGAGGTGGCAGTAATCCCAGGCAAGCCTTTGCAAGTATTAAATCAGAGAGGAAAAAAGTTGGTGAAAGTTCTGAAAGAAATTCTCTAAAAACCTGATGGTTTTCAAGGCAGAATGACAGCTATTTAAGCTTCAGAAACTAGTCTGAATGGGAAAGCAAATGAGACTATGCTATTTTAACAGAAGCTCAAACAGAAGTTGAATATATACAGAAAAATCAGATCTCGAAACTCAGTGAAGAGAAGCGTCGACAGAATAGTAAATAGTAACCTTCAGACTTCAAGAAAACTTAGTCTGGAAATACTGGGAAACACAATCATTTAATGGAATGAGCTAGTTCATTTAAATCTAGAACATATTTCAGAATACATTAAAAAGGTATTAAATTCCTGGGTGGCCTTAGGATCTTTGGCACAGGCATTGGAACATGGAATCACCATCCCTGGAGGTATGCAGAAGACGTGTAGACGTGGTGCTGAGGGACAGGGGTTAGTGGTGGTTTTGGCAGTATTAGGTTAATGGTTGAACTATGATCGTTAACCGATTTAAGGATTTACAAGGTGTTTGAACGAAATAATTGAATGGCAACTTAATTATAAATTCGAAGGGGGCAAGATTCATACTAACTTGCTATAAGGTATCCAAAATCAATACATATACATATAGATATAAGCACGGACATACAAACACACAGCATTTAAGGGGTCACACACACTCTTACACCTGAGTTTTTAACTATTAGGACTAATGATCCCTTCACAATGGGAGATTCCGATGAGCCAGGCATGTTAAGGGAACACCCTAATGCTTTCGTCCTCTATCTTTCCCAGTTCATGCCTGACATCTCCTGGGTTGGGATGTGGCCCAGGGATGGGGAATCGCACCAAGCACCGAGTGGCCAAAGAAAATGGGGGTGGAGGTTGCACCACCACAGTTACAAAATGTATGTAAGAAGCCATCGCACCATAAAGTTATACCAAAGCAAGCAAAAGTAAACAAATCACAGAATCATAGAATGGTTCAGCTTAGAAAGGACTTTAAAGATCATCCAGTTCCAACCCCCTACCATGGGCAGGGACACTTCCCACTAGACCAGGTTGCTCAAAAACCCCATCCAGCCTGGCTTGAACACCTCCAGGGATGGGAAGTCTACAATAATCACTTGGTCATTAAATAATTGCTATTACAAGCTAAAACACATCTCCAAGCTGCTGAAAACAAGTCCTGATGCATGTGAAGCCTGTGTTGTGAGCTCCACACACACCCTGTAAGCCTGTTATAACAGTACCTCAATATCCCCTGGGTTACAAGGTGATGCTCATGCACTTGTCAAAATAGCAAAGGTCACTAACGGTGAAGGAGAGAACACGAACAAGAAGGGAAACAGTAGCATGCTGTCCTCAGGAACTGGCTCTCGGTACTCAAAGTCTCACCTAATGCCATATTACATTCGCCTCAGAAATGTGACGGCAACTGAATGTGAAGAGATTTATTTCAGAAAAATAAAAAAAAAAAGGAAAAATGCTAATAAAGTTGTTTTTGAGGCCAGCAAAACCCATAAACCGAAATGCACTGGCACGTATGCACAATTATAAGAGGTGAATGACCGATAATTATGGTCCTACTTCATATATATGCCTGAAATTAGTATGATGGTCTTTAAGATACCAGCTCAGTAAACCTACAAAACTTACTTTTCAGTTGAAGCAATTAAAGATGTGCTCAAATGAGAAGTGGATCAAAACTTTGCAGTGAAAGAGAATAAAGCATTACAAATGTGCATCTGAAGGATTTAGCCAGAAATGATTCAGTTCCTAGAAACTGGTTGTGTTTTGTGAACTCTGAGATAATTTGTCTAATGGCAAAGATGGTATTATAATCATATTCTTACAAAAATTTATTTGCCTTTCAGAGTGTTATTACACCATCTAAAGAATATTAAGCTCTTCATATATTTACTCCTCAAGATGTTAATTTATTTTGTCTGACAATTTCAAAACTGATCCTTCTGTTCATAGACAAAGGATTTCCCACATCTACACTTAGTGTTTTTTCCATTCTGAACATGCTTTCCTGTAGTCACCTCACCAGCTACCTCTTTTTAGGATTTGATTTCTTTTCAGAAGAATGAACACCATTCTTTGAAACTTCAATCCTAACGCTAGCTAAACACAGCTCCTTTCAGTGCTTTCTAGAAACTTAGACATCTTTGCAAAGAAATGTTAAAATTGCCATCTGAGTTTCTTTTCACTCCAACCGTTTTTCAGATGATTGGGAGTGCTCATTTCCAAAATACTCTGAAGTAAAAGCACACTCTCCAAACCCCGTCAGTCGTATTCTGCAGAGGTGTCTGAGTGCTGGTAACTTCCCCTGCGCCTGGCATCGTCCCATTCCTCGTGTCAGAGCTGCTGGACAATGCTTGGATGCTCTGGAAACCCGTGAACACTGCTCAGTGTTCATAAGCCATGCTGGGAAATGACACATCAGGGCTTTTTCCATCTTTTATTTGTGCAGTTCATTGGTTTTCTATCTGTCTTTTGTTGCTGTCTGGTTTTATTTTCTGCTTCAGCTTAAACCTCCTGATTCCTTACTGTTGTTGAACTTACATTTTAAATTCCTTCATTTGTTAAGACAGTGCAAACATATTTATTCAAATAACTATATGATATTATCATATTCTCACACTCTAGAACACACAGTGCTGTCATCACCATCAGCTGTATAATACTGATCATCCAAAGTGATTTCAAATGTATGTCCAACAATTTTCCTCCTACCTTAAGAACTTGATTATTCATACAATACCATACCTTCAAAGACATACAGGGTGATGGAATTTGTCATGAAGCATTTATAAATCCAAAGTAAAGCCAGAGTTGCAATGCCATACATATGAATGTTATCTCTGTGTACACAGGGCTCAAGCAATACATAAAAGCAAGAAACACCAAAACAACAAAGACCTATAGTACTAAATAACATGGAGTTTCTGCCATGGCAATGGTAATGATGTTTCCTTGTCAGAGCTGCCAACAGTTTAATCATAACACAATGACATTTCTGTGGCAACCAATTTCCCTCAAAACTCAAAGTTTTGTTGATTGCAGGACCGTAGTGCTGGTTAAAGTGAGGGTAGACCCAAATTAAAGAAAACAGTAGCAATAATAATTTAAAAATACAAACATAATTCAAGGTAATTTTCAAAATAACAGTTAAAGGCTAAAAAAAACCCCAACAATATAAAGGTTGAACTAAATGCAGCTCTAGCTCTGAAAAAAAATTCATTTACATAAATGAAGCTTTCTCTGACTATAGCTAAACAGGATGCCTTAATTTATTGGTGTTTTTTACTAAATCAGTGCTCACTATTGTATGATTTCATGAACATATTTTCTAATGCACGATTAAATCAGCAGGAACTTGGAGGCATTCTTGTCTAATATCTGCTATCTTGCAAGCACAGAGGATGAAGTATATTGTGAGAATTTATAGAGTAATTCTATAATGCTAGAAATTAAATGCACAACTAGTATACAATTCAAATTTAATAATAGCTGATGGGTTTATATTGCCTCTTTGGATTTTACAAAATAGACTAACAACTTGAAAGACCTGTGGTGTGTCTAGTCTAGGGAAGGAGACGAGCAGGAATTGCACTGTCTGAAGGGCAGTATCTGGAGTTATACTGCTGTTGCAGAGGGTAATATTTCCTAGCTCCTAGGAAAGTATGATGAATTAGTGAGATTTCTGCTCATTTTTAAAGGGTATAGGCAGGGGTTTTTTATTTTAAAATCAGTCCTTCCCAATACCCTTACTTCTACTCTCTAAACCATTGCTGTGGAAGCTATACCTGCTGCAGCACAGGTAGCTGGATGGTTTTTTATCCAACAGTCCCATTCCCCTTCTTCCTCCTCTACCTTGAATTCGGTTACAGCTTTTTCCTTCATGGGCAGGTGGAGCTCCAAGTATTTTAAAAATGCCTAGAGCTCTGCTTTGCACATATATACACATGTATACTTAAGGTGGGTTACGCTAAGAAGCAACAAAGAATCATCCTTATGTTGCATTAACAAAATCAGGAAAACCAGAGGGTGCTTAAAACCAAAAAGAATTTAAAAAAAAGGTCTTAGTTGAAAAAGCATGTCCATTGGAAGGTACATTGTTACCAGTTGTGCATGTGTTCCACTACTTCAGTGATAAGCAAATGGCTCTAATTGAATGGAGCAGGTGAACTTTGTGAAACCTGTATGAATGCTTTGAGAAGGAAGATGGCGAGTGTGGCACCTCACATCTTGCAAAACTTCAGTCCCACAAACACAGAGGATTGTCCTTTGGCAAAACTACCATATTTATCTCATATGTGTTTTCTGAGGAAAAGCAATGGAATTTGTCTATAAAGGAATAAGCAGTTGTCAAAGTGTAAAATATGACTTTCCTACAGTCTACCGACACATAAAAATAAATGTTTGTTGGGTTCCTTGGTTCTTCTGTTTGTTTGTTTGTTTGTTTTCAAATAGTGTGGTTAAAAAAACCTTACCAGTCAGCACTTACATTTGATTTGTAAAAGATCTGTGTTAGATAATAATTTAGTATAAGCAGTACATAAGAAAACAGAATGAATGATGAATTCTAAAGTGAAAATGGATCCTTTTTTATGGTATTCAGAGACATAATTCATTTTTGTATGAAGTATTTGATTACAACTCCTGCTTTTTGGCAGGCTTTTTTCATAATGATACGTTTTATATGTGAAATTAATAACATGAGTTGTCATGGATAAACAAGTGCCATCACATAAGCTCAAAGAACCAGACTGCTAAAATGGCTGGTAAATGAAAGTAAATAATGAATGAAAGGGAGAATCTTTTGCAAGATTTAAAAACAAGTTATGTGAAAGCCTTTGGAAAGCAGTATAGCTCATATTTAGCAGCCTGAAAAAACATTTGATCAAAAAGACCAGCAATAAGATACAGGGTCAGTTATCAGGTGTTCTAAACTAGTTTCACAACCAGATAGAAAATTCTGCTTACCTGCAGTATCTTCTTTCTTCATGAAGAAATGTCGGTTTGAGTCATTTGGCACCCTGTTACCTCGAGTACCTGGTAAATGCAGAACAGAGCAAAACTCAGACACATCCTGCACACGCACTTGCACCGTAGTCCTACTTAAATCAATAAATAGGACTAAATCCATGATTTAGACCACAGGTCTCAATAAAGGAACAGAGTTTGAAACAAAGGACAATGATTCTTAAGTACCTATATTGTATACATTATGGAATTTTTGGAAATATTTATCCAAATACTTATTTTTAAGGAAGAAAATACATTTTTGGTGCTACAGGATACTATATAATTCAGGCAAAGTCAACACTGCCATTTTGCAGGACTTAAGCAGAAACATACTAAAGAGAATTATCTAGAACATGTCTGTGTACGTAACCAAGACACAAAAATATTTAATTTATGTATTTTAGAGAACAATTAATTGTTCTCTATTTTATTTTAGGTGAATATACAAACTATCAAGAGCAAAAATAACCCACCAAGGCATAAAGGAAAAAGTCAGTGGAGCTTGGTTCCCAATGCTAGCAATGAACTTTGACTATTAAAGAAAACACATGCATGTGGGATAAAAAATTCATCTAAAGTGAAAAACCAACTTAAGTCTTTCGAGCTATCTACAGGAATGTTAATCATAAATGGCTCAAAATGATTTTCAAAAAGCCTATAATTTTTCATTAACTCTACAGCCATCATTTTTCCCCAAGGTCAGTCATTCTCATGTTAATAATTTATTGACAACCTCTAACCATGGAAACCAGAATTAGTGCTACTTAGTTATTTTTTCATGAAGGCAAAAAAAATAAAATAATAATAATAATGGCCATTTGCTTTCAGTATAAACCAAGACTCAAAGATGAGTTTCTGAAAAAGGAAATGAATGTGCAATAAGCAACATGATGCCTATAAAGTATTTATGAAAAGAAATTTAACCCACAAATTAAGAGCTAATGGGTCAAATATTGCTAAGCTTAGTCAGGTGAGTAATATCATCTATTCCAGACAAGTAGAGCCACACAATTTGACTAAAATGAAACCTTTAGCAGCGTCCCTAACAGCACTAATGTGTGATAGATGCTCACCACAACAGCAATTAAATACTCTGCAGATCATCTAGTACTCTGAATATCTGCTTTATGACTAGAAAACAAATGCATTCATTTTTGTGGTCCATCTACTTTTTTTTTTTTTTCCCAACTGCTGATTCAATTGTAAAGGCTTCACTGGTGTGGCCAATTTCAGTATAAGTAGTTTTCCCGCTCTCTTCACTTCTGTAATTACTTGCCAGGGCAGAAAGGATTTTCTGTGGATCTAACATCAGTCCCAAGTGGTTGCGTGTTTGCCATCTTGTCCAGGTTTGATGAGAGGTGTTAATTAGAGACAGTTACCTGTAGCACACTCCTAGATATAAATCCTATCACATTTTTACCTCAAACCAACCAGGTGTTTTATCCTTTGCTACTTTTAAATTAATCTCCCAGAGATTTTACTTTAATTTAATTATTTAATGTCATTATAATTTCATTGTATTGTTTGATAAAGAACAGGCTCAAGCCTTTGACCAATAAACCTGTAGTCAAGCTTCTTATTCTATCTGCTTCTGCTTCAAAATATAGGATAAAATGAGTTTGTGGAATTTTAACTTGTTGTTTTTTGCCAGTGTCACTCTTCTTACTGCTGAGTTAAACCCATTTACCTGTACAGCTACTCATCTACTGGTTCTGTTATACTTAATTTCATTTTTATTTACAACTCAGGAGTGTTTTGAGCAGTGTCACACTGTTTTAACTTCAGTGAAATTAGTTGTTGAGGATTTTGAAAGCCTAAATTAAATTCTGAAAAAAAAAAAAGTTTTAAAAATAGATACTCATTTCAAGTTTGCTGATTTGAGAAAGTTCCGATCCATTTACAATACTCATTTAGAGGCTGCCAACAAACTGTTCAGACAATATTATCCTGTCCCTTTTAAACCACAAGAATTGTCCCTCCTCCAGTCAGTTTCAGCTGCATTTTTCACTAGTGAAAGTTCTCAAAACCTAACTGGCTACAATAATATTCTGATATTGCTATCTATAAAGAGGCAGAAACCACATTGCATACATAGAAATAACTGCAACAAAAAGAAAAAAAAAATCCACAAAAAGCCCCCCCAAAACCAAAAAACCAAACAAAATCCCCAACCCCAAAACCAAAAAGCAACCACCAAAAAACAAGAAAAACCCAACCAAAAAAACCCTAGAAACAAAATACCAAAACCTGGTACCTTCTAGTATATTTGGATAATCAGCACTCTAAAACATTTAACTGGTAACTGGCCTTAGTGTTCCCGGTGTTTCTTAAATAGCTTAATTATTACAGTATCTAATGCATTTATTTTTATTTATTTTCCTCCTGACTTTTATCAAAGCTATACGTAACTGTAATACAAAGAAGAAAGCCATATATAATTGCAAGTCAATCTCTCACATTCATTCAATGTAAAGATTTCAAGGGATCGTGCCTGTGAATTCTTCAGGACAAATACAATACCTTTATTTTTTTCCTCACTTCTCTTCTACTCTCTCACAGGTGGAAGGTATAATCTAAAGAATACCACCATTTGTGCATAAAGCAAAACTTAAGAGCTGAAGCCCCCTGTAACAAGCACGGAGAGTTCTCTTTTTAAGAAAAGCTGTGACCTCTGAGAGATAAACATTATTTCGATGAAGCAATTATTTTCTGACACCTCAGCCTGGGTGTTTTCAATTCCCTCTTAAGCCTGCCTGTTTGTCAGTGCCAAGGTGTCTGTTGCAAAACCAGCTAAAAGTATGAGGTTTGTTCCATTTCATGAAAATATATCATCCTCTCATAAAGATAACGACTTTTTTTAAAAAATTGCATGTATTAAGACTATGCTGTTGCTGCTTTGGTTTTCACAGGTACAACATTTTAGCCAATATCAAATACACACACAAACCTACACATTCTGTGATCTTTGGTGTCTGTATTTCCCTAATTAATATTGAAGTCCAATAGCCATGAAATATTTTACTTCTTTTTTTTCTTTTACCGCAAGGAAAGCCTATGACTTCTTGTTGCGAATTCCAACTAATACCGTCATTCTGGATTTGGTTTATCCGCGCACGACTGTTTTTGATAAGATGGCTGTGAGCATCAACCTGACAAGTGCATTCATCCTAAAGTGCTGACTGAGACTCAGATGCAGAGAGGATTTGAGAGGCAGCTTGTCCCTGAGCTGGGGGAACACGGGACATGGCATGGCAGGGAGAGGAGTCCAAATGGCTTTTTCAGAGAATCCTGGAGTGGTTTGGGTTGAAAGGGACCTTAAAGATCATCTAGTTCCAACACCCTGACATGGGCAGGGACACCTCCTACCAGACCAGGTTGCTCAAAGCCCCATCCAGCCTGGCCTTGAACCCCTCCAGAGATGGGGCAGCCACAGCTTCTCTGGGCAACCTGTTCCAAAAAGCAGATACAGAGACTTTGCTGTGTGACTCCTTGCACACCAGAGTGTGAGCGTGGTCTGTTGGTGGCGATGCAGCCATGAAGAAAGGCATGCACCGAAGGGTGGGTTTTTATTTTGCTTTTAATGGACATGGGAAAAGAGATTAATAGCATTTTGCAGGTCCTTCTGGGACTCCTTTTGGACAACGTGTACGTTCTGATCGCCTTGTTGGTGAAAGATAGATAGATTTGGTTGCAGAGGGGGGTTACAAGCATGAGTGGAAGTGTAGAAAGCCCTTCTCGTAAGATGAGATTGAGAAATATTTAACAGGAAAAAGGTTCCAATGAACTTTACTATCTCTAAATCCATCAAAGATGTAAACACTGTAGGACTGTTTAAGCCAAAAGCTGGTGTCAGCAGATGAACGCATGGATGCAAGGTGTCAATAAATAAAAAATTTGCGGAATTTTATCCAACAGCTGAGTCCAAAACCAGTCCAGCTATGCGAGCAGGGGACATGTGATGGCAAGCAGAAAGAACTTAACTAATTTTAAGGTATAGGCCTTAATTCAAGGCTAGACAGAGTATATGGCTGTAGTGTTTTCATCTCTGAATAAGGAGCACACAAGTGGCAGACTGGTTTCAAGGAAGCAGGAGAACCAAAAGGGACCTTCTGTCCTGGAATATTATGTTAAAAATACTCGAGACATTCATTAAGAACCCGATCCTTATTTTTTTAATGAATTGACATAATTAAAATACTTCTTTTAAGTCTGCTTGCGCTTGAAGTTGTGTGTGTGCAGAACAGTATTGGTGCTGAAACTCTGATACGGTTGCAGTTGTGGTGGAATTTCACTCGGATATCCTGCTCCCGATACTCTTATGGGTAGAAGGTCCTGATGTACCAGAACTTCAGAAAAGGAGATCGTTAGCTTTCAAAGAGCTTTGAACATCGGGTCAAACAATAAAGGTGCTTTCCAAAACCGCTCCGTGAAAGTGGTGGATCTCTTACGGAGTAAGAGCCCAGAGGTTTATATCCAAAACTTTGCTAATGATCATCTGTAGGAAGGAGCATCTTAACTTCGGGATAATCACAAGCTTCAAAGCAAAATCAGAATAGAGGATAAACTTTGTTTAGGCTTTGTCTTAGGGGGGAAAAAAATGAACAAGGTCAGTGTTTCATAAATGTGAGTTTAAACATTTAAAAATCAAAATATGTGAATTTATATTTGCTGGTATAAGGTGGAAGTTATCTTCAAATATAATGTAAAAGTTTTTTTTGTTTTATTGTGTCTCTCTTTTTAAACAGTGAAATAAACTAGTGAACAGATGTGCAATGCCAAAGTAGAAATATTTTCACGGATATGGAAAGGAAAAATCTAAATTGGGTCACCTGCAACTTCAGAAGTGGCTGTACAAACAACAAATTACTAGTTATGCTTGCCCCTAGTACTCTGGAAAAGGAAAAATCAGCGTGTAGCGAAGGTATTATGTAGCTAATTGCTTGGTAGCTACACTAAAATTGCTTTAATACTGGCCTGTGATGTTCCCTTCCTCGGCAGAAATGCTTTTGTCAGGCAGTAGTTAATGTTTCTTGGAGAGAGGAGGATGCAGGGAGTCCTGGTGCAGGATCCCATCCCAGCCTTTTCCTCTGACGAGGAGGAGTCACAGGAACTTGTTGACGAAGCTGTTTTCTGTGATTGAACCCCGAGGTTTTGTTTCGGGTTGGGTGTTGGTTTTTTCTTTTGTTCCAAATAGTCAGGTTTTACTTAAATACATTATGGCCAATGTCTCATTTAAACTGGATGTGCTTTCAGTTCGGAGCTACTCGGGAGGAGGTGGGGTGGGGGGGAGCAAAAATTGTGTGGATTGTCTTTATGCTAATGCAGAAGGACTGGGAGCTTGTTTCCATCCATCAGTGCTGGAGACTTGGAACAAAAGCCAAGCAAACTTCCAGATGGTGGCAGATCCTGGATCCTGGCCACTGCCCGACACAATTCAGTACGCCTGCCTCTCTCATTTAATTGCTTACAAAACAGCTGTCTGCCCGCCTCGCGAGCATGGAGTTTTTTTGGCCTTCGTTAGCAGTTGCTTGAAGGAAGAAGGTGAAGCAGCGTGGTGAGACCCCGTGAGGTCCTCGGGCTTTGGCCTAGACTCTTTGCCAGCGACGTAAGGGTTGGCTTGGGAGTTTTCCCGGGTTATAAAACGTCCAGCTGTGGACTTTTTAGAGTTGTGTGACTGGGCAGCTGGGAGCTTGGATGGGCTGGAGGATGAGCTGTATTGACGGGGGAACAATGGTTTCACAAGCACGCACACGTACTCCCCTCACCCCCCTTTCGGGGCCTTGGGTGTGCACTATCTGAAATCCTGTCCCTAATTAAAAATCACAATGAGCCAGTGCATTTAAAAGTTGGGGTTTTTGTTGTTGGGCTTTTTTTTTGTTTTTGTTGTTTAAATTAAAAAAAAAAAGCATCTCTGGCTGTGGATTTAATGAAACAACTGGGAACGGCATCTTGCAGTGTGGCCACTTGCTCAATCGTGGTTGGGTTGGTGCAAAGTATGTCAGAGTTGAATTTATCATTCTGATGGGATTTCAGCCCATTATGGCAAGGGAAGAGTTAATTTGGGTAATGAGAATTTACTATATAATCCTGTTTCGGGGGGGTGAAGTGCTGGTGGGAGGGCAGGAGCTGCTGGAAGAACCTGGCTGGGAAGGAGAAGATGGGGCAGAGGGAGCATCCCTGGGGTGGGCAGAGGACCTGTTGGGGGGGGGGGGTTGGTGGGACCTTGAGCAGAGGCAGCAGCAGTGAGGCTTTATTTCACAGTGGCTTCATGTGGGTAGTGTGGTTTAGTTTCAGTCCCACTCGTGATCTGCTGAGCCATTTCCTAATTTAGGAAGGTCTTTATGAACAACTTGCTGTGTGAAGTTGCAGTTGTTAATACGGGCTGCCAAATAGATGCCGTGAACTGATAATTTTAATTAGCATTACTGACCGGGACAGGCTGTCAATTTTAGTAGGAAATCATTAAATAAACGTTGGAGAATAACCAATGGGATGGTTCCTTTGTGATGCCAGCTACAGAGGCGATGCATTTCATTATCCCCCTTTTACAGCTGAGAAAACGCGACGTAGAGGTGAAAGAACTGGAGGCGCTTGTTTGTTGGGGCTTGCTCCAGTTGAGGCTGGACCAGAAATCCTATTAGTGGTCTCCATGCATCCGGGGGTTTCCCTCCCCGACACGAGACTGGACGAGCCTCCCGTCAGCACCTGCGTGTGGTTCGGGTACCTCTGAGAGTCCCTCCCGGAGAAGAAATGCTGACAGCTTCATGTGGCAAGAGGGGAGCAACTATTTGCCTTCTGCTTAGTGTATTATGTTGTATCTGTAAGAAATCTTCGTGAAAGGCTGACGTGTTATGGCTAAAGGGGGTGAAAAAGGTTTTTCTTACAAATGCCGACTCAGTTTTTTGCAAGCTAATAAAATTGTCAGTAAGCAGTATACAACGTACGCTTAATTTAGTAAGGTTATAGTTCTTTTTTAGAAAGGGTAAAGTTACCCTGCCTTGCTTGTAACTTTTATTTCTGGTGAGCACATAAAGTCGTATTTCCATAAGAGGAGGAAATATTGTTCACTTCCCCTGGCTGATCCCATCTGCTCCAGTAGGTAATCTTTGGATTTTCGGTTTTAATGTTGTGTCCCACTCTGCTTTGCCTGGCTCCTGCTTCTGCTCGCTGGTTCTTATTGTTCTTTAACGTTGATTCTCATCAGCCCTTATTTCTAAATAAACCTTGTACTGTGAGTCCCGCTGGGCTGCCATGCGTCGAGCCTGCACCGCGGCAGGGCTGGTCCACAAACAGTGTTATCAGCCCACAGATTAAGCCGTGGTCAGTTAGTTGGCCACGTATTAATAGATTGATGATTTTTCATTTTGATCCGTGCTAACAGAGCTGTCTTCCCAACCAAAGGTGTAATCTCGTGGGGGAGTGCACCTGGATTTGTGTGACAGGACCTGTTTTATGCAGAACAACGACGCTGATTGCGTTTGTATCTTTGAATTCCTTATCACTGGAATCCAACATTGACTTTTGATAGTTTTATCTGAAAGCTGGGCCCTGTTGATGGGATGTAATCGTACTGGTCACCCTGCATCCCTCTTGGTTACTGGTTACCATTGGATCCATCCCACAGCATCGGTGCATCCCGTTGCTGGCAGTTGGTCAGGCCTTCCCTTAAAGGCTCAATCAAAATTAATTGTAAGATTTTGAGGCTGAATTAGTCCCTGAGATAAATTCATTGGTCTGTTTGGTACAAGTGCATTTTTTTCGCTTCTTTCCAAATATTGAGTGAAAAAAAAAAAGTCATTAAATACTCTTTTCCTGTATTACTAGCCCTATTTTCACTTCTGTTTTGCAGTGGGTTTATGTAACTATTAGATTTCAGTCCTTCCTGGTTTATTTTAAAAAGCAGCTTATTTTCTCTTGTCCTGCAAGTCATGATTATTTTTTTTCTGTCTGACCTGTCTTGACTTCAGTCTTGGTTTCACTTACCAATTTTCTGTAGTTCTCGTTCACTTTCATCAGTGGCTGTTCTGCTTTCCCTCCTTTCCCCCTTTTTATACTGCATTATGTTTTTATTGTCTTCCTTTTACCATGGAATCAGGGTGGGTTTTTAGCCAAAGTTTCCTTCTTTCTCACCCAAGGGGATTATATTTTCTCTTTTGTAGTTGTCTGTCTTTTAGAAAGAAATAAAAAATGAACTTATACTTGTAATGTACATAAATTTTCTTTCAAGTCAGTTTTTCCTCGCAATTCTCATCATTTTTGGGAAATGAGCATTTGTTGTTTGAAACCTAAACTGCAGGTACTAACTCTAATTAGTCTCTCCAGTAATGTTTGATTGCTGTGGTGATTGAAAAGCTCTCCTGGGATGATCCAGCCTGGTTCTGTGAAGATGGAACTTCCAGCTGTTGGGTGTGCAGAAGGATAGGAGAACGCTGAGGTTTATTCGCACATTTTATATAGGTTGTGTGTGTATGGTGCGGGGGAGCCTTGTTTGCTCTTGAGCTGTGTTTGAATTCCCTTTGTGGTGTAAATCAAATAATTCTTTAAATATGGTGTGGGCAGTGGGGGACGGAAACGGTTTCACAAGTGTTTGCCGTACAGAACTTGGCGGATCACCTCGGCTAAGTAGTCAAACATCATGATATTAAAAAAGGAGGTGCTGCAATCCAGCTCCCCGTGTGTATTGGTAGATGAAATACTACAGATGTACCTCAAAGTGCAAGTTCGTGGCCTGATTACACAGCTCTAAGTTAGTGCTGCTGCTGAAAAGGTCAGTTCTGCCTCCAGCTCCTTTTATTCCTGTCACTTCTCTTGTTTTGGCTCAACCAGTTAGACCCTGGGGTTGATCTGGAAGCTAATCTTAGATCTGACTTGCCTTGCCGCTGGGCAAGTGCTGGCCTGGCGTGGGCAGAGGGACAGCAACGGGGGTCCGGTGTGGCTCTGCTGGTGCCTGGCGTTGGGCTTCCATCACCCTTTCTCGAACTTGGGCTCAGCCAGCCCAGCTGGGGCTTTCAAGCTGAGCCGATGATCATAGAATCATAGAATGGTTTGGGTTGGAAGGGACCTTAAAGATCATCCAGTTCCCACCCCCTGCCCTGGGCAGGGACACCT